>JALJCQ010000016.1:1200000-1770010 GCA_023091665.1 Pythium myriotylum | reverse complement strand
CTAAACCCTAAACCCTAAACCCTAAACCCTAAACCCTAAACCCTAAACCCTAACCCTAAACCCTAAACCCTAAACCCTAAACCCTAAACCCTAAACCCTAAACCCTAAACCCTAAACCCTAAACCCTAAACCCTAAACCCTAAACCCTAAACCCTAAACCCTAAACCCTAAACCCTAAACCCTAAACCCTAAACCCTAAACCCTAAACCCTAAACCCTAAACCCTAAACCCTAAACCCTAAACCCTAAACCCTAAACCCTAAACCCTAGTGGGTCGTAGTTTCCCTGACCAAGTCTTTGCAAGTCACTTCAAGCCTCTCTAAACCCTAAACCCTAAACCCTAAACCCTAAACCCTAAACCCTAAACCCTAAACCCTAAACCCTAAACCCTAAACCCTAAACCCTAAACCCTAAACCCTAAACCCTAGGACTCTAGCGTAGGACTTTAGCGTAGGCACCCGGGGGCGAGGTCGGCGGTCTTCCTCAGTTTTCAATTTTCCACTCAGCACGAAGACGCCCACCGACGAAGACATCAAGTCGAAAGAGCCCCTGCATCTGTAATAGAGCAACTCTTTGGGTCGTAGTTTCCCTGACCAAGTCTTTGCAAGTCACTTCAAGCCTCTCTAAACCCTAGACCAAGCCCCGCGTGACGATGCAATTAAGGAAAGACTCTCCATCATCGCCATGGATCGTAGTCTGCCGCGCCCACTGATGAAGACCACCCTGGAGTATCTGGAGCGCTATAAGAAGCTGCACCGGAAGCTCAGCGCGAAGCAAGAGAGCCTCCGCAAGATGCAACAACAACGCGAACGCCAAGAAGTACCCAGATCCCTGCGAGTACAGGCCAAGCTTGTTGTCTCCAACGAACTCCAGACGGCCCTTCCAACTCGAGTGCTCACGCTGATGAATCAATTCGATGCTCTGAAGCTACAGTTTCAACACCAAGCCTTCGATCTCATCCTCAGCGTACAGAAAGCCGAACTCGAACAACTTGAGCTCCAAGTTCAGAAGCTCCGAGACGATTTCCAAGATCGAGCACTCGAGTACTGCAAGCTCGCATGCAAAGCCGACCCGAACGGCAAGTATGACACTATCAACTGGGATGCCATGGAAGAAGAAGATCGAGACGAGAACGCATATGTCGACATCTACCACCATGCCAAGGACTAGTTCGAAGCTCGCCTGACCCAGTTTGAGCTTGCGGAACGATACAGCCAAGCTGATGCGAGCATCCGACTCGTCGACAAGCAAGCCAAGCAAGCCGCGGCTGCCGACATGGAGGTGGAAACTCCAAACCAGGATCTCGTGAACGTGTTGATTGATCGCAAGCTACAATCGATCAAGAACGAACTACGACAGCTCCGTATCGACCGGAAGGTTCCAAAGCAACAGGAACGAAAAAACGCCAGAGCTGGCGCGAAGGGTGCGACCGTCAGCAAGAACAAGAAGCGCCCTGCACCAAAGGCCGACGCCGCAAAGGGAACTTCCGCCTCAAACAGCGGAAGAAACGGCAACACGCGAAGCGCAAGCAAAAGGAAAAGGAGCAACGCCGCCGACAAACCGCCGCGCGGCGCCAAAACCGCGCGATCATAAGACGCGACCGCTCGGATCTCTTCAACGCCAGTTTGATCTTCGGCTGTCGCAGGGCTTGTGATGTGGACGCATTGCCTCGCAATCTCGCGTTCCACAATCTCACACCACGTGGCACCAAGATTCCACCAGGTCTGAAGAGACTCCTGGGTCTGAACCTCAAGTTCTGCCCGACACCTCCGCCGCAACGCTCTTCCCTCTCGCCAGTTACCATCTTCCCCAAACTCGTCCGGTCTCTTCGAATTGCAGTCCAGTTTGCTGACTCCAGCGACCGCGGCTACAACTCGAAGATCTACGTTCCAAACCTTGCTTTCCAGCCAAACCACCTGCCACGCCATCAAGAAGATTTACTGGAGTCGATCAAGTCACACGCGACCGAACTCATTGCACAGTATCCCTTCCGACACAAGTTCAACCTCGACAGCAACCAACGCAACTTGCTACGATTGCTACGAAATGATCCGAACTTGATGGTCGTGCAGGCAGACAAGAACCTCGGCCCGACGCTCATGCTTCGATCACAATACACTTCCATGTGTCTTGATCACCTGAGTGACGAGGAGACATACACGCCATTGTATCGTCTTCCCAACGGACCAGAGGCCCAGATCCAACGGATCGCAGCCAAAGTGAACCTGATCTACATGCTACTCAACTACCAGTACCGTGAAGATCCAGTCATCCAACGACAAGTTGCTGTCATCAAGTGTAATCCAAGTTCGTGCAAGTTAGGGCGCTTCTATGGCCTGATAAAACTCCACAAGGAGGATCTCGCCATTCGCCCTATCATTGCCAGCTGCGGAACACCGACAGCCGGTCTCTCGAAGTGGATCGATTTCCAGTTGCAAGACATGCTCCAGCGACAGCCATCGTACCTTCGAGACTCCGACACGCTGCTGACTGAACTTCGACAGATTCAGCCCAGCCCCAAGCATCGTTTGTTCACATTTGACGCCGTCTCGCTCTACACCAACATCCCCACCAACATCGGCATCGCAACAATCAAAGCCATGCTCCAAGAAGAGAAGCATCGCTTCGAGAATGTGATCGTCCAAGGTCTCGACTACATCATGAACGAGAACTTGTTCATGTTCGGAGACTGCGTGTGGAAGCAAATCAAGGGCACCGCCATGGGAACACCATGTGCCCCCACGTACGCATCACTCTACGTAGCGTATCACGAGCGAAGCATCCTTCGAGAGTTCAGCAACTACATCGTGCTCTACAAGCGCTACATCGACGACGTGTTTTTGATTTGGCAAGACGGAAAAGATCCCCGTGCTTTCGAACTCTTCAAGATCCGCCTCAACACGATTCCAGGACTCCGCTGGACATACATGGAACGCGGTCGTGAAGCACCGTTTCTTGACCTCAAAATCCGCCGATCCGACACGAGATACGAGACTCGAACTCATGAGAAAGAGCTCAATCTCTATCTCTACATCGCGGCTCAAAGCGCACACCCTCCAGGCGTTCTGAAAGGCCTCATCATCGGCATTGTCCAGAAGTATTACCGCCAGAACACCAGGAAGGAAGATTTCCTGTCTCAAGTCAGAGCCTTCTTCCAGCGCCTGGCAGCTCGCGGATACAACTCTAACCAGCTTAGAGACCATTTCCGCGACGCCATCGAAAGAATCGCCAAGCTACAAGAAGAAGCACAACAGACGACGCGGCCAACCACGGAACTCGGCAAGCCCAAGCAAGTCTTCTTGTCTGTGCCTTATGACCCGAACGGCCCAACTCGGAAACAACTACGAGCTATCTATCAAGCCCACCGTATTGAAGACGAGTTCGCAGCCCACAACATCAAGATCACTGTGTGCTACCGCCGTCCACGGAACCTCCGAGACATACTCTGTCCATCAGAGTTCAGGGCCAACATCTACGACGACCACTTCAAGAACAGCTCGGAAGATGCCATGCATTAAAGCCTGGACCACCCCGGACACGGATGACCGTGCCCTTCCAGCGCGCGAGAACGTGTTTAGCCTTGCTGCTACCCACTCATTTGGAACCATGCCACAGAGTATGGGGTCGTGCAGTGAAGGCTCACGGAGCGGCTGGCTTGGGATGATCCCCCTCGAAAGGGTAACAGCGAACGCTTGGCATGTTGCGAGCAAATTCAAGAATGGCCGCCCGGATCGTGCACTATCTGTCTACAACCCAGCCCCGACCCTCAACCCCAAACCCTACCCTAAACCCTAACCCAGACGAAAATTTCGGCCAACCCAGTCGAAAAGTTTGTCGAAGGTTCGAGAACGTTCGACCGAACATTCGAGAATATTCCCGAGAATGTTCGAGAATGTTCAACCCAGGACGTCGAATATTCTCACGTGTCTCAAGACCCCAGCAGCACAGACACGCAGACCCAGAACACTCAAGTTCCTGTCCAGCCCTAGAACCCAGAAGCGTAGGACTCTAGCGTAGGACTTTAGCGTAGGCACCCGGGGGCGAGGTCGGCGGTCTTCCTCAGTTTTCAATTTTCCACTCAGCACGAAGACGCCCACCGACGAAGACATCAAGTCGAAAGAGCCCCTGCATCTGTAATAGAGCAACTCTTTGGGTCGTAGTTTCCCTGACCAAGTCTTTGCAAGTCACTTCAAGCCTCTCTAAACCCTAAACCCTAAACCCTAAACCCTGCATATCGAGATTGAGTCCACTTACCTGATCTGTCGGCGCATGCTTCGACTTTCTCTGACTGGTTTGCCTCTTGGCACCGCTCTTGAGCTGACTTGAACCGGTTGCCTTCCTCGAACCACGCCTTTTCTTGGTCGATTTCTTTGAGTTGCCTGAACTCGATTTCTTTCGGACGATCTTGCTCACTAACTTCTTGTCAACAACAACACCAGGCTTTGGCATGTTTCTAGCAGACCGCCCAATTGCGATATGGGCATTCGGCGCAAACTTGTGGAAAAACTTCCAGCCACACAGACATCGCTGAAGATCGACCAGCCACCCATCCACTGGCATCCCACATTCGTGACTTCGCTGAAGGGCCCACGCAACGGCATTGTCATAAAGTTTCGAGGCCTTTTCACGTTCTTTCGCTTCCGATACATGCACCTTCCACTCATGGTCTGGGGAGAGCACGGGCTCGGCGACAACGTGATCAGTAGCAAGTGAAGTGGGGTCTTCGGCATCTTCACCGTTGTTCTCTGTAGTATGCACTCCAAACGCTTCTGAGAAAGATATGTTGCCTGGTGTGCTCTCGCCATCGCTTGACTGATACTTGTCTGTGTCGTGGTCAGCACAATCATCTGCATCTTGAATATGTTGACTCTCAACATGTCGGACGCGAATACATGAAGGTGCCATCGTTGCCGCAACGGCTACACGACCAGACTTGATTAATAGACTTCCGGCGTCCAGAATCTTCGTGGAAGGAATTGGGATGAAACCAGCTTCCGCGGGAACGACTGGGGTCTGCACGCCAAGATGCTTGGTAAGCTTGTCGAACATTTTCACCATGTACCAGCGACGGCGCTGAAAGAAGCGTTTCAATGAACTGTTGTACACCTCACACGGGTTATTGGTTGATGCAGACCCTGTCGGTGTGTGATACGCTTGTCAACGCCAAAACCGACTGTCAAGCCACTGCTCCTGGAAGTAATCCGCGAACCCTGTCTACGCCGCCTTCGTGCACCACTGCCTCAATCGTCTGTCACGCACTTCTTGAAACTCACTGAAGCTTGCTGTCTAGTGCATGTCTTGTATTGACCAATAGATGAGCTTGCGTTGTCCTTTTTCCAGATGGAGAGTCCTTTTTCGCACGTTGTAGAGCACATGCAAAAAAGCACATCAAGATCGTTGCTCGCGAAAACTCAGGAATGCTGAGATACGCATTCGCCTGCGCCGCTTCTGCGTCGCCCATGATGTAATCGACCCGCATGGCTCGTCCTCAAACCTCTTTGAAAACGCGAGCAAGTGCGCTGAAGCATTGCGCGTAATCACAAGCTTGACGGCGACTCACAACAAACAGAGCAGCAACTTGATAAGCTCGCTTCTCGTCGATGAATCCACACGATATGACCGGATAACCAATGTCGCTTAGCTTGAACGTGGCATCCGCGTGGAACATCACGCTTTCATGAACTCAAGGCACCTGTCGATAGTGCGACGGACGTGATGCCCAACAAGAACGGGTCGTCTGCCTCACCAGACCCGACAAAAGGATATCCTTCGTCGTCTTGACTTGTACCAAACACGAACTGTTTGTCTTGAGGGATTCCCAGGTAGTAGGTGTGATCGCGAACGTATCGCTGCACGGCCTTTTTGAGTTCTTGGTTCCTGCTTTTCGACGAATTGTCTTCAGCGCGTGCGTGACTTGTTGGGGAGTAGGCCACCCTCTAGCCGGCTCTGTGAAGTCGTTGCTGCACTTCATATTCGCAAGAATGATGCGGGGCTCTTGTCCACGATCGTCTTCGCCCGCAATAAACCGCTTCATTGCCTCGCTGAGCTTTGGTTTCCCGATGACACAAGGGAGGGGAACCCCGCAAATGCGCCACTGGCTTCACAAACGGTTGTCATTCTCCATTAGTGGCACAAGACCACACTTTCATACGACGGGGCGCTCGAGGCCCTCCTCAAGGCCATCCTCGGCTTCGTCGTCGCTCTCTTCATCATCGCTCTTGGCGTCCTTGTCTTTTTCTTCTTCCTCGACCCTTTCTTCGCGTTCCGTGTGTTGATCACACTCTTCGCCAGTCGAACTTCCCCCGACATGAGCAGTGTCAACCATGCCCTATCTGATGCAAACGGGGCTACGGCATCGGTAACGGCGCTCTACCATCTCGTGCTGGCTGGCTTGCCCCGTCTGTAGGCACATTCGGCACATCTCTTTGAACCGCTTTGTTGCGTAGGCGACAGTGCAGCACATGGGACCATCTTGGAAGTCACCGAAAGCATCTTCGCCGTGTACGACGGGTAGGCTTGATCCACGAACTCATCGGGCTAAATTTCCAAAGGTCTCTCCCACTCCCAGCCTCTTCAGATGACAAGGCATTGGCAAAGCAGTTGACAGGAACCACCAATCACACCATCCAATGCGGCGCACATTATATCTGCATAATGTGGTACACCTAAAGTGTTGCCTAGAGTGGATATCACCCTTTTTTGGTATGCTCTTTACCGGTTTTAGTCATGATCGTATGGTACGACCTCACTGAGTTTGGTGAAGTCCTCGTGTGATATGTTCGTTCCCTGAAATGCGTATGTTCACGTCGAGCTGGACGAGCTCTGTACACCATTTCCAAACCAATTTCGGATTTCTCAACATCAAAACAAGAACAGCCAAAACCAAAACAAGAGAACCTGTATTATTTGAATATCACATGTATTGATATCTCTGCGATAAATTATGCGCCAACCTGAATATCCTGGAGGTCGAGTGCTGGTGCGTGGAAGCGGAGTGTATGCGCTACCTCACGCTCACAGAGGTCGCGGCTGATCTTTGTCGACAAGCTGTGAGTCACGGCTTGGTGGAGCCAACGCTATCGATGAGTTTCCTTGTAGGTAACGGCTGGAACGCGAATAATATCGCGGCGATGGGCTCCCAAGAACGCTTTCACCTCCGACTTGAAACCGAAAAGACGGTCTTGGTAGGGTTTAGCATCGGTGAATACGGCGACAAAGGTAGAAGCTCCACCTCCATGAAGTCTGGAGCTCTCAAGACTTCGCGGACGCCATTGTGGATAGAGGCGTTGTCGCACACGATGACAATGTCGAAAAGGGATGCACCACCGTAGAGTAGTTTCATAAGCAGGTCCCTGACGAACGCATCGATCACAGGTGCGTCGTTAGTCCCCCAACGTAGCTCGTAGTGTTCGAGAACCAAACGCAGAAATACACGCGATGACTTGGAGGCTTTGGCCTCGAGCCTCCGGCCGAATCACCACGGCGCGCTCTCCCTTGCGGCTCCAGCCGAAATTGCAGTGGCAGGAAAGGTTGAAATTCGTCTCATCAAAGTATAAGATGCGCTTGCGCTGAGCCTGTAGCTCCATGATCCTGAGAACGTACTTGCGGCGAAGCTCTTTGACCCGATCGGTATTCATTTTGCTTGGTTTGGCGTGAGTTTTCTTGTATGTAAACGCGGCTGCCTCAAGCGCATTTCGAACCGTTTGTTGGCAGACACGAACGCCAAATTTTGTCTCGAGTATATCCATCATATCGGCGAGCGTTAGTAGGCAACTATTCTCCAATACAGACACAAAGTAGTCAACATGGTGGGGCTGGATCTTCCGGCGACGATCCCCACCGCGATCAAAAAGCACAGGGACCCACGTGCCGAGCGATCGTGCGGGTTTGAAGGAGGATGGGGAGGTCGCGGAAGATCCCAGCCCTCACGATCGACATGATCGTGAGGTGGTCATCACCAACGCGACCCAAGAGTTCGAGGATCGAGCCTTGAGATCCTCGGCGCCAGAAGTCACACCCTGGCTTCCATCGGCTTACGACATCAGCCGATGGAGTGGTGCGCACGATCCCTTGCGGACGTACGATCTCTTCGACTGCGGTTGGCTCGAAGACGATCCGTACGTCGCGCGCCACTATCGCGACCGCGAGATGCGCCGTCGATTTTTAATCGAATGCTTTTTCGAACGGCGTTTCTATCGTCACAACGATAGACCAACTGATCGCGACCTCCCTGCGTTGATCCAGGGATGGAATCAGTTCCTTGACAACGTCAAAGTCAAGGGTGGCATGAAGACCTGGCTCGTTGCGCTCAAGTCGCAACGAGAGAAGTTCGAAGGGTTCTCCGAAACTGGTGGACGAATGCGCGTCCACCGGCGCTCGCGCCGTAATGGCTTGCCTTGTTTCGTGTGGGGAGGAGCCTGCCCACACTGTCCACCTGACGCTGATCGCGTCACTCGCGAGGAATACCTCAGCGAAGGGTGGAGAGGTCGGATCCCTGCCGACCTCCTCGAGGCCATTACAGGCCTCGAGCAAATCTACGGGCGCCGCCGCGCGAGCGAGGAGCGTGCTGCTTCCTCGCTGCCTTACGCAGCGGGTGGATCTCGTCGTACTGAGCGACGAGACCCGGAACATCTTCGAGGAGAGCCTCGCGCGGCTCCCAGCTATCCGCAGATGGCGGATAGCCGCGCCATCGAACGAGATACTTCGTTCGATTACCGCCCTGCTGATCCCTATGATTCAGCAGGCGCTCAACGATCCAGCGCTCAGCACCACTGGAGGCAACCAGTGGGGGCGGCGGCGGTGGGAAGACATTATCCACCGGCCGCGCCGACGTATCCTCAACGCGACGAGTCGTACTCGGCTCGTCGCGACGACTCGTACTCGGCTCGTCGCGACGACTCGGACGATCTTCGGCTCCAGCTTGCGCAGGAGCGTCTCCGCGCAGACCTTGCGGAGGAGCGGTCGCAGCGAGTGCGGCTGGAGGCGCAGCTGGCGACGCTGCGGGGCTCGCACGACCGTGTTCAAGCGGAGTTGAACACGCTTGTCCGGGAGTACAAGCTTCTCCTCGGGACTCTCGAGCGCTCGGGGATTCCGATTGCTTGGAAGCGCCGTCGTACTGATGGTACGGACGAAGGCGACCAACGTAGAACGTAGGATGCGTCCGCATCCTACGAGGAAGCTCAAGCGTATACGCGTGCCCCATGCGGCGGAGCACGCGGAACGGACCGATGAATTTCGGTAGCAACTTGTTGCTACCGACGTTGGTAACTGCATGTGTAGGTAGTGTAGTCGTTGATAACAACACTAAGTCACCTTCATTAAATGAAAGAGTGTTTCCTCTTCCATTCTTGTCTGCGTTCATCTTCTGTCGATCGACCGCGTGGGCGATCGAATCCTGTACAAAGCGGACAACCGCTTGGCGCTTCAGCAAGAAGTCCTCTGCTGACTCTGTTTGCTTGGCAGCAGCGCGCGACGTGCGCGCTGCTGAGACGTCCATCTCTTCTTCGACGAGAGCGCCATCGCTCTCGTCGCCGTCGAAGTCGTCATCATCGACTTCGAGCGCGTCGTCGGCTTCATCGTCGTCGTCGTCGTCGTCGTCGTTCTCACGAGCGCGACCGATGACTGGAGCGTCATCGGCGGGAGGATCGACCATTACGTCGATCTCCGAGGAGCGAGAGCGGTCCGGGAGCTCGCTCGAGCGAGTCCCTCCCTCCCCTGAAGGAGACTCACTCTCCAAAAGGGTTGGAATACGTGGATGGTGGAGGCCATTCACGTAGAACGGTGTATGCGTCGTCGACGCATGCACAGAGTTGTTGATGGCGAATTCGACCATCGGCAAAAAGTCACTCCAACTCGAGAACGTAGCCTCGAAGAATCTCTTCGATCACGCGGTTCGCGCGCTCTGTCTGACCATCGGTCTCAGGATGGTCAGAGGTCGACATCTTGATTCGTGTTCCGAGGGAACGGAACACGGCGCGCCAGAATTCCGCGGTAAACCGTGGGTCTCGATCTGACACGAGCTCTCGTGGCAGTCCATGGTGTCGAAACACCGTGTCGACGAAGACGCGAGCGCAGCCTTCGGCTGTGATCGTCTCTGGAACTGCAGCAAGATGCACCATCTTGCTGAAACGATCCACGAACACGAGGATCCCGTTGTTCTTCTGTTCATCTTCGGGAAACCCGAAGATGAAGTCCATGGAGACGGACTCCCAGCACTCTGTCGGTACCGGCAGAGACTGTAGCGGCGCGCGAAGTGAAGGTCCTGACTTCACTCGCTGGCAAACCTCGCAAACACGGACGTACTTGCGCACGAACTTGAATTGGCGAGGCCAATAAAAGTCGCGACTCAACGTGAGATATGTTTTCTCACGTCCACGATGTCCGCTCACGGGAGCATCGTGGTACTCGTACATGATCCGCAGGCGCTGATCATGATCTCCTGGCACGACGACACGCGGAGTGTCGTCGGCAACGGCGCTATAGAACAGCAGGCCGTTCCGCTGCGTGTATCGATGAACCTTCGATCGATACGAAGCCGGCAAGCTCTTCAACGCTTGCGGCGATGGCTCCGCAAGGTAGGCCATCAAGCGCACGACCTCGGGGTCGTGTGCATTTGCAGCACGAATGTCGTCGAGCAGGGTCGACGACGGAACACTGGAGCTGAACGCACTCGCTGCGTTCAGGGAATCTTGGGCGACGACCGTCGGCTCAAAGTCTGGCCGACGGGACAGAGCATCCGCGACGACGTTGAGTCGTCCGGGCTTGTACTCGACGGAGAAGTGATACTCCGCGAAGAAAGACAGCCACCTCGCCATGCGCTGCGAGAGGTGTGGGCTGTTCACAGCCGTGCGCAAGGACGCATGGTCTGTGAAGACCTTGAACGGTCTATCTCCAAGCAGATAGACGCGGAACTTGGCCAGTGCATACTTCATGGCAAGGAGCTCCTTGTCATGCACTGGATAATTACGCTCAGCTGGTTGCAGCTGACGCGACTGGTAACAGACGACGCGCTCAGCGCCGTCGTCGTCGAACTGCATCAGCGCTGCGCCGATGGCAAAGTCGCTTGCGTCACAAACCACGTGAAATGGTTTGTCCTGGTCCGCGATCGCCAGAACTGGCGATTCAATCAAGCTTTGCTTGATACCTTCGAAGGAACGCTGACACTCAGCGTTCCAAGTCCACTTGGTGTCTTTCTTGAGTAATCGAGAAAGAGGGACAGTCATCTCGGCGTAGTTGCGCGAGTACTTGTGCAAGTACGCCGCGAGGCCAAGGAACTTGCGCAGTCCCTTGACGTCGAGTGGCGTCGGCCACTCCTAGATCGCTCTGATCTTCTCGGGATCAGGGCGCACGCCGTTCTTGCCGACTATACACCCAAGAACGGGTATCTCGCTGGCCGCGAAGATACACTTCTTCAGGTTCGCGTACAGCTTATGCTCTCGCATAAGTGTGAGAACCTCTCTGATGTGGAGTCTGTGAACCTCCAGATCAGTCTTCCCGTCCATAGCTCGGCTATGAACGAAGACATCGTCGAAGTAGCTTGGTGCGAAGGCTCGCACTGGGCGCAATAGATGCGAGACGCATCTATTGAATGTGGCTGGTGCGTTGCTGAGGCCCTGAGGCATCACCAACCACTCCCAGAGCATTCTGCTTGGGGTGCTGACGGCCGTGAACGGAATATCCCGTTCACGCATCAAGATCTGATAGAATCCGTCCATCAGATCCATCGACGAGAAGATGGTGCTCTTCGCCATCCCGTCGATGATGACGTCCTTCCTCGGTATCGGCGTCTGCGCCGGTATCGTCGCCGCGTTCAACTTGTTGAACGCGTGTGCAATCCGCCACCCTCCTGTTGCCTTGCGCACACAGAAGGTCGGAGAGCTGTGAGGGGAGGTAGACTCCCTCACATGGCCAGCAGCGAGACGTTCTGCGAAGAACTTGTCGATCGCTTCGACCTGTTCACGAGGCAGTGGCCACTGCTTCATGACACAGTACTTCGAACCTGGCTTCAGGTCGATCTCGTGCCGAATGCCTTTGTCCTTCGGCAATTCGCACGGCACGGATTCGGGGAACACACCCGCGAATTCGACCAAATCCTCGTAGAGAGGATTTCCCTTGAGCGACTCCCAGGATTGAGCCGAGTACCGCTCAATCCGAGTCTTCTCATCGAGGACGCTCTCGTCCATCGATGAGCTGCTGAGAAGCCGTTCCTTCTCAGCAAACACCACTGCCGACCGGATATCGGTCACACATTCGTCCTCCGCGACGAGAATACAGATCTGCGCGATTTTTCCTTGGTGCAGATCTCGCAAGAACCGCTTGGGTTCGAGCGTAGGCAGTGCGGTGATCTCCGAAGTTGACTTCGGAGGCGCAACGACCTCGAGAGTGGATGCACCCACTCTCGTGCCGTCATTGACTAAGACGTTGATCGTCTCAGTCTCTTCCTGCGGCCTTATGCGCGCAGACTCCTCGAGCTGCAGTTGCGCAACTGCAGCGAGATCTCCATCGCTCGACGTTCTAGTCGAGGCGGAGAGTCGACGTTGCCTCCTTGCGGCAGACGTCGAAGCCTTCCTCTCATAGTGCTGCCCCTGTGGCAAGCACTGTCTTCTTGGCTCGTGCGACTTATTCGCACGAGGATCTTCCTTACTTGACTCGTGCGACTCACTCGCACGAGAAGTCTTCGGCACTGTCTGCGACTCTACGCAGACCCCGGCAGCTGGCTCGACGACAAAGGTCGACTCTTTGTCGTAGTCTTGGGCAGTCGTACTAACGACCGAGTGACTGATGAGGCCATCACACTCATCTTCCACACGTCCACGTGCATCTGGACGCTCCAGAACCGACATCAGGTGGCCACCTGATGACCGAGCGGCGGGCATCGTAACGGATCGATGCCGCCAGCTGATCCATGGCTCGTGTGAACGAAGCCATGGCAGGCCTAGGATGACGTCGAACTTGTCATCTAGGTCGAGTACGACAAAGTCGTCGTCGTACTCATTGCCTTCAACCGTGTAGTGGAGGCCCACTACGCGTTTCATAACCTTCACCGTTGCGCCAGTTGCAAGGCGCACCGTCATCCTCGTCGGAGGAATGTCTCGCTCTACTACGTCGAGCCCCAAAGACTCGATAGACTGTCGTCGAACGAAGTTATTCGACGCCCCACAGTCTACGAGGGCACGAAGCGAAGACGAAGCTCCTTCGACTTCGAGCTCCAAGGTGATGAGGGCCTCATCATCACCAGGTGTGGCGAAGCACAGAGACTGTGCTTTGGGAGCAGCCTTCGTCAAGAGTCCCACAAACTCTCTTGACGTGACTGGATCAGTAGGGCGCTCCGCCCCTACTGACCCTGACCGTTTTTTTGTTGATCATCACGCTGCTGTTTCTTCGCAGCGTGTTGATCCGACCACTGGACCTTCTTGTCCACGTGGCGACCACGTCCATTGCCGCGAGGCACTGGGCGCGCAGAATTACACTCATAAGCGTAATGCCCGGTCTTCTGGCATCGATTGCATTTCTGCAATCGTTTGTCCACGCGAGGGCGCTGCTCGCTCTCGGCGTAGGAAAGATCCATGGCCTCTGGATCACTTGAGTCTTGTCGTCTGGACGGACGATAAGCAGCGGAATGGACATAAGCCTGTCGCAGGCTGAAGTCCTCTTGGCGAGCAGCCGAGATCGCTTCCTCGAGTTTATCAAACTCGAGACGGAACATCTGGGTCTTGATCGGCCCATCCTGGAGCCCCTTGATAAACGCAGCAACCTGCGTTTGATCATCAATGGGATTCTCCACGATGCAACTCACGAGGTATCGTGCGTGCTGGGCGTAAGCGTGAATATCACGCTTACCTTGCCTGAGATCCAGGAACTCAGCGCGAGCCCTGAACCCGGCTCGAGGCGGCTCAAACGCTTGTTTGATCTTGACCTTGAACTCTTCATACGATCCGAAGCAATACGGATCGTGCAGCTTGAGACCGAGCGCCCACACCTTGGCACGACCTGCCAAGTTGGATATGGCGTAGGTCACTCGCATCGCATCGTCATCGATGCGACGGGCTTCAATGGAATCGTCGAGTTCGACGAACCAACGCAACAGGCTGTCACCGTCAGCCTTGTACTTGGAGATCTCGATCTTCAACGGCTCGACGCGTCGAGGCCGCTCTGCCGCCACAGCAGCAGACTGCTGCTGTCTCAACAACGCTGCTTGTTGAGCGCTCTGCTCGCGCAGAGCTGCAAGACTCCCTCTCGCTTCGTTCAGCTCATGCTGGATGAACTGAGCGATGCTCGCGTGCTGTTCATCACGCGAGAGCGAGAGGAGCATGGCGCCGACGGCGGCTTCGCCCACCGTCGCGGCCATGCGCTGAACAGCCTGCCACTCGAGCTCACTCAAGTGGAGGAAGTTCTCACGCGAGGCGTGGCGACCCTGCGCGCCAGGGGTTTCCGGCGCAGGGGGATTCATAGTCGCTGGGCGGACTACGAAATGCTACCAGGTGTAACGAGGCTGACCTCGTTACGTCACGTACACTGTGCAGCAGTGTAGGAAGCGCGCAACACAGAGACTTGTGTTGAATCAGGCAAATGGGAAACTGAATTTATGGATTAGGAAACCTAGAAAAACCCTATTCTTTGTATATAAAACCTCGCAGATCCGCCCTCGGATTTCTGCCATCCACTCAATCACAAGACCCTAGCGTGATTGGTGGGAAATCGGGATAATATCGTGGGATATTATCCAATCAGGAGACATCGCAACCAGATGGGTTCACGACGTTCCTATCGGACACCATTGACATGGGTCCGTACCATGTAACGGGCACACCCCGTTACATCCGCGGCGTCTGCTCAGGCGGTTCGGTCAGTTTTGGCGGGACGATGTGAAGCCCGCCAACAAATCTTTTCTAAAACGATAGCCTCGTGATTATTCGTTTGAACGGGTTCTCTTGTTGGTTTTGGCTGTTCTTGTTTTGATGTTGAGAAATCCGAAATTGGTTTGGAAATGGTGCAGGACAACTCACCCACTTTGGCTCGTCAACTCAAAACCCACTTTTTCGCGTTATTTTGTAATATTATTGGACGAGCTCCAAAATTGCGCTCGTTCCCTTGTCCTGGGAGTGTGTGATCTAGGTTTTTGGTCTCGTTCACGAGCGCGCTCGTGGGACCCGTGGTGAACAGCACGAAGACAACTGGAGTTGTCTTGTCGCAACATAGGACTGTCAGTATACTAGTTTTGGAAAGTATGGGAAAGTATGTGTAGCTCATCTTTAGATATTGATTAAAACACTTTCGTAGGATGTTGATGGGAACTCTTGTGTGTGGCGTAGGCAGCTGAGCATGCGTTTTCTCCATTTGACTTTTTATGAACCCTTTTTGCGGTTGTCTCAAACAGGGAATGGTTCAATGGCTGGTACCAAGCGAAAACGTAGGAGCGACATCCTACCATCACGGCGTGGATTCTATTGGACGAAAATCGAACAGTGGCGCAAGAGCGCACAGGTCGTGGCGTCGGGCCAAAGCAGCATCATCAACATGGCGCAGCCTCGGCGAGGCGCAGTGACTATCGACGAAGCCCGGAAGGCTTGCATAGCTTCTGGCACGCGCACATCGTACAAGAGCTGTATCAACCAGATCGTCAAATGGATCCGCGCCACACAGCAGAACCCTGACCAGTTCCTGGACACGGATGGGCACCTGGAGGTGGTCAACTTTCCGCCCGAACTGTTTGAAGAGTTTGCCATGGCTCGTTTCAACGATACCAAGAAACCTCTCCAGGTGTCGACAATAGGAAACTACAGGAGTGCTGTGACCCATCTGTATCGCCTCCGAGGCTTACCTATTCCCGCAGGCTACTCCGACCGCCTAAAGATTACATTCAGTGGGCTCGACAGAATTGCAAACGAAGATCTCCAGCATGGATTTGGCCGCGAGTCGGGGAAACGACCACTCCCATACTCAGAGTATCAAGACCTGTGCAAACGAACGATGCTGCTCAGTGACGGTGGATTTGCGCATCTATTTCTCACAACCCAATGGAATCTAATGTGTAGATCAGCGTCTGCAGAAAGTGTTCACACGTCACATTTTGTCGACGCCGACGACAGCATTGGTTGTGTCCTCCACAAGACGAAGACCAACCAAGCAGGACATGGCCCGAAAGACCCGCGGCATATCTACGCCAATCCATCCTCGCCCACGACGTGTTGGTTCACTGCACTCGCCATCTATCTGGCGTGTCATCCCCACCACCAGGCAGGTCCGCTGTTTCCAGGATCCAACCAGAAAAAACGTTCTAGCAAGGCCATGCAAAATCTTCTCAGCACGTCCACCGACGCCAAGTTGTACGGCACGCACTCGATCAGAAAAGGGGTTGCCACGTTTGCCTGCAGTGGAAGTACAGGGGGGCCTTCGATAGTGAGTGTGTGCCTGCGGTGTGGGTGGTCTGTCGGTGCTCCGACATTGTCAGCGACACTCGCAGCCCGAAATGTGGGTGATTTATGACCAATGACATCTCCCAAAAAGGATTACGCTATCCGTAGCCTTCTCATCCTACAAAGTTCCGACAAGATTGAAATAAGCAGGTGTCCATTGATTACAGAACCCCGCAACGCAATCTGCTGATTTGTAATTCACTGGTGATGGCTGCCACTCCCTTGACGAAGCACCAATTCACTTCGTCAAGTGCGCTGCGATCTCGGACCCCTCATGACTCATCAAATCATATGCTTAAACTCTGGACTTCGCATCGCCAAGTCCTCACAGTCTCTCGCTCACTTTCAGATTCACCCGGTGACCACCAACTCCCCAAGCCACTGCCAGCTCTCCCTCTTCCATTATGCGTGTTGCGATTATCGGGGCAGGCTCGTTCGCCAAGCACTTCGTAGACGAGTTTCCCCGTGCTGGTCACGAAGTCGTGCTGCTCACGCGCTCAGCGAAAGACTCCTTCACGGGCAAGCTCGGACTCATCGAGCAGCGCGTGACCGACTACTCCGATGTGGACCAACTCACCTCACTCCTGGACGACTGCGACGCAGCGATTTAGGGTTTAGGGTTTAGACCGACTACTCCGATGTGGACCAACTCACCTCACTCCTGGACGACTGCGACGCAGCGATTTGCACCTTGTTTGACTACACGCACGCGTACGTCGACGTCCACTTGGCGCTCATCAAGGCGTGCCGGCGATCGCGCAAGTGCAAGCGCTTCATCCCGTCAGAGTTCGGCGGCAACGCTGAGGACTTTGAAGAAAGCGCCGGTTCGCTCTTCCAGTTTAACCTTACAGTCCGCAAGGCACTGCGTGCGCAGAGCGAGCTCGAGTGGACGGTGGTCTCCATCGGGTGGCTCGCTGACTACCTCGTGCAGCCGGTGAACCGGTACCACGCCGACTTCCCCCTCCACCCGCTCGACTTGACGACGAACACCTTCACGATCCCAGGCACTGGCGACGAAAAGTTTGCCACCACGTGCTGCCGTGACGCCGCAGCAGCGATTGCGCAGTTGCTCCACAGCGACCGAAGGTGGCGTGAGTTTACGTACGTGCAAGGCGAGCAAACGACATGGAACGAGGCCGTTTCTCTCCTCCGCACCGTTGCCGGTCTCGCGCTGACGGTCAAGTATGAGACGGTCGCAGAGCTCGAGTCGATTGCCAACAACGACGACCATCCGGATGCACGCGCAGCTGCGGCGTTCAAGCTGTATGTGCCGCGAGGCCACGATGAGTTCGACCAACAGAAAGTTGCACGCGACCGAGCCGAGTTGTTCTCTCACGTGCACTTCCGTTCCATCAAAGAGATCCTGGAGGCTGTCAAGCGTGACCCTGCCACGTTGGTGTAGACAAGTCCCAGGGAGTCAGCAGACGAAGCTGGGTCACAAACTTCAACGGAACAGAAAACCAAGATAGCCACGGGTAATCGAGTAACTGGTGAATACATGTACTGCGAGCGCTCGCCGTATGACGTTCGCTTTCGAGTCTGGTGGTTTATTCTACCAGCCGCTGACAAGTACGGTACTCCGTCACGATCGTTATTGCCAACACGGCTGTCGGTACGTTGAGACCTGCAAGCACATCTTTTTTTACTGTCGAGTGGCAAGACCCCTATGGCGAGTCCATATAAACGCGTAGAAGCCCATTTTGCTTGGTACCCCAGGATGGAAAGAGGCCCTTTTCGGTGACAAACTCTCGCTGCGTGGTCCGTTCCGCCCGTCGCTCCGCGCTGCCACCGTACTATGGAACATCGTGTGCTCCGTCGCATTCCACACTCTATGGGCAGTCCGCAAAGACAAAATACACCGATCCATTGACGCACCTCCTACCTCCGTATTGATCGAGCGCGATATTCGCTTGGTCGTCGACCACATCAAAGCGATCCAACGCACTGCAAGAAACATCGAGGAAGATTCAGATCTAAGCTCCCTGCTCACCGCCTTAGCGTCCACACTCAAACTCTCTCTTTCTTAACCATGGGGTCTGTGTGTTCTTCGCGCGCTACATAGCACATGTAAACTAGATGTATCGTAGTGTGTTAGAGTAGCAGAACGAGATGTCCTCACGAATGGAAATCAGTTCAACCCCCATGTACTGTGCTCGCTTGTGCACAGAATACATCTCTATTTCACATTAACCTCGCTTTATACCGTGGCGGCTTCTTCCTCGACGCCTGAGGTCCACGAGCGTGCTCGGAGTCCACTGTCGACAAGAGCGTTTTCTGCACTCGCGAGAGTCTCGGCCACGCACGCTTCCGTGCCACTTGCAATGTCAGTGAAGAGCCGTTGAGATAATGCACGTTCGGTGTTCGCAAACTGTGTCGCCGTCTGTGGTTTGGCGATGACTGAGATTGTGCTTGTAAGAGCTGCCGCAGAGCACGTCGAGATCGCGACGTAGATCGTATCTATTCCTACCACAACATCTCGCGTGATGGAACAACGCGACTGCAACACAAAGACCGCTAGCTGGCAAGTAGCTGTGTCATCTGGGTCACAAGAACAGCGAACGCTTTGAACTCCAACAGCATGCACGACTGCGTGACACCGCAACGGTGCCGGCGTGTAGTCTGCGCGGCGCAAGGTGTACGTCAAGCCGCACGTGTCGTGACTCCGTTCCAGAACTCGAAAACCTTGACAGGGCAGATCCTGGCGTTCTATCTGACCTTTCGTAGACGAGAGTCGAGCAAGCGACGTCCACACTGCCTTCGCTGTTGTATGGATGTCGAACGGGATGCGGCGTTGACCGACAAGTCGACACGAGCCCGTGTGACTGTCGACCGTCATCGACCATAAATCAGGCTGCTCTTGGTCGAGGCAGCGTCCCATGACTGGGATGCCCTCTGCAGCGAATGCTTGCAGCGCGTTTGTCCACGAGAACACTGCCGAATGCGTCGAGCGCATGCCAGACACGACAGCGACATCCAGAGCAGCGCCATGCAGTCGTGCTTCCCGAGTCAGCTTGAACTGTTGTGTCTCACATAGCAAGTTCCACAGCCGCCCAATCCAGTCGGCCCGGCGTTGGACCTCGGCGTGCAGTGCAGCGTTTTCACGCTGAACTGCATCTCGAGCGAGCTGCTGCCGCCCAGCCACACGTCGCCAGAACGAAGCAGTTGGACCTCGGCTCCGTCGCTGCGAGTGAGAGGATATCTGCGCTATGTGCGACGCCAGTGTGTGGACCAGTAGCCGCAAGTCGCGACGCTCGGCCGCCTCGCGGTCTCGTGTCGAGTTGCGCGACATCGAAGGCAGGACTGTTCTGTATTCACAGTTCAGAGGGCTTTGGAAGCCTGGAGTGCACTGTAAAACCAAATATATGCTGGTATAAGATAGTAAAGATTTACATTACAGTCGATAAACATATCTTATCATGGATTCATCGTAATAGTTTATACATGAGATGTGATATTCTCCCTACCGGCCTGGTGCAACATGCAAACCACTGTCTTACATTCATGCAACAAATTTTCGCATACGACCGAGAGCCGCCGTGGTTGCGTTACTCTGGTATCTCAGCAGATGTGGTGGCCCTTTCACAAACAGCCACGAATTCGTAGTCGAGCAGTTTTGTATCGCATGATAGCTGCTCATACTCTGCCTTCAAGTGGTCCTGCAACTCCGGACTCGTATTCTCACAGTATAAGCTGCGATTCAAGGTCACACCCCGTGTGATCAGACAAAGTCGGAGCTACCGATGGGCGTGAGCTGCGTGCAAGTACCCACCGATTTACTGAACCACATGCTCTTCTCCCGTAACGTCCATCCAGGGCGTTTAAACTCGCGGATGTTGGTGGTGAACCGTCGCCCTATGGGTTTTCCGTAAAGCTCTTGCTCGATCAGTGAGTAGGCCATGGGCAGTGCTCCTTTGATACTATCCTCGTTGAAGAAACCGTTCACTTCTGGTGCTTCAGTCAGCCATCGAAATGTGCACTCAGTGCACATCTCGATGGCTAGTGCAGTGCACTGCATTGCACTTGACGAGTAGATCGTCCAAAAATGCCGCCATTTTTCGACGTTTTATTCGTCAAGTGGTAGTGATCCTCGATTTCCCGCGAAATCGATGATGCATCGCTTGCAACCTGCTTCATAAATTCGCACTAGCCGCACGAGAAGTCGAACACGATTTTCCACTCGCACTGCAGGCGATTGATGCTGTGTGTCTGTGAAAACCGTGAGTTACATCAAACCGTAAATAGACAATTTATGGATGTCAGATTTTCTCATGCACTAAAATGAAACGTATGTAGCCATCTTCTTTCCGGCACAGTTGGAGGCGAAGGCCACAGCCCTGGCTAGTCAAGCTTCACCAAGACCAACGCGTAAAACGGCGAGATTGGCGTGTAGATCAGATCTTAATCGTTTGCTCGGACGTGATGAGTCCAGCGACGGATGCAAAGTTGCCCCGCTATTCTCCGAGAGCGCATGTAGATGCTGCATTATCCTGCAGTTGGCCAATGATAAGCGCCCCGTCAACAACGACTTCGAGCCTCGTGACCTGCAGTGATGTCGCAGTTCTCAGCCCGAGAAGGAGGCCTTCGTACTCGGCTTGAATGTTGGTGGTATTTCGTAAGGCATAGCTCGTTGCCGTACTCCACAAAATCTAGGCATCCCCATCGAGCCTCGACGGGGATGCCTAGATTTTGTGGAGTACGGCAACGAGCTATGCCTTACGAAAAGATGTTCCCCTTGTTGGCCGCTCGATTCGAGCGGCCAACCTACTGCCGGGAGAACTAGACGCTGGGCCAGTTGATGTTACGTGATCATGGTCTGACTGCTTGAAGTAGCTTCTGTCACTGTTACTGTGCGTATTAGAGTGCAGACCAACGGATCACCGTGATGCAGTCTTGCCGCCATGTACGTGTGGATTTTTTTTTTTTTTTTTTTCTTTTTTTTTGGGGGGGGGGGTGGTCCTACGAGCGAGTGTGGCGAGGAAGCGATCCCCACGAACCTAGTTGTCAGTAATCACAGGTTGCTCACTATCGGGTCCTCGCCGCCGCTTTGCTCTTGTTATTCGTCCTACATCGGGATGTGGTCGTGGTGTTCTAGCTTTCCATTAAAAAGAGGTATGTCGCAGACGGGTGGCCAGAGCTGACGAATGTGTAAGCATTCAGGCCCATCGAGACAGTTCTCTTACTCTTTCTCTCTAGGTGTTCTGATCGACCATTAATAACGGCAATTCCGTTTGCTAGGTGACGCGTTGACAGCTGGAGGTTGATATGGCGTCGACTTGCATGTGTTGATACACTGACCAACACTCTGCAAAGATGTGGCCCATCGACCTGCTGTTGTATGCTTGTGTTGTGCAGTATGCGCACGATGTGAAAAGAATTCACAATGGCGTGTTGTTGATCCACAGAACAGCACTCTCGACATAGGTGGCCCATCGAGTCGGGATTGTACCATACACGGTTGTTGTTATCCAGACGTAGGCGCTCGAGCAGTCGTAGGTAAGAGAACCGGCCCAGTTGTGTCACTCGAGTTGCAGATGCGAGATTCTGGAAATACTGGTGAGGGACTATCCCATATGGTAGCGACGCATTTGAAACGATGCGACAGATTTTGTGGCAGCATAGGAGTCAAACGGCGAGTCATCTATCGATGAGAGGCACCCCATGACGAATCCGCTCATTCCTTTCAGTTCAAGCTAGCCGTGGTTTCTCGAGTCTCACTTCCAAAATCACTCCCAAGTGCCAAGTTCGTCACTACACAACTTCCCAATGCGATTTCTCGCCGCGCTCGCAACGTTCGTCGCCACTGCCGCCATGGGGGCAGTTTCAGCGGCCGATCCTTACGTTCTCCCGAACGGTTTGTATTACTTGGACCCTCTCGGTGCTAAGCTCTACGAGGACAAAACGCTACCAGAGATGGTCCTCACGCAGAAGGTCAACGCTTCGATCGGTGACGCGTTTGACGCGTGGATCCAGCGCCTCTGGATCAATGGGTTTGGCGGCTCGTACGAAGTGACGCCGGGTACAGGTCGTGGCTATGTAGGCCACACGCACCTCGTGCCAGCAATCCAGAACTCCCAGGAGCAGATCAAGTCAGCTGGCCTGCCGATCGCAGGTGCCCCGCCTGGAGCAGTTCCAAGCATCACGTACCAAGTGCTCATCGGGCCTGGGACCTTGTTGGATGACCACATCGGGCTTGTGCGTTTTATCCCTGAAGGCACCACGACGAACGTTGTGTGGACGATCAAGCTCAAGGTATCCACCAAGAACGTCATCCAACTCCCAGGTAACATCACGCTCGTCTCGTATGTGGAGAACCTGGTGGTTACGGGGCTCGCCGACTTCGCCAAGAGCTTCAACGCGTAAGTAACGGGGCCTCCCGACTTCGCCATGAACTACAACGTGTAAGTGGGCCACATTCACAACACTTCGGGACACTAGCAGATACAAAGAAAAGAAGCGTAACGAGTATTGTGCACTGATGGTCCCCGACGTTCAATAAACACGCCCTTCATCTCTAGTTTGATAGCACTCGTATCTGCTCCTGGGTTGGCAGACTGGGACAGCGTTTCCCTTGAGTACATGTATAGTATTCTCGTGTCTGTACCATGCACATGTTCACTCGCGAAATTTTACCAAGGTGTCCTTAGCTGATCGCACCGACGGGATGCAAGAACGTCCAACTTTCACTAAAACTACAAAACGCAAGGTGCCGCTACTGTTGCTTTGGGCTTGAAGCTTCCGTGTTTCACTCTACACGTGTATTCTAGATTTCACAGCGCATACCCGCCGACGGCGTCCTACCAGCTTCGAGTTCAACGGCAGATTCTCCGGCTCGACTTCCTGCGACGGCGTTTCCAATCGCAGTGGTTGTGTTGTGTGAACCCAAGCGCAGCCCCGAGAACCAATTCCCTTGCGTTGCTACTGCGCCAGCTTCGAGAGCACCGCCGGTTACGCGCGCTCTCTAGTCACGCACCAGCTTGCACGTCAACCACACCAACCGATGATGATCATGACGAAGATGAGCAAGTCTATTATGTCCAAACAAAGAAAAATGATAGCTAGTGTGCTGTCTCTGTGTTCATCAACTCGGAATATCTTTTGTGTGGAGCCACTTGAATTTGAACGTGAAGTCCATGCCGTAGTGCTCAAAGTTCAGTTGAATCACAAAAAACACCCACATCACAATTGTCGCTTGAGTCATCTTCATGTTGGATAATATCGCAAACGCCGCTTGTCGATACGTCGGGACCCGCCATTTCAACAAACGATCCATCACGAAGCATACGGCTACGAAGGATATGAGCTCAAAACCAGCATACTTGGCTACTTGGATGACCTTGTTCAGCATCTCGTACTCAGTGAGTCGCGCAAACGACGTGTAGAAGGCACGGGTTGGTAGGTATGTCAATGTCAAAATGTAAAAAGCTAGAGCGACATCAACCAGAACATCAGAACGTCAAAGAAGACGTAGGTCTCGACAATTAAAGGATACTTACTGTAAACGGCAGCGATCATGACCTCACAAAACTCGATGAGCACGTAAAACTCGACCATGTGCAGTAATTTTTGTATATCCCGAACAATGCGGATGCGCGTCCTGTCGATCGGAGAGAGGCCTGTCACGGAAGATGTTCTCTCAACCGCGTTCTGACTCGACGCTACGGGACGAATCCTATTGGAGAAGCTTGAAGTGACTGAGTTTCGAGCAAGAGCACCAACTCGGACTGCGATATCGTCTAGTGTGCTGTTTCTATCAAGGTCAGGATGCGCATGCCGAGGCGAAGTGAGATAGGGGTGATCCGCGAGGTGAGGATACATCTGCAGCAAGCTCCAAGAGTACTCGATGACGCCGAGATCTCGCAAGCGAGAAGGCTCCACTGATGAGTCAGATGCCTTGCCCATGCTCGAGAGTATGTCAACATTGACTCGAATACGGCTCATGACGTTAACGACTTCGTAGACAGCGATGACATTCTGAACCACGTCCACAACCATCAGAAATACCACTGACCCACTTGTCCGTGCCTGCTGCGTGGTCATCGACATGAATAACGCGTGGAACAGATCCACGTTGAACACCACAATGGTCGGCGCTAGGTCCTCCATGTGGAAGACTCCTTTGTTGAACATGTTTTTGAAGAAGAGCTTGATGAACGGGAGGCAAAATGAAACGTATGTTTGGTACTCGATTCTTGTCGTCGAGAAGACAACGCTGTACGCCACGTAGACCAAAAAGAGTGCGTTCTGTGAGTTGAAGGCGACCGAATCTCGAATGATATTGTTTAGAGCTTCCTTGTTCGTCTTGATCTCGTGTCGCCACGCAAGATACAGTCCACCACACACTGAAGCCAACCAGGGGGTGATAGCTAGAACGGGGGCAAACGGAATAGGGAAGCCGATGGTGAGGCCCGAGATAACACTGGTAATTGTGGTTGCCATTCCACCGGCCATACAAATCCCTAATAGGCTCTTCCGTGATAATGAGAGCGACATAGACCCCATCTGTGTCTGAGTCGCACTCATGCATGCTAGCAGTGCACCGATGAACCAGAATCGAAAGTGAAGACCAGGCGATTGATGGATATAGCCGAGTTCTGGTGAATGCACCGGCAACAAGTCGATCGCGATGACAACAAGAAGGCACGGAACCGGGACCAGAACCAAAGTCAGTGCGTCTCGAAGCCAGGAAGAGTTTGTCGAGTGGTCATTCACAGCACGGAACCGAGACAGTGAGTACCACCCCTGTAGCTCGACTTGCAGCGAGTCCCATGAGCGAGCAAAACACCTATTCTTCATCCTCGCGTGTCGTAGTCGTGTCGAGTTATTGAGCGAATCGCTGCGTCTTCGAGTCAACGCTGCGTCAGGAGCACGAAACTGCAGATGGAAGATCAGGTGTTGGATCTGAGGAGCAATGACTAAACTTAGCTCAGTCTCTCGCAGCATTGTCCTGTATTGTGATTGAGGGAACCGAGTTTTGTGCTATTTACTGCAATGAACCTGTGCCGATAGCTGCCTATTGATATCGAGAGGATTTACCACAATATTAACTGGGGCCGCGGGTTTCTGGTGAATAAAACGCTCAATTCGGTGGCACGGCAAGAACAACCCACAAGACATCACTCCACTCTGCTCGACGAAAAACACCTACGTGGCATTGCTCTGGTTGTCTTCGGTAGCTGGTAGCCGAGTCGCAATGCTAGCGAGGACCGCCACGTCCTTTGCGTGGATGGCATCATCGACGCCGTGCATAGTATCCCCGAACAGGTCACGATTCATCTGCCTGAAAGGCAAATCACTCGGTGTTGGAACTATGGGCTCTCTAGGGTACGTTTCGACTCGGAGTGCTGCTGCTTATATGGCTCTCACCACGACGCACCGCACCAGGAGCAACCGAAAGCTTTCTGTGTTGCCAAAGAAATTCTTGTATGACCAAGCTAAAAACGGAGTGTTTCGTCTTAATTAGCCACCACGTGATGAGTGTTGGTGCAGGCGTCATCTGAGCTAGTATAATGAAACGAGCACAGTTTATTTGAGTTCCTCTCCGACTTGGGCTTCTCACAGATCTGCGATCGCAGCCACACACTGACTCTGTGACGTATATCCCGCGGATGTTGCATGCACAGGCTCGTGACTTTGTGGCCAGCGATTTAGGCAGGTGAGAGAGGAACAGGTAAGAGTGGAAAAAGTCTCAGTTGGCAGTATTGCTCAACCAGCTTGGATGGGTAATCTCCACTTGTCGTCAGCAAAGCCCTTGCCACGTCAGCAATTATTCTCCTGGGCAATCATTGCGCAGCGCTCGATGGCTGGCGGTGGTTACGCGCGCGGAGGGCGATCATAATCGAAGTGTCTTCCAGCATGATTGGACGTCACCCAAACTTGTAATCATTGCTCTCTTGAAGGTGCTTGATTATGACGACGCCGCGTGGAAGGTCTTGAGGTACGGGACTTACAAACCCGCCAAGCCGCCATCATGACGTACTCCGCCTCGGTTGGTTCGACCAAAGGCTTGGGCTACGTGCTTGTCATCATCATCGCCGGCGCCATGAGCACTGTGTTCACGAAGATGCAGTACGCCGTTCCGGCCCGGGGCCTCGAGCTATGTGCGGATCCCAAGGACCCGACTCGCAAGACGCACGTGTGCCCATTTGGCAAACCATGGTTCGGCGTACTGCTCACTAGGATCGGACTCACAGCATGTCTCCTCTACATTCGCGTGGCGTATCGCCGTGCGAGCACAAGGCAAAAACACAGTGAGCAGGAGCCACTTCTTCCATTGTCTGAGAATGACGACGATAACGAGACGCGTCGACTGCCACTGAAGACACTTGCGTTTGTCGCGGGACTGGCTGTGCTGGACGTTGTCCAAAACCTCTTGTGTAACGTCGGTCTGCTTTGGGTCTCGTCCTCCGTCGCTCAGATGGCGCGCGGATCCTTTGTGCCGTTAAGTGCCGTTGTCTCGGTGCATCTGCTCAACGCGCGGATCGCACTGTTCCAGTATCTGAGTATCGCCATCGTCTGCATCGCTCTCGCGCTGGTCTGCTGGGCGGGGACACCTCACGACAAGAGCACAGCCATTGGCAGAGTGCCTCTCGCTAACGCTCTGCTTGGGCTCGCACTGATTGTGCTGGCTCAGTTGGTGACTGCCGTGCAGATCATCGGAGAAGAGTACTCCATGGAAGTTCTCCGAGTGGGTCCCATTCTACTCGCAGGGGTCGAAGGCGCCTTCGGACTGGCCTATTTCGTGGTGCTGATCCCAGTCCTCGCTCTAACGCCAAACTCTACCGACAGCACCATCATCTCCAAGATCTGGCACGAAGACTTCGTCGACACGGCCATCAAACTCTCCAACTCGTGGATCCAAGTGCTGCTAGCAGTGTTATTTACCGTGTCATACACGCTGTTCGGAGTCGCTGCCAACTACGTGACCAGATACCATTCTGCTGTAGTCTGCAGTATCGCTCAGACTCTACGCATTCTCGGTGTGTGGGTCACAGGGATCTTCCTGTACTATGGGACCGGATGGCGTGGCGACAACTCCCCCGGAGAACCGTGGACGTGGTATAGCTGGTACGTTTCTGTCGAGCGAGATTTCGCCACCAACGTACTCTCATTGCCGTTCTCGCAGTGTGCAACTCGTGGGGTTCGTGTTGATGATGTACGGTTCACTGGCGGTGAGTGCTTTCGTGGTGATTGGAACTGGAATGAATATGGGTGTAACGCGTTCTCTCCTTCAGTACGAGAAGATTGTCGAGCTTCCACTGCGGGGTCTCTACAAGCCAAAGCAAGTCTCCTAAGAACGCACCGTGCGCATTAGGACTATGAAGAACCCAAACTAGGGTATCCACTGCTTCCTACTGATGTTTGCAGGCCCATGGACTTGAAGCAACCTTCAAGGCTCCTATAGAGAGAGCAATAGGTACCGGCAGGAGCCTTTCTTGGAGTTGAAAACCTAGTTATGACCCGTGTTCATCAAGCAAAACTTTCCGGCATGTATGTGATCATCCGCTCGGATAATCCTTCTTGTGGAGCCACTTGAACTTGAAAGTAAAGTCCATGCCGTAGTGCTCGAAGTTGAGTTGTACCACGAAAAACACCCACATCACAATCGTCGCCTGCGTCATCTTCATGTTGGATAGTATCGCAAACGCTGCTTGCCGATATGTTGGTACTCGCCACCTCAATAGACGATCCATCACGAAGCAAACAGCCACGAAAGACATGATTCGAAGCCAGCATACTTGACCACTTGCACGACCGTGGTCAGCATCTCGTGGTCGGTAAGTCGAGCAAGCGACGTGTAATACGTGCGAGTGGGTATATAGGTCATTGTCAGGATATACAGTGCTAGAGCAAAGCGGGAGGACTATTAGACGTGCTTTTTGCAGGAATGAAAGCAAACGAAGAAAAGCGAACGTACTGTATACGACAGCGGTCATGACCTCGCAGAACTCGGTGAGAGCGTAGAACTCGGCCATATGAAGCAGTTTCTGTGTGTCTCGAATGATGCAAACACGCACCCTATCCATTTGTGATAGGGTTGTCAATGATGATCTCCTACGCGAAGGACACTCATTTGGCACATCCGGGTGGATCCTGCTGAAGCTTGAAGTGACTGAGTTTCGAGCAAGAGCACCAACTCGGACTGCGATATCGTGTAGTGTGCTGTTTCTATCAAGGTCAGGATGCGCATGCCGAGGCGAAGTGAGATAGGGGTGATCCGCGAGGTGAGGATACATCTGCAGCAAGCTCCAAGAGTACTCGATGACGCCGAGATCTCGCAAGCGAGAAGGCTCCACTGATGAGTCAGATGCCTTGCCCATGCTCGAGAGTATGTCAACATTGACTCGAATACGGCTCATGACGTTAACGACTTCGTAGACAGCGATGACATTCTGAACCACGTCCACAACCATCAGAAATACCACTGACCCACATGTCCGTGCCTGCTGCGTGGTCATCGACATGAATAACGCGTGGAACAGATCCACGTTGAACACCACAATGGTCGGCGCTAGGTCCTCCATGTGGAAGACTCCTTTGTTGAACATGTTTTTGAAGAAGAGCTTGATGAACGGGAGGCAAAATGACACGTATGTTTGGTACTCGATTCTTGTCGTCGAGAAGACAACGCTGTACGCCACGTAGACCAAAAAGAGTGCGTTCTGCGAGTTGATGGCAATTAGATATCGAATGATGTTGTTCAGTGCCTCCTTATTGGTCTTGATCTCGTGTCGCCAAGTCAGATAAAGTCCGCCACACAGTGACGACAGCCAGGGGGCTGTAGCTAGAACAGGAGTGAACGGAATCGGAAAGCCAATGGTGAGGCCAAAGATGACGCTGTTCATACTCGTGGCCATTCCGCCGGTGACACAGATTGCCAAGAGGTTCTTCAACGGTAAAGTGAGTATCATTGACCCCACTTCAATTTGAATTGCACCCATAAATGACAGTAGGGCGCCGATGAACCAAAATCGAAAATGCAGACCAGCCGATTGGTGCACAAAACCGAGCTCTGGAGAGCTCACAGGTAACAAGTCAGTCGCGATAACGACAAGAAGACACGGAACCGGCAGAAAAAGTAGTATCAACGCATCTCGAAGCGAGCTAGAGTTCGTGGAGTGATCTTTCACAGCACGGAACCGAGCCAGCGAGTACCACCCCTGGAGCTCCACTTGCAATGAGTCCCACACGCGAATGAAGCAGGCAAGCTTCATCTTGAAGTACAGGTTGAGTGAGATTCGCACTGTTGTATTGTCGTGAAGTCAACTCGGTAGCTGCTGCGTCTAGTGGCCCTCATTCTAAAATTAACTGTGTCCCTGGGGTCAGAATCCGGTAGTGGGACTGAAAGCACCCCAGCAACTTCCTGCACCTGGCGTTCTTGATTGAGTCTGCGTTACGCTGCCAAACTATGAAGTTTGGCTGCTCTTTTTAGCACTGTGTCACATTGCGCCGTTGCGCCGTTGGTTCGACAGCTGGCTGTTCGTCTTGAGAACATTCACTTTTACCGTTGACACGAGGAGAAAGCAGCTCGGCCCTCTCAGCTTCGACACCACCGCAGTCCTGGATACACGGCTGTGAATAGCACATTCGGGATATGAGTCCCTACATCGGAAGAGTTCTCACTTGAGTTGAGTCGAGAGCTCCCTAGGCACAGCAGCTGAGAGAGCAGTGACAACTGCCACAAGAGATAGCGTCATCACATCAAGTGCCACTCCGACAGAACACCGCGGGAACGATTTCTTTCCTCAGGTACGAGAATGCCGATGGGTATCAATTTTCAAGCCTCAACAAGGCGATTGCAGTATCTCGGGAGCACTACGACTGCAGCCGTACGATCTTGAGACTCTACCAGATCAATTTGGCACACGTAGAACGAGTCGAGCTGCAGTGAGGAATAAACCAAATTGTAGAAGTTGTGGACGAATTTTGTCTTGAGCGAGTTGTCCAGCGCCATCGTGCTGAAAGGTGAACGCAGTTGACGACTTTGTAGCGTAAACTCAAGCTAAGTAAATTGACTTCTACGTGATCATCATCTCGGAACATCGTTCGTGTGGAGCCACTTAAACTTGAAAGTAAAGTCCATACCATAGTGCTCGAAGTTGAGCTGCACCACTAAAAACACCCACATCACAATCGTCGCCTGCGTTACTTTCAGATTCGACAAGATTGCAAACGCTGCTTGTCGATACGTCGGCACTCGCCACTTCAACAGACGGTCCATCACGACGCAAATGGCCATGAACGATATGAACTCAAAACCGGCATACTTGGCCACTTGCACAACCGTGGTCAGCATCTCGTGCCCAGTCAGTCGTGCAAACGAAGTGTAGTAACCTCGTGTCGGTAGATATGTCAACGCGAGGATGTAAAGAGCTAGAGTGGGGAAGCAAAACCTTAGAAATGTCTCGGATAGGTAGTAATGCAAGCGAAAAGAAGGCGACGTACTGTACACGACGGAGGTCATGACCTCGCAAAACTCGATGAGGACATAAAACTCGACCATGTGAAGTAGTTTTTGTGCGTCTCGAATGATGCAGCCGCGCATTCGATCGATTTGCGACAGGCTTGTCAATGATGATCCCGTTTCGGATGTATGCTCGTTTGGTGCAACCGGGTGAATTCTGTTGGTGGGGCTTGAAGTCACCGCACTTCTAGTAAAGGCACCAACTCGAATCACAATCTTGTGCAGCGAACTGTTTCGATTGAGATCGGAATGTAAATGTCGCGGCGAACTCAGATACGGATGGTCCGCGAGATGAGGATGCATCTCCAATAAACTCCAAGAGTACTCGATCACGCCGAGGCTTCGAAGATGAGAAGACTCCAGTGCCAATTCACCTGACTCATCCGTGCTCGAGAGTGCATTAACGTTCCGTCCGACCCGATTTATAACGCTTACGACTTCGTAGACAGCGATGACATTCTGAACCACGTCCACAATCATCAAAAATGCTACCGATCCGCTCGTCCGTGCCTGCTGCGTCGTGATCGACATGAACAACGAGTGGAACAGATCCACGTTGAACACCACAATCGTCGGCGCTAGGTCCTCCATATGGAAGACTCCTTTGTTCAGCACGTTTTTGAGGAAGAGCTTGATGAACGGGAGGCAAAATGAAACGTATGCTTGATACTCGGTTCTTGTTGTTGAGAAGATCACACTGTACGATGTGTACGCGAAGAAGAGGGCAACCTGCGAGCTGATGATAATTGAATATCGAATGATGTTGTTCCGAGCTTCCTTATTGGTCTTGATCTCGCGTCGCCAAGTCAAATAAAGTCCGCCACACAGTGACGACAGCCATGGAGTTATAGCAAAAACGGGAATGAAAGGAATCGGAAAGCCAATGGTGAGGCCAAAGATGACGCTGTTCATAGCCGTGGCCATTCCGCCGGCGGCACAGATTGCCAAGAGGTTCTTCAGCGGTAAACTGAGCAACATTGACCCCACTTCAATTTGAATTGCACCCATAAATGACAGGAGGATGCCGTTGAACCAAAATCGAAAATGTATACCAAAAGATTGTTGCACAAAGCCGAGCTCACAGGTAACAAGTCGATCGCGATGACGATAAGAAGACACGGAACCGGTGCAAACAGCAGCATCAACACGTCTTCAAGCCAGGAACACTCAGCACAGTGATCTTTCACAGCACGGAACCGAGCCAACGAGTACCACCCCTTGAGCTCAACTTGAAACGAGTTCCATGCACGGGTAAAACAGCCAAGCTTCATCTTGACTTACGGCTTGAAAGCCGCGCGTTCGTGTTGTCGTGCAGTCGACTCACTAGCCGCCACGTCGGAAGACCACAAAACTAAAATTAACTGTGTACCTGGAATCATTATCATAGGTTCGATCATAAGTACTTGCCAAACCCTGTACCTACAATGCACGAATCATGATATGCCACAATACTGTGTAAGTGTTCCAAAGAAATGACACGGGGAATGACACCGTATTCTTGGTTACGTTGTGGGTTACACTTGGATGTAACCTGATCCTTTGAGTCGATCTGTGGATGACCACAATGTCTCCTGGGCACTCTCATCACCTCGAGGATCAGCGTAACAGAGGTTGTGTGACCGCACACTCCATAAATGATGCGATCCATTCCTCTAGCCTCGGCGGATCATCCTTTTCACCGCATTCCATAGGATGTTCCGACGGCAATACGCGGTCTTGTCATAGCCGCGTTCACGCGTACTGAACTACTTTGGCGGTTCCACTCCGCCACGACCAAACTCACACTCTTGCTACAGCATGTCAAGATGGCTTGGACACTTGGAAAGCTTGATCAGGTGACTCGAGTTTGTAGTGGCGGGTGGAACTAACGCCCGCGTAGTTACGCCCGCACGGGCTACGCTTCAAGGAGCTGTTTGTCAGCTCGAGCTTGTGATTCACATCACTCCACAGATGTACATCTCACTTGCAATACCGGTGTTGATATCCTCTAGCCTACTCTTCATGTCGTTGATCTGGGCGTTCATGCACGAGAGCTCTCGCACCACAGCTTCTCAACTTGGTCCAGCAATATGCACCTTGCCCTGTCCAGCGTGGGCCAGCTCGTATCCGAGCTCAAGGCGTCGAACCATGCCCCCTTCGCCCGCAAAATTCAAGCTGGCCCAAGGTGCATATTGCTGGACCAAGTTGTCGAACCATGCCCCCTTCGCCCGCAACATTCAAAAGAAATGCAATCTACTAGAGTGTGGTATGGAGCTCCACATGTTTGAGCGACGTCATGAAGCCGTCGTTCATGCAGGTGTTGAGAGCTATTGGCACCATCGTACCTGCGGTCGTCGCGACCCAAAGCAGAGACCAGCGCTATGAAGCCACCGAGAACCGCTGGTATCACTGGTGCAACGGACTCAAGGACCAAGGCGTCACAGGTGTAGGGATGGGTTGCTTTCTGCTGGTACTTTGTAAGGCCATCAGGCCTTGCAAAGTACCAGCAGAAAGCAACCATTCGCGTGGTGGTCCAGCCGAATGTGGATGCAGTCACAGCGTCCACCATGCGCTTTGTCGCTTTCGCCTCATGCGGTGTCAATCCCGACTGTTTGGCTCGGCAAACTGCGTGTCTGCGGTGTCATTTTCAGCGGATTTGTGACACCGTATGTGACACCAAAGTGGCAAGAATACCGTCTGTCACCGCATCGTATCCGCTGACATACGGTCCTCTCCAGCCAATCGGAGAGCCGGGTTACGTTGCATAAAGCGCTCATTGGCTGTCAAACTCGAAAATACAACCTCGGTGTCATTTTTGGGATAATGTACCATACTCTTGACGTTGATTGCGACGGTCTGTCAAACCACTGTGATCTTGTGCTATTTTTTGCATCCTGGTGCGGAATATCATTGGCTCGACTAGCGAATATTTCGCCTTGAAAGCAATCATTTGCCTTGAAAGCAATCATTCGCCTTGATAGCAATCATTGCTTTTCGTGGAACGTGGTGGAAGTACCGCAATCCAGGATACGTGAAATTGTGAATGACGCCATCGACAGAACGATGCATCGGTGAGCTCGCACTCTCTTGGAAGAAATCACGTTCCTCGATGGTAGAGTGGTGCTGACGTACAGAGGAGGATGGTCGTATTTGTTATCGGAGACGGCATCCTCAAACAACGCTCCACTCCGATAGGTCGCTGCAGGAATAAGTCTCATCCTTAACATCAGTGCGATGAAGTCGTCGATCGCGCCTTTTTCCGAGTCCCTGCAAGGGGTATACATAGTCTCAATGGGAGCATTGTGGCAGCAGCTGAGACGTGAAGAATAGAGGCTCTATCAAATCCTCGGTCAACATCAGCCAAAACTCAGAATTGTGTAAAACACAACATCTCCTTACCGCTTCATCTTTGCCTCGGTTGAAGGTATCAGTTTCCATCTCGAGCACGATAGCCGTAACATGCAATTTGGGTTTGCTCCCAGACAAGAAGGCCTACACACTCTCCTTGCGCTACCGACCAAGCAAAAACAGGTTCAGATGGTCGTAGCTGTGGGTGAATCGCTTGACTTGAGCGACTCGTCCAGCGCCATCGTTTCGATCGCATCCGCCAGGAAAGCAATGTCGTCCCCAGAAGTGCACATCATCTGGCTCGTCATGGCTCCGACTGGCACATCCGCGGTTGACGGCGGAGGACTGACTGTCAGTGGGGAGCTGAGAGGACAACGCACCGGCACCACTCGATTGCAGACGTCCACCGCGACTTGTCCGTCCACTTTCGGGTGGCCTCGGAACATGAGCCACGTCGCACCGACTGCGACGACCTCGCTGTCCCCGCCAAACTCTGCTGTCTTCAAACCTCTCATGATCAACGTGACGCGTGTGGCTTCTACAAACACCTTCATGGCGATCGTCATGGTGTTCTCGACGCCAGGCAAACCCAACACCTCGTCGTCCACAATCTTGACTTTCGCAGCGTACACGTTCTCCCCGACGTCGTAGCGCTCCAGCTCGCGGCGTTGGCGTGCGTACTCGCTCGTCACGGCGGGCCAGATCGCACCTGCGACGCTCGTGAGATCGAACGGCGACGTGAACGACTGTCGCGTCTCGATGTAGAACTGCTCGACGCCGTTGTGGTCGTGAGATCTGATGGACGATCGCGTCGGCGGACGGTCGTCCATGACGACGATCTCGTCGGAGACCGGATCGGGGAAGACCGTGTCGATCGCGTCGTAGGCTTCGTGGATGTCGTCGAGCATGCGATTGATAACTGCGTCGAGGTCGCCGGCCGCCGCGAGGTCGAGCGGCCACTGCGACGGCCAGGGCTGCGGCTCCAACTGGCTCAGGAAGACCTCGGCGCGCTTGGCGAGCACGGCGTCGAGCGCCTTGGCGACCTGCAGCTGGCGGTGGAGGCGTCCGCGCAGAACGTCGTTGAGCTGCTCGGCCTCGCGGCGGCGCGCGCGCTGGCGACGGGCCACGGCGCGCCAGGCGGTGGGCGGCGCGCGGGTCTCGGCGAGCGCGCGCTTGACCATGGCGGCCGCGAGGCGCCGCTCGAGGTCGGCGATCTGCGCGCGCAGGTGCTGCTGCTCGGCGCGCACGCGCTGCGTCTGCGACATGCGTCGGCGCGGCTTTGGCTTCGTGGGCGCGGCGCCGCCGTCGCTGCTGCTGCTAGTGCTGTCGGGCGCGTGCTCGGCGTCCGAGAGCGCCGAGAGCAGCTCGTCGCAGCTGGCGGAGGACGCGGCGGGCGGCGAGAGCGCGGCGTCGAGGTCGCCGGCCGTGTCGAGAATGAGGTCGAAGAGCGAGGCGTCGAGCAGCGCGTCGCGCGACGGCGACGGCGACGGCTGCATGGCGAGAGGGAGACGCGCGGTGGCCATGTGCGCAGAGAGACAGACGAGGGAACTGAGAGGGGAGGTAGGTGCGCGTCGTGGGAGGCAGAGAGCTCGAACTTAGGATGCATCTGCGACGTGTGCACGGAGACTGCATTGGGAAGGGGTGGGTCCTAGTGGACTGGGTCCTAGTTAGGATTCTGTCTTACGTAGGCCCTAGGATTCTGTCTTACGCAGAGACGCAGCACGGCGGCGGCAGACAGACAGCTCCCGTCGAGCCAACAGCGATGGCGAGTCGTCGCTAGCACGACGACAAGCGTCAACTAGTACTCGTACGACTGCAGCGACGAGACTCGGAGAGGAGCTGGTTCTCCAGTCGCTGGACGAGCGAGGTCATCTCGGCGCGGAGCACGCCCTCGAGGAAGGCGGTGGCGGGGTGCTCCGTTTCTAGGGATGGGACGGCGTTGTCGGTGTCGCGTCCGTCGAAGGTCGTGGTGGCTGCGACGCAGAGACGCGAGGCAGCGCCGCCGCTCGCAGTCTGGAAGAGGTCGTCCGCGGTGATCTAGCACTTGTGGGTGATGATGGCGCCTCGGATCGCCGCCGACTCGCACTCGTCGACTCGGAAGCGAGACGCCACGACGACGACCGTCCGCTCGAGTGTGCAGTAGCGTCGACTCGTTCGCAGCGCAACGAGCACACTCCGCGCGCAAGGGTCGATGACTCGCACTCGATGGCGCATCTCGATGGCGTCTGGGCCGCGTACTGCGTGGACTGTCTTCTTTCTTTTGAAGTTGGAGTCTATTGTGTTACAACTGTGTAAACAACGATAGCTAGACATGCAATATACAAGGGAATGGCCCTGGGCCTATTGAAGAGTGGAGGCCTGCCACTGGAAGAAGTCACCAGGGAGAAGTTGAGGAAGTCCGCGCCACTCAGGGCGGTCGGACGGATGGAACGTGTGGAGGCTGCACTTGGAGTCCATCGCAACGTTTGCCGCGTAGTCGGCCATCTTGTTGAACTCACGGAGGTGATGACGCCATGTGAGTACATGTAGACGGTCGGCAATGAGGCGAGAAGGGTTGTAGAGCGTGCGGAGGCGCTCATTTTGTGGTGGTCGATACTGGGAAATCTGCCGAAGGATGAGTTGGCTGTCGCCGATGACCGTTAGAGGGGTCCATCGGTGTTGCTCAGCCGCAGTGAGACCGACGTAGAGCCCATAGTATTCAGCATAGTTGTTGGTAGTTGAGCACGCCGGGAGGCTTGTGGCCGCACTCCATATCAAAGTTGGGGTGAGATGGCTCCTTTGAACGCGCAGGATGATTGAGCCAGCGCCTCCCAGTGCCTCTGGAGCGTCACTGCGTTCCTGTAGTCGGAGAACACTGGCTCTGATAGCTGCGTCAACTTGCGCTCGGGCTTCTGTCGGCAACCACGGCCGTTCTTCCGGGGGGAGTTGGTGTCTCCAGCGCCAGATTACCTGAAAGCCTTGGAGAATGCGTGGACTGTGAGTTCGTGTCGGGGCTGTTTGGTCTCTGAAACGTGAGAACGTTCGTGTGTGTCATGTCGTGACGAGTGAAGTCGTTGATGCTTCCAAAGTTAGAGATGCTCACGCGAATCCCCTATGATATTGACAACTAGAGTGGAACCGGACATTCGCATTTGAGGATCGGTTGAGCCAACCATAGCTATATCCAGACAACAACATTCATCAATAAAAAGTAGTTTGAGTCGGTTGGGGCGATGACTGTGGCTTGCTGCGGGCTCTAGGCGCAGGGGTCCCGTAGAGTATGGTCGAAGCGATAGAAGTATTGGCGATCTGTGACACGCAAAAGCAGTTCGATTACGATCAATGATCACACTGGTGACGTCCAATCACGTCGAGTGTACGAAATTTGCCCGGAGAAACTGCACGAGCGCCTGCCGCGTTTACTCGCGACAATCACTCCAGCTCATAGCGCCAATCAGTCTGTCGTCTGCCTCGAGGTGGAAACGTCTGACACTGACCACCCAAGGCTGGACGTTGCTGGGAGGTCTAGTCAGTGTCTTCACTTCCGATTAAACTCTAACACAATCAGAGACCGGCGTGAGCGGTGAGAGAGAAAGCGATGGCGACGACAACGCACGGGGACGTGGTTCAGGTCGCGAAAAAGTCCCTCTCGACCAATCAGCGCCGTTGCCGAGAGGTCAAACGGCTACGAGCACAAGCCATCACCTTACGCAAACAGCTTGGCATGCTTCGACGGCAGGAAGACGAAGGAGACGCCCTCGTGATATCGGACAGACCAGGTGTGCGGACAATGGTCTGGAGGAAGATGGTCAAGCGACAGCACCAGATGAGGCTCGCCTCTGTGGCAGAGAACGTAAAACTGAGGCGCCTCGAAAACGAGATGACTGCAGTCTTGGCAAGCATGACCGTCTACGTTCAGCGAAAGTTGGCGGGCGCAACCACAGTGAGTTCAGGGGAAATCGTTGGGTGTTAATGGTTGTTTCTTTACGCAATTCTTCGCACGTAGCTCATTGAAGGAGGCAGGCATTGCGACGAAATGGGCAATCAGTTTGATCCCACCGAAGAGTTCGAACTATGGACGATGTCCAATGAGCTCGACCATCAATTTGCCCGAACCGCCCAAGTGATGGCCACTTTACGTAAACATCAAGAGCTGCGCGGAGGAAGAAGCTACGTCCAACAGCACCCTCTGAGCGTCGAGAGCCTCAAATCACCATCGATACCCTTTTGCGCCGCCTTTGTCATGCGAGTCGTGTGGAATTCTCTCCCGAGGGTGCTCGCAGACGAGGGGCTGACCGTGGTAACGCTCACATTGAATGATCTCTTGAAATCCATGCACCAGACACTAACACAGACTTTAAATGCCTCCAGAACAGGCAGTGCGGCCCAGATGCCATCGAGATGCGCCATCGAGTGCGAGTCATCGACCCTTGCGCGCGGAGTGTGCTCGTTGCGCTGCGAACGAGTCGACGCTACTGCACACTCGAGCGGACGGTCGTCGTCGTGGCGTCTCGCTTCCGAGTCGACGAGTGCGAGTCGGCGGCGATCCGAGGCGCCATCATCACCCACAAGTGCTGGATCACCGCGGACGACCTCTTCCAGACTGCGAGCGGCGGCGCTGCCTCGCGTCTCCGCGTCGCAGCCACCACGACCTTCGACGGACGCGACACCGACAACGCCGTCCCATCCCTAGAAACGGAGCACCCCGCCACCGCCTTCCTCGAGGGCGTGCTCCGCGCCGAGATGACCTCGCTCGTCCAGCGACTGGAGAACCAGCTCCTCTCCGAGTCTCGTCGCTGCAGTCGTACGAGTACTAGTTGACGCTTGTCGTCGTGCTAGCGACGACTCGCCATCGCTGTTGGCTCGACGGGAGCTGTCTGTCTGCCGCCGCCGTGCTGCGTCTCTGCGTAAGACAGAATCCTAGGGCCTACGTAAGACAGAATCCTAACTAGGACCCAGTCCACTAGGACCCACCCCTTCCCAATGCAGTCTCCGTGCACACGTCGCAGATGCATCCTAAGTTCGAGCTCTCTGCCTCCCACGACGCGCACCTACCTCCCCTCTCAGTTCCCTCGTCTGTCTCTCTGCGCACATGGCCACCGCGCGTCTCCCTCTCGCCATGCAGCCGTCGCCGTCGCCGTCGCGCGACGCGCTGCTCGACGCCTCGCTCTTCGACCTCATTCTCGACACGGCCGGCGACCTCGACGCCGCGCTCTCGCCGCCCGCCGCGTCCTCCGCCAGCTGCGACGAGCTGCTCTCGGCGCTCTCGGACGCCGAGCACGCGCCCGACAGCACTAGCAGCAGCAGCGACGGCGGCGCCGCGCCCACGAAGCCAAAGCCGCGCCGACGCATGTCGCAGACGCAGCGCGTGCGCGCCGAGCAGCAGCACCTGCGCGCGCAGATCGCCGACCTCGAGCGGCGCCTCGCGGCCGCCATGGTCAAGCGCGCGCTCGCCGAGACCCGCGCGCCGCCCACCGCCTGGCGCGCCGTGGCCCGTCGCCAGCGCGCGCGCCGCCGCGAGGCCGAGCAGCTCAACGACGTTCTGCGCGGACGCCTCCACCGCCAGCTGCAGGTCGCCAAGGCGCTCGACGCCGTGCTCGCCAAGCGCGCCGAGGTCTTCCTGAGCCAGTTGGAGCCGCAGCCCTGGCCGTCGCAGTGGCCGCTCGACCTCGCGGCGGCCGGCGACCTCGACGCAGTTATCAATCGCATGCTCGACGACATCCACGAAGCCTACGACGCGATCGACACGGTCTTCCCCGATCCGGTCTCCGACGAGATCGTCGTCATGGACGACCGTCCGCCGACGCGATCGTCCATCAGATCTCACGACCACAACGGCGTCGAGCAGTTCTACATCGAGACGCGACAGTCGTTCACGTCGCCGTTCGATCTCACGAGCGTCGCAGGTGCGATCTGGCCCGCCGTGACGAGCGAGTACGCACGCCAACGCCGCGAGCTGGAGCGCTACGACGTCGGGGAGAACGTGTACGCTGCGAAAGTCAAGATTGTGGACGACGAGGTGTTGGGTTTGCCTGGCGTCGAGAACACCATGACGATCGCCATGAAGGTGTTTGTAGAAGCCACACGCGTCACGTTGATCATGAGAGGTTTGAAGACAGCAGAGTTTGGCGGGGACAGCGAGGTCGTCGCAGTCGGTGCGACGTGGCTCATGTTCCGAGGCCACCCGAAAGTGGACGGACAAGTCGCGGTGGACGTCTGCAATCGAGTGGTGCCGGTGCGTTGTCCTCTCAGCTCCCCACTGACAGTCAGTCCTCCGCCGTCAACCGCGGATGTGCCAGTCGGAGCCATGACGAGCCAGATGATGTGCACTTCTGGGGACGACATTGCGTTCCTGGCGGATGCGATCGAAACGATGGCGCTGGACAACTCGCTCAAGACAAACGATTCGCCCATAGCTCCGACAACTTGAATCCTTTTTAGCTCGGTCGGTATCCCAAGGAGAGTGTGTAGGCCTTCTTGTCTGGGAGCAAACCCAAATTGCATGTTACGGCTATCGTGCTCGAGATGGAAACTGATACCTTCAACCGAGGCAAAGGTGAAGCGGCAAGGAGATGTTGTGTTTTACACAATTCTGAGTTTTGGCTGATGTTGACCGAGGATTTGATAAAGCCTCTATTCTTCACGTCTCAGCTGCTGCCACAATGCTCCCATCGAGGCTATGTATACCCCTTGCAGGGACTCGAAAAAAGGGGCGATCGACGTTCTTATCGCACGGATGTTAAGGATGAGACTTATTCCTGCAGCGACCTATCGGAGTGGAGCGTTGTTTGAGGGTGCAGTCTCCGATAACAAATACGACCATCCTCCTCTGTTCGTTAGCACCACTCTGCCATCGAGGAACGTGATTTCTTCCGAGAGCGTGCGAGCTCACCGATGCATCGGTCTGTCGATGGCGTCATTCACAATTTCACGTATCCTGGATTGCGGTACTTCCACCACGTTCCACGAAAAGCAATGATTGCTATCAAGGTGATTGCGTTCAAGGCGAATGATTGCTTTCAAAGCGAAATATTCGCTAGTCGAGCCAATGATATACCGCACCAGGATGCAAAAAATAGCACAAGATCACATTGGTTTGACAGACCGTCGCAGTCTCCGTCAAGAATACGGTACGGTATAGTGGCATTTAATGATTTGTGCATTGTAGGTACAGGGTTGGGCGAGTGCTTATGATCGCACTTATGATAATGATTCCAGGTACATGGTTAATATTGGTTTTGCGATCTTCCGACGTGGCGGCTAGCGAGTCGAACTGCACGACAACACGAACGCGCTCCTCTCGAGCTACTTGTCAAGATGAAGCTTGGCTGTTTTACCCGTGCGTGGGACTCATTGCAAGTGGAGCTTCAGGGGTGGTACTCGCTGGCTCGATTCCGTGCTGTGAACGACCACTCCACGAACTCTAGCTCGCTTCGAGACGTGCTGATACTACTTTTTGTGCCTGTTCCATGCTTTCTTGTCGTCATCGAAATCGACTTATTACCTGTGAGTTCTCCGGGGCTCGGTTTTGTGCACCAATCGGCTGGTCTCCATTTTCGGTTTTGGTTCATGGGCGCCCTGCTATCATTTGTGGGTGCAATTCAGATTGAAGTGGGATCAATGTTGCTCAGTTTACCGCTGAAGAACCTCTTGGCAATCTGTGCCGCCGGCGGAATGGCCACGGCTATGAACAGCGTCATCTTTGGCCTCACCATTGGCTTTCCGATTCCGTTCATTCCCGTTTTTGCTTTGACCCCATGGCTGTCGTCACTGTGTGGCGGATTGTATCTGACTTGGCGACACGAGCTCAAGACAAATAAGGAAGCTCGGAACAACATCATTCGATATTCAATTATCATGAGCTCACAGGTTGCACTCTTCTTCGCGTACACATCGTACAGTGTGATCTTCTCAACAACAAGAACCGAGTACCAAACATACGTGTCATTTTGCCTCCCGTTCATCAAGCTCTTCCTCAAAAACGTGTTGAACAGAGGAGTATTCCACATGGAGGACCTGGCGCCGACGATTGTGGTGTTCAACGTGGATCTGTTCCACTCGTTGTTCATGTCGATCACGACGCAGCAGGCACGGACGAGCGGATCGGTAGCATTTTTGATGATTGTGGACGTGGTTCAGAATGTCATCGCTGTCTACGAAGTCGTAAGCGTTATAAATCGGGTCGGACGGAACGTTAATGCACTCTCAAGCACGGATGAGTCAGGTGAATTAGCACTGGAGTCTTCTCATCTTCGAAGTCTCGGTGTGATCGAGTACTCTTGGAGCTTATTGGAGATGCATCCTCATCTCGCAGATCATCCGTACGTAAGCTCGCCGCGACATTTACATGCCGATCTTAATCGAAACAGTTCACTGCACAAGATTGTCATTCGAGTCGGTGCCTTTACTGGAAGTGCGGTGACTTTAAGCCCCACCAATAGAATTCAACCGGTTGCATCAAACGAGTGTAAATCCGAAACGGCATCATCATTGACAGCCCTTTCTCCGATCGACAGGACGCGTATCCGCATTGTTCGCGACGCACAGAAACTGCTTCACATGGTCGAGTTTTACGTGCTCATAGAGTTTTGTGAAGTTATGACCTCCGTTGTGTACAGTACGTCGCCTTCTCTTGGCTTGCATTTCTACTTATCCGAGACATTTCCAAAGTTTTGCTTCCCCACTCTAGCTCTTTATATTCTCACGTTGACATATCTACCGACGCGTGCTTATTACACTTCGTTTGCACGACTGACCGACCATGAGATGCTGACCACGGTCGTGCAAGTGGCCAAGTATGCCAGTTTCGAGTTCACATCCTTCGTAACCGTTTGCGTCGTGATGGATCGTCTATTGAGGTGGCGAGTACCAACATATCGTCAAGCGGCGTTTGCAATCTTGTCGAATCTGAAGGTGACGCAGGCGATGGGTGTTTTTTGTGGTGCAGCTCAACTTCGAGCACTACGGGATGGACTTCACTTTCAAGTTTAAGTGGCTCCACACGAACGATGTTCCGAGTGGATGATGCAGACCGCGCAGAAGTCGATTAACTTAGCTTGAGTTTACGCAACGCAATCGTCAACTACGTTCACCTTTGAACACGATGGCGCTGGACAACTCGCTCAAGACAAACTATTCGTCCACAGCTTCTACAATTTTGTTTATTGCTGACTACAGCTCGACTCGTTCTATGTCAGTGTGTGCGTGTGCCTAATTGATCTGGTAGAGGGTCAAGATCGTACAGCTGCAGTCGTAGTGCTCCGGTGATACTTGATTTGCCTCGTCGAGGCTCGGAAATGAATGCCCATTTACATTCTTGTATTTGAGGAAAGAATCCGTTCTCGTGGCGTTCTGTCGGAGCGGCGCTTGATGCGATGACGCTGTCTCTTGTGGACAATTGTTATTGCTCTCTTCGTTGCCCTGCCTCGGATGCTCTCGACCCAACTCGGGTGAGAGCTCTTCCGAGCTAGGGCCTGATATCTCGAACGTGCTATTCAAAGCCGTGTATCCAGGACTGCGGTGGTGTCGAAGCTGAGAGGGCCAAGCAACTTTCTCCACGTTTCAAGGGTAAAAATGAATGTTCTCACACTCAGCAATCGAACCAACGGCGCAATGCGCAGTGCACGTGCACAGTGCTAAAAATAGCAGACAAGCATCGTGGTTTGACAGGGTGACGCAGACTCAATCAAGAACGCGAGGTGCAGGCAGTTGCTGGGGTGCTTTCAGTCGCATCATCGGATTGTGATCCCATGTACACGGTTAATTTTAGTACGAAGGCCACTAGACGCAGTAGCTACCGAGTCGACTTCTCGACAATACAACAGTGCGAATCTCACTCAACGTATACTTCACGATGAAGCTTGGATGCTTCATTCGCGCGTGGGACTCGTTGCAAGTAGAGCTTCAGGGGTGGTACTCGCTGGCTCGATTCCGTGCTGTGAACGACCACTCCACGAACTCTAGCTCGCTTCGAGACGTGCTGATACTACTTTTTGTGCCTGTTCCATGCTTTCTTGTCGTCATCGAAATCGACTTATTACCTGTGAGTTCTCCGGGGCTCGGTTTTGTGCACCAATCGGCTGGTCTCCATTTTCGGTTTTGGTTCATGGGCGCCCTGCTATCATTTGTGGGTGCAATTCAGATTGAAGTGGGATCAATGTTGCTCAGTTTACCGCTGAAGAACCACTTGGTGATCTCTGCCGCCGGCGGAATGGCCACGGCTATGAACAGCGTCATCTTTGGCCTCACCATTGGCTTTCCGATTCCGTTCATTCCCGTTTTTGCTTTGACCCCATGGCTGTCGTCACTGTGTGGCGGATTGTATCTGACTTGGCGACACGAGCTCAAGACAAATAAGGAAGCTCGGAACAACATCATTCGATATTCAATTATCATGAGCTCACAGGTTGCACTCTTCTTCGCGTACACATCGTACAGTGTGATCTTCTCAACAACAAGAACCGAGTACCAAACATACGTGTCATTTTGCCTCCCGTTCATCAAGCTCTTCCTCAAAAACGTGTTGAACAGAGGAGTATTCCACATGGAGGACCTGGCGCCGACGATTGTGGTGTTCAACGTGGATCTGTTCCACTCGTTGTTCATGTCGATCACGACGCAGCAGGCACGGACGAGCGGATCGGTAGCATTTTTGATGATTGTGGACGTGGTTCAGAATGTCATCGCTGTCTACGAAGTCGTAAGCGTTATAAATCGGGTCGGACGGAACGTTAATGCACTCTCAAGCACGGATGAGTCAGGTGAATTAGCACTGGAGTCTTCTCATCTTCGAAGTCTCGGTGTGATCGAGTACTCTTGGAGCTTATTGGAGATGCATCCTCATCTCGCAGATCATCCGTACGTAAGCTCGCCGCGACATTTACATGCCGATCTTAATCGAAACAGTTCACTGCACAAGATTGTCATTCGAGTCGGTGCCTTTACTGGAAGTGCGGTGACTTTAAGCCCCACCAATAGAATTCAACCGGTTGCATCAAACGAGTGTAAATCCGAAACGGCATCATCATTGACAGCCCTTTCTCCGATCGACAGGACGCGTATCCGCATTGTTCGCGACGCACAGAAACTGCTTCACATGGTCGAGTTTTACGTGCTCATAGAGTTTTGTGAAGTTATGACCTCCGTTGTGTACAGTACGTCGCCTTCTCTTGGCTTGCATTTCTACTTATCCGAGACATTTCCAAAGTTTTGCTTCCCCACTCTAGCTCTTTATATTCTCACGTTGACATATCTACCGACGCGTGCTTATTACACTTCGTTTGCACGACTGACCGACCATGAGATGCTGACCACGGTCGTGCAAGTGGCCAAGTATGCCAGTTTCGAGTTCACATCCTTCGTAACCGTTTGCGTCGTGATGGATCGTCTATTGAGGTGGCGAGTACCAACATATCGTCAAGCGGCGTTTGCAATCTTGTCGAATCTGAAGGTGACGCAGGCGATGGGTGTTTTTTGTGGTGCAGCTCAACTTCGAGCACTACGGGATGGACTTCACTTTCAAGTTTAAGTGGCTCCACACGAACGATGTTCCGAGTGGATGATGCAGACCGCGCAGAAGTCGATTAACTTAGCTTGAGTTTACGCAACGCAATCGTCAACTACGTTCACCTTTGAACACGATGGCGCTGGACAACTCGCTCAAGACAAACTATTCGTCCACAGCTTCTACAATTTTGTTTATTGCTGACTACAGCTCGACTCGTTCTATGTCAGTGTGTGCGTGTGCCTAATTGATCTGGTAGAGGGTCAAGATCGTACAGCTGCAGTCGTAGTGCTCCGGTGATACTTGATTTGCCTCGTCGAGGCTCGGAAATGAATGCCCATTTACATTCTTGTATTTGAGGAAAGAATCCGTTCTCGTGGCGTTCTGTCGGAGCGGCGCTTGATGCGATGACGCTGTCTCTTGTGGACAATTGTTATTGCTCTCTTCGTTGCCCTGCCTCGGATGCTCTCGACCCAACTCGGGTGAGAGCTCTTCCGAGCTAGGGCCTGATATCTCGAACGTGCTATTCAAAGCCGTGTATCCAGGACTGCGGTGGTGTCGAAGCTGAGAGGGCCAAGCAACTTTCTCCACGTTTCAAGGGTAAAAATGAATGTTCTCACACTCAGCAATCGAACCAACGGCGCAATGCGCAGTGCACGTGCACAGTGCTAAAAATAGCAGACAAGCATCGTGGTTTGACAGGGTGACGCAGACTCAATCAAGAACGCGAGGTGCAGGCAGTTGCTGGGGTGCTTTCAGTCGCATCATCGGATTGTGATCCCATGTACACGGTTAATTTTAGTACGAAGGCCACTAGACGCAGTAGCTACCGAGTCGACTTCTCGACAATACAACAGTGCGAATCTCACTCAACGTATACTTCACGATGAAGCTTGGATGCTTCATTCGCGCGTGGGACTCGTTGCAAGTAGAGCTTCAGGGGTGGTACTCGCTGGCTCGATTCCGTGCTGTGAACGACCACTCCACGAACTCTAGCTCGCTTCGAGACGTGCTGATACTACTTTTTGTGCCTGTTCCATGCTTTCTTGTCGTCATCGAAATCGACTTATTACCTGTGAGTTCTCCGGGGCTCGGTTTTGTGCACCAATCGGCTGGTCTCCATTTTCGGTTTTGGTTCATGGGCGCCCTGCTATCATTTGTGGGTGCAATTCAGATTGAAGTGGGATCAATGTTGCTCAGTTTACCGCTGAAGAACCACTTGGTGATCTCTGCCGCCGGCGGAATGGCCACGGCTATGAACAGCGTCATCTTTGGCCTCACCATTGGCTTTCCGATTCCGTTTACTCCTGTTCTAGCTACAGCCCCCTGGCTAGCGTCATTGTGTGGCGGATTGTATCTGACTTGGCGACACGAGCTCAAGACAAATAAGGAAGCTCGGAACAACATCATTCGATATTCAATTATCATGAGCTCACAGGTTGCACTCTTCTTCGCGTACACATCGTACAGTGTGATCTTCTCAACAACAAGAACCGAGTACCAAACATACGTGTCATTTTGCCTCCCGTTCATCAAGCTCTTCCTCAAAAACGTGTTGAACAGAGGAGTATTCCACATGGAGGACCTGGCGCCGACGATTGTGGTGTTCAACGTGGATCTGTTCCACTCGTTGTTCATGTCGATCACGACGCAGCAGGCACGGACGAGCGGATCGGTAGCATTTTTGATGATTGTGGACGTGGTTCAGAATGTCATCGCTGTCTACGAGGTCGTCAGCCTCATGAAGCGGATTCGAATCAACGCTGATATACTCTCGAATATGGGCAAGGCATCTGACTCATCAGTGGAGCCTTCTCGCTTGCGAGATCTCGGCGTCATCGAGTACTCTTGGAGCTTGCTGCAGATGTATCCTCACCTCGCGGATCATCCCTATCTCACTTCGCCTCGGCATGCGCATCCTGACCTTGATAGAAACAGCACACTACACGATATCGCAGTCCGAGTTGGTGCTCTTGCTCGAAACTCAGTCACTTCAAGCTTCAGCAGGATCCACCCGGATGTGCCAAATGAGTGTCCTTCGCGTAGGAGATCATCATTGACAACCCTATCACAAATGGATAGGGTGCGTGTTTGCATCATTCGAGACACACAGAAACTGCTTCATATGGCCGAGTTCTACGCTCTCACCGAGTTCTGCGAGGTCATGACCGCTGTCGTATACAGTACGTTCGCTTTTCTTCGTTTGCTTTCATTCCTGCAAAAAGCACGTCTAATAGTCCTCCCGCTTTGCTCTAGCACTGTATATCCTGACAATGACCTATATACCCACTCGCACGTATTACACGTCGCTTGCTCGACTTACCGACCACGAGATGCTGACCACGGTCGTGCAAGTGGTCAAGTATGCTGGCTTCGAATCATGTCTTTCGTGGCTGTTTGCTTCGTGATGGATCGTCTATTGAGGTGGCGAGTACCAACATATCGGCAAGCAGCGTTTGCGATACTATCCAACATGAAGATGACGCAGGCGACGATTGTGATGTGGGTGTTTTTCGTGGTACAACTCAACTTCGAGCACTACGGCATGGACTTTACTTTCAAGTTCAAGTGGCTCCACAAGAAGGATTATCCGAGCGGATGATCACATACATGCCGGAAAGTTTTGCTTGATGAACACGGGTCATAACTAGGTTTTCAACTCCAAGAAAGGCTCCTGCCGGTACCTATTGCTCTCTCTATAGGAGCCTTGAAGGTTGCTTCAAGTCCATGGGCCTGCAAACATCAGTAGGAAGCAGTGGATACCCTAGTTTGGGTTCTTCATAGTCCTAATGCGCACGGTGCGTTCTTAGGAGACTTGCTTTGGCTTGTAGAGACCCCGCAGTGGAAGCTCGACAATCTTCTCGTACTGAAGGAGAGAACGCGTTACACCCATATTCATTCCAGTTCCAATCACCACGAAAGCACTCACCGCCAGTGAACCGTACATCATCAACACGAACCCCACGAGTTGCACACTGCGAGAACGGCAATGAGAGTACGTTGGTGGCGAAATCTCGCTCGACAGAAACGTACCAGCTATACCACGTCCACGGTTCTCCGGGGGAGTTGTCGCCACGCCATCCGGTCCCATAGTACAGGAAGATCCCTGTGACCCACACACCGAGAATGCGTAGAGTCTGAGCGATACTGCAGACTACAGCAGAATGGTATCTGGTCACGTAGTTGGCAGCGACTCCGAACAGCGTGTATGACACGGTAAATAACACTGCTAGCAGCACTTGGATCCACGAGTTGGAGAGTTTGATGGCCGTGTCGACGAAGTCTTCGTGCCAGATCTTGGAGATGATGGTGCTGTCGGTAGAGTTTGGCGTTAGAGCGAGGACTGGGATCAGCACCACGAAATAGGCCAGTCCGAAGGCGCCTTCGACCCCTGCGAGTAGAATGGGACCCACTCGGAGAACTTCCATGGAGTACTCTTCTCCGATGATCTGCACGGCAGTCACCAACTGAGCCAGCACAATCAGTGCGAGCCCAAGCAGAGCGTTAGCGAGAGGCACTCTGCCAATGGCTGTGCTCTTGTCGTGAGGTGTCCCCGCCCAGCAGACCAGCGCGAGAGCGATGCAGACGATGGCGATACTCAGATACTGGAACAGTGCGATCCGCGCGTTGAGCAGATGCACCGAGACAACGGCACTTAACGGCACAAAGGATCCGCGCGCCATCTGAGCGACGGAGGACGAGACCCAAAGCAGACCGACGTTACACAAGAGGTTTTGGACAACGTCCAGCACAGCCAGTCCCGCGACAAACGCAAGTGTCTTCAGTGGCAGTCGACGCGTCTCGTTATCGTCGTCATTCTCAGACAATGGAAGAAGTGGCTCCTGCTCACTGTGTTTTTGCCTTGTGCTCGCACGGCGATACGCCACGCGAATGTAGAGGAGACATGCTGTGAGTCCGATCCTAGTGAGCAGTACGCCGAACCATGGTTTGCCAAATGGGCACACGTGCGTCTTGCGAGTCGGGTCCTTGGGATCCGCACATAGCTCGAGGCCCCGGGCCGGAACGGCGTACTGCATCTTCGTGAACACAGTGCTCATGGCGCCGGCGATGATGATGACAAGCACGTAGCCCAAGCCTTTGGTCGAGCCAACCGAGGCGGAGTACGTCATGATGGCGGCTTGGCGAGTTTAGTAATAGTCTCGTACCTCAAGACCTTCCACGCGGCGTCGTCATAATCAAGCACCTTCAACAGAGCAATGATTACAAGTTTGGGTGACGTCCAATCATGCTGGAAGACACTTCGATTATGATCGCCCTCCGCGCGCGTAACCACTAGGGTGCGCTGCGCAATGATTACCCAGGAGAATAGCTGTTGACGTGGCAAGGGCTTGTCACTGGTGGAGGTTGCCAAGTGGAAGGGTCATCCCCCGAGTCCGCTTTCTGTTTTACATCCTTGAGTGGATCGTGAACTGCGCAAACTCGTAGAGTACCTTACCCAGTGCTTGACGGACCAGCGAGCGCCGCTCAGTGAAAAGATGGAAGGGTAACAGCATTGAGGCCTCGTCCAATCCACAAAGAAAGTGAGCCAAGAAGACAGAAAGAGGCGTACCGTTTTGATAGAGAATTCAAAACAATGAAGACTCGGTTGACGGAGAGTCCCACACACACAGACACACACACAAGCCTGGAAAAATTTAAATTCTAGAGATTGTTGCGTCAGAAGAGATCATTCTCCGAGAAAGATCCTCCACAGTCCGACGGATTGGCGAGCTTTACGGAATGTGTCGACAATAGCCAAAGGGCATATCCTTGACCCCCAGATACTTCGGTTTCGTCCTCATTACTCGATGTTGCTAGAATAATCACGACGAAGCGCGTTTCGATTCGTTCCGCAACACTCGATTCGTTGATGCCGACTCCTTCTCTCGCGACGAAGCCCACCTCGCCTAAACGAAGTCATATTAGTCGTATCAAAGAAAGCTGATTTGGCCGCTCGCCGTCGATGACAATGCTGAAATGACTTAAGCGAGCTGCTCCACCTGACATAGAAACCCTGTGCTTGGTCGATCGCATTCTCTGGAACCTCTACCATCGTGCCGAACGTGTAAGCTCCCGTAATACCAAAAAAATGTTGCCGAACGCGGCGGAGAAGCCTCCAAAGTGCTTCAACGAAGGATGCCAGTGCTGTCGGTTGTGCGTTGCCACTATTTATAATGTGCAGAAACTTCGACCCCGCATACAGTGTCAGGCGCTCAAAACGGAACTTTCCAGAACCGTTTCGTGCTTATTCGTATTTGCGACGGAAATTTGCACAAAATATTTCCATTCGTACTCAAGAGGAAGTTGTTTGCAAAATTTCACTATGCGGAGGACGTTCGACAGTGAAAATGCTCCCTCGTGTTCAGAGAGGCGTGTTCGCATTGATGGTGTTGTCTCCTATGACAAATAATCTCGCTCGTCTCGCAGGAGCCAGACACCGCGATGGCGATCACAAGCAGACTGCGAACACATCGCCATCGTCAATCGACTCGACGAAGTCGCCACAATGGGATCCCTCACTCGGTTCACTGGAGGCCATGAGACAGAGCGAGCGGGCCTCGACCATCGACCAATATGAGTTTTTCCGAACGAGGCTTCGATCTGGCGTTTGGGTTTTTCGCAAGCCCCTGGGTTGATGCAGGGGCGAAGTGGGATAATCGAGCGACTTTCACCGCGTTCGACGAATAAAGCGGAATGCCCTCGAGTCGAAACAGTCACAAGTCGAGCCAATGACCCACTGGAATGCGACCCACAAAAATGCCACAAGCTCCGTCAAGAATACGGGATAGTGACATCCAACAATTTGTGCACACGGTGTGGGGTGAGTGCTTGCGGTTCCAGCATGAGTTACGACTCCAGGGACACGGTTAATTTTAGGTTAGTGATCTTTAGACGTGGCAGCTACCTAGTCGACTGCACGACAACACAAACGCGCGGCTCTCCAGCTATATGCCAAGATGAAGCTTGGGTGTTTCACCCGTGCATGGGACTCGTTACAAGTCGAGCTTCAGGGGTGGTATTCGCTGGCTCGGTTCCGTGCTGTGAAAGATCACTGTGTGAAGTCTTCTTGGCTTAGAGATGTGTTGACGCTGCTTCTTGTGCCGATTCCGTGTCTTCTTATCGTCATCGCGATCGACTTGTTGCCTGTGAGTTCTCCAGAGCTGGGTTTTTGCATCAATCGACCGGTGTGCACTTTCGATTTTGGTTTGTCGGGGTCGTAATGAGCTTGATGAGTTCTGTTCAATTCAAAATCGGCTCAGTATCGTTGGCGCTACCACTGAAGAACCTCTTAGCAATCTCTGTAGCCGGCGGATTCGCTAACACAATGACAAGCATCGCCTTAGGCGTCGCAATAGGTTTCCCGATTCCGTTTGCTCCCATTTTAGGTACCAGCCCGTGGCTGGTATCACTCTATGGTGGGCTGTATCTCACTTGGCGGCACGAGCTCAAGACGAACAAGGAAGCTCGAAAGAACATCATTCAATTCTTTATGGCCGCAATGTCTGAGGTTGGACTATTGTTCGTCTACGTTGCATACAGTGTGGTCTTCTCGACGACAAGAATCGAGTACCAAACATACGTGTCGTTTTGCCTCCCATTCATCAAAATCTTCTTCAAAAACTTGTTCAACAAAGGAGTCTTCCATATGGAGGACCTGGCGCCGACGATCGTGGTGTTCAACGTGGATCTGTTCCACTCGTTGTTCATGTCGATCACGACGCAGCAGGCACGGACGAGCGGATCGGTAGGTTTTCTCGTGGTGGTGGACGTGATTCAGAACGGCATCGCTGTCTACGAAGTCGTAAGCGTTATGAATCGCATCGAACGGAGCACCAAAACACTCTCGGACATGGGCAAGTCCGGTGACTCAGCACAGGAGTCGTCTCGTTTACGAAGTCTCGGTGTGATCGAGTACGCTTGGAGTTTATTGGAGAAGCATCCTCATCTCGCGGATCATCCGTATTTGAGCTTGCCGCGACATTTACACCCCGATCTCAGTCGAAACAGTTCGCTGCACAAGATTGCGGTTCGAGTTGGTGCCTTTGCTCGGAACGCGGTGACTTCAAAGTCGACCAACAAGATCGACCCCCGCATGCCAAACGAGCGTACATCCGAAACGGGATCATCATTGACAAGCCTCTCGCAAATCGATCGGATGCGCGTCTGCATCATTCGAGACGCACAGAAACTGCTTCACATGGTCGAGTTTTACGTTCTCATCGAGTTTTGCGAGGTCATGATCGCCTTCGTGTACAGTACGTTTGCTCCACGTCGCTGGCTTAGCTGTCTACCTATCAGTGTTTTCACATTCGAGCTCGTCTCCCTGTAGCACTCTACATCCTCACGTTGACATACCTCCCAACACGCGCTTACTACACGTCATTCTCCCAGCTGACCGACCACGAGATGTTGACCACAGTCGAGCAAGTCGCCAAGTACGCCATTTTCGAGTCTATTTCCTTCATGGCTGTGTGCATGGTGATGGATCGTCTGTTGAAGTGGCGAGTCCCAACATATCGGCAGGCAGCGTTCGCGATCTCGTCGAATCTCCAGATGACGCAGGCGACAATCGTCATGTGGGTGCTTTTCGTCGTGCAGGTGAACTTTGAGCACTTTGGCGTCGACTTGACGTTCCAATTCAAGTGGCTTCACACCAAAACGCACCCAAACGGATGACCAACAAGGCAACATTGCGATCAAGTGAACTTCAGCTAAAGCGTTGCGAATGTTTCTCTTAAGTACGATTCGTATTTAAGAGAGTCCATCCAGTACCTCGTCCCCCGTCGTGCCTTCCCGCGCATGGCCGACGACGCCCCGATAATATGGACTCGTTCCTCTCGCCGATCCCGCGCGACCCGACGCAGCGGCTCTTCGTCGACGACGTGAGCGCGATCGCGCTGTCGCTTATGACATATCCACTCTCATATACTCTTTCTCTCTCTGTGTAGACTGCGCCGCGCCGCGACAGCTTCCTGGACGCCATGACGACCGCCAAGCGCCCGCGTCTCGAGGCCGAGAGCCTCGCCGTCGTCAAGGTACATAGGGCTCCTGACCCGTCTCTCTCTCTCCATGAGCGAAGCGTTGACGTCGTGATGTAGAGCGAGCAGCTCTCGACTCAGGTCGAGTCGCTGCGCGTGCAGCTCGAGAGCCGCATCGAAAGCCACCAGATCCAGCTCAAGGTACGGTTGGCCCGTTGGGGAAACGAAGAGAAAGGGAGCTTCCTCACGGCGGTGTTCGGCAGGAACGCGATCTCCAGGTCACGCAGCTCCGGCGCCAGCTCAAGCACGCAGTGGACGAGGAAGAGAGCACGCGCCAGGAGCTCAAGACGCTCTCGCACGAGTTCGCGAACGAGAAACTGCAGCTGCAGAAAAAAGTCGTCGAGCTCGAGTCCAAGCTCCAGTTTGTTGAAAGCAGCTTCGCCGAATGGCGGGAGAAGGCCCACGAGACGGAGAGCGAGCTGCGCGCTGAGGCGAGACGGTCCAAGCTCAAGGTACGAGGAAGTGTTTTTTTCTTGTGGCGGAGGTGTCGATCGACTGAATGTGTATGTGTGGGTCAGATCGAGCTGCTCAACGACGAGATCGACAGCCTCAAAGGCCTCGCAGCACCGCCAACGCCGATGGTACGTTCGTTCGTCAGCTTGGAGCTGTGCTGTTGCTTCCAACAACTGAACGCACGATTTTATCCTTTAGGAATACTCGGTTCTTGAGTCGAAAGTCAAGCTGCTGGAGACAAGTCTTCGGGACAAAGAGATCGAAGTCAAGCTCGCGGATGAACGAATCCAGAACGCTAGCTTGACGCTCGAGTCGTCGAAGGATGTGCGCGCTCTGAACGAAAGGATAATCGAACTCGAGTCTCGAGAACGCAGACTGAAGCAGGAGGTACGTCATGTGAGCAATGATGCACTCTGTTATAGAGGTTGTTCACCATCTGATATGAACCATAGTTGGTGGAGTTGATCGAATCCTCGAAAAGCTCGGCTCTATTTGACGAGAAACTGCTTCAGTTGAGGCGAAAACTTCAGGCAAGCGAAGAGCGTTACGCGGAGGCGCAGCGAGAGATTGTAAGATCCTGCCATTTTGGGTCTGAGGTATATGGGCTGACAGGAGGAATATTTTATCCAGGCGGCTCTGAATGTTCGATTGGAGACTGCCCCATTCGTCGAGAAAGACTATGCGAAGGAAATTGCTCAGCTACAGGAGAACCTGCAAAATTCGGAGAGAGAGTCAAAGAAACTTGCCGCTCAGCTCGAGAAAACAGAAAAGGAGTGTGCGGTGCTGGAGAGACGACTCGGTCGTGGCGAATTCAACCCAACGACGACAAAAGTTGTTCACATCGCCGTTAACCCGACGAGCGAGTTGCTTGGTTTGGCTTCGCAGGATTCCGAGCTTGAACGTCTTCGCCAAGAAGTCGAAGAACTTCGTCGCCGTCTGAACGACCCAACATCGTCTGCTTCCGGTACCCCAGCTGTAAGTCCTATTTAACCATTGCCATCTTTGAGTGCTAATCAGTATCGTACTTTCGTCAGATCACGAGTACCCCAACAACAACAACATCCTATGAGACTGTCCAAGGCCAGAAGCTATTGAATCAGCGTCTGAAAGAAGTCTGTGGTGTAGCTGTGTTTGATGTTGGTTGGGCTGTTCTATTCACGACGGTCTGGTGTTGTAATTGTAGGTCTTTCAAAATCAGATTCAGCAGTACCGTGAAGCTGTTTACCAACTCACCGGTTACAAAGTGGATTTGAAGAAAACGAATGGAGTCGAACTGCTTCGGCTACGCTCAATGTACGCGGATCACGACGACGACGAGCTACTGGTGCGCATGGAACCGGACGGTGGTCTGGAACTGCTGGAAACGGACTTCTGTGGCCAGATCAACAAGCGCGTCTTTGCGTACCTCACGACGTGTCGGTCATTCCCTGCATTCCTGTCCACGTTGACGCTGCATCTCTTCGAGAAGCAAACATTCCAAGGCCAGTAATATGCATTATCATCTACACAAATCTTACTACGTGTTGGCGATACCTCACTTTCTAGTGTCTGTAATTTTTGAGAAGCAGGCTCGGCTCGTGCGTGAATCTCGCTGGGGACACTTAGGCCACCTCAATGCTTGGATGGAGCCATTTGAACTTGAACGTGAAGTCCATGCCGTAGTGCTCGAAGTTGAGCTGAATCACTAAGAAAACCCACATCACGAGGGCCACATGGATCATCTTCGAGTTCGATCTGATTGCAAACGCCAATTGTCGATGCGCCGCCACTCTCCACTTCAAGATGCGATCCATCACAATGCAAATGGCCACAAAGGACAGGAGCTCAAAGCCTGCGTATTTGGCCACCTGGACGACAGTGGCGAGCATCTCTTCTTCAGTCAGTCGGGCAAATGAAGTGTAGTAGGCACGCGTCGGCATATACGTCAGTGCGAGTGTATAGAGAGCTAGCAAGTAGAATCGATTTAAACTCATTCTGTCCGCTATAGGCAGAGTAAGCACTACGTACTGTATATGACTGCGATCATTACTGCGCAAAACTCGACGAGAACGTAGAATTCGACCGTGTGAAGCAGTTTTTGTGAATCCCTCACGATGCTGATACGTATTCTATCTTCTGGGGAGACGATTACTTGAGGCGACGCTTGAGCTGCCATGAATCGAGTGTGATCAAGTGGGACAATTCTAGCGAGAGTCATTTGCCGAATAACCACATCGAGATGGATGTCAGTTGCTTAATGGATGCCTCGTCGTTCTAGATTTGGATGCTGGTGACGTGGTGAGCTGAGGTGTGGGTTTTCAGCGAGATGAGGATTCGTCTCCAGCAGGTGCATGGCGTAATCGATGACACCAACTTCACGCACGTGCGAGTGGTGGAGCAAAGGTTGCAAAGTCTTACTTTTGCTGGACAGAACACGACGGTTGGACCGAATGTGATGAACGATACGATAAACTCCACAAGATGCTGCGATGTTCTGAATTGTATCCACAACCATCAAGAACGCGACAGAGCCACCCGTTCGCGCCTGCTGCATCGTCACCGACATGAACAACGCGTGGAAAAGATCCACATTAAACACCACTATCGTTGGCGCCAAATCCTCCAAAAGGAAGACACTTTTGTTGAACAAATTTCTGAAAGCAAGCTTGACAAACGGGAGAGAAAACGACACGTATGTTTGGTACTCGATGCTTGCTGTCGAGAACATGACGCTGTACGTGATGTAAACCGCGAACATTACATTTTGGGATAGGAATGCAGTAGCACAGCGTGCGAGATTTGCTCGCGCGACGGCATCTCTCTCTAGATCTCGTCGCCAAGAGAGAATGAGCCCTCCAACCAATGATGCTGCCCAGGGGATTGAAACGATAACGATCGAAAAAGGAGTCGGGAAACCGATGGTGAGACCGCAGATTGCGCTAAAGGCAAACGTTACGACTCCTCCGCAAATGGATATCAGCACCAAGCTCATCGCTGGCAATGAGAACGACATCAACGCTTGCTGAGCTAGAATCGCACTCGTGCAAGCCAAAGCTGCCCCAACAAACCAAAAACGGAAGTATACCCCTGCAGATTGATGCAGATAGCCCAACTCGGATGGACGAACAGGTAGGAGATCGATCGCGAGGACGATTAGTAGGCATGGGATCGGTACACTCAGTAGCAGCAGCACATCTTGGCATGGAGAGGTGTCATTTGGGTAGTGACTAAGAGCGCGGAGTCGAGACAGCGAGTACCAGCCTTGAAGCTCCACTTGACTAGATTCCCATGCTGAAGAACAGCCTCGGAGGGCTGTAATCATCAAACCCCCTGCGCAAGTCGAAAAGCTGAGGACGAGCGAAGGAAGAGTGCAGGGTTCTTCTGGTCTTGAGAATGCATCCGAGGTGGACAGCGGCTGAAAAGAGGTACATTGCGAGGCACAACTTCTGGAGATTATCACCGAGGGGTTTCACACCATGTCTGGGTTGAGTTTGATGAGTAGAACTATGCCAAGAGTGGATTGTTGTAGTTTCGTCCTGGTTTATTGTTTCGAGGTAAAGGCTGATGCAAAATGGGGGAGTAGGTGACACTAATTCCAACCTACAACAACGTCAGAAGCGACGACGCGAGTACCACCACGACGGCGGTTGCTGTCGTGAGGGTCGAGGCCGGCGACGTGTCCTTCTCTGGAGCAGGGCACGTATCGCAGAGCATGGAGGCGCTATCCGTGATCGCGCTCGAGTTGGCTGCGCACTGCTTGCAGCTGCTGCCCACACAGCTGAACGAGCAAAAGCAGTGGCCGTTTGTGCAGCCGGCGTACTTGCTGCTGCCGCACGAAATACCATCACACGAAGCGCCACCGCAGTAGGCGCCTTCCACACCCGAGTCGCACAAACACGTGCTGTCCTTCTGGCACGTGCCGGCATTGTTGCATGCGATCTGGTCGCCCTCGGAGCAAATGTCACACTGCGGACCGCTCCACCCGGCGTAGCACTGGCACTCGCCGCTGACGCACTGGGCGTTGCCTGAGCACTTGCCGCTGCATTTGGCGTACTTCTTGAGCAGGTCAGCGACGCTGGTCGTAGGAAGCGAAGAGAGCAGGTCGAAGCGCTCTGGGATCGCCGTCTTCCAGTCGTCTTCCACTAGGCCACCTGTGTCGGCCGACTGCGGGTTGAAAGCCCAGTAGAACGAGCCGATGTTGTTGTCGGAGAGGTAGGTCGCGACGGTGGTGACCCACTGCTTGTCGATGCCCTGCAGCTTGGCGCCCCAGGCGCCGACGACCACAGCGTTGCCCGTGGTCTTTGGCACAAAGCCAAAGTACGAGTCGAAGAGCTTGGGCATGTTCTTCGGGAAGCTCGAGTCGACCCACCAGGGCGACTTGTAGTCGACGCCCGGCGAGATGAGGTGCGGGCTGTAGACGAGGCGCTCCATGTTCTTGAGCTTGACCGGGTTCTTCTTGGTGCCCTGGAGCGAGCCGCCGGCCTGGCCCCACTCGAGCGTCACGCCCTGGATGTTGGTCTGCACGCCCTCGACAAAGATGAGCCAGCGGGCGCACTTTTCGAGCACGGCGTTGCCGATCTCGGCGGCCTGGGTGTCCCAGTCCGTGGAGGCGTCGCCCTTGCCCCACGTGGCCGTGCCCTTGGGCTCGTTCTTGAGGTCGATGCCGAGCACGTTCCAGGTCGCCGGGTTGTCACAGTAGCGCTTGGCGAGCGCCTCCAGCGCCGGGATGATCTTGGAGGGCGTCGCGACGTCTGGGAAGTCGGGCTCAGCCGCCTCCATGCGGTGGTTGTCGAGCACGACGAGCATGTTGCGCTTGCGGGCCTCGCCGATGACATAGTCGAGCACACTCAGGTACGACTTGCCCTTGAGCGAGGGCGTGCCGGCCGTCTGGTCGGCGTCCACTTCCTGGTCCTTGAGCACCGAGTCGAGCGCGAGCGGGAGCCGCAGCGCGTTCACGTCGTAGCTCGCGAGCAGGTCCAGCGCGTCCTCGACGGTCGTGCCGTAGGGCCAGAGTCCCTGCACCACGCTCTCGATCGTCTCGAAGCCGAACCAGTTGACGCCCTTGATGTAGAACGGCTTGTCGTCCGCGTAGATGGCGCCGTCCACCGACTTGAACTCGATCGAGAACTGCGTCTTGCTCGCTGCCGTCGAGGAACCAGAAGACGACGACGACGACGAGGGATCAGAAGACGACGAGGAAGAAGACGCAGAACTCGGCGCGGTCGTGGCCTTGGAGGACGAGTTGTTGCCCTTGGTCTCTGGCGAGCCCACGACGACGCCGTCGCCGGACGAGTCGGAGGAGGCGCCGATGCCTGGCTTGACGGTCGCGATGGCCGCGGGCGCCGTGGTGGTCGACGTCGTGGCGTTGGCCGCGCGCGACGCGGTCGCCAGCAGCGCGAGCGCCGCCAGCAGCAGCGAGTGACGAACGACGCGCATGAGCGAGCGAGCGAGAGGAAGGGAGAGAGGAAGGAGCCTAGGAGGCGTCGGGGGCTTCTGGTCTGTGGGACGCCTTTGAGCTGAACGCTGAACGCTTGCTAGGAGGCGACGGTGTCCCGAATTGAAAAAATTGGGGCCAACGAGGGATCGAAAGGAAGGGGGGGGCGATTTTTGCCGGATTTTTCTGGATTGCGTGCTGGACGGCGAAAATGAAAATTGGGGAGGAAATGAGGAATCGAGTTTGACAGGGGAAGCCACGCCTGGGTTTGCTGGAGGGAAGTGGACGTTTTATGTGTCGTTTATTTTTTTGTAACTGGATCGTCTGCGTCTGTTTTTTGGAAGCCCAGACGTGAAACGGCCAGGGAGTGAACGTGTTGAAGAAGGGATTTGACACGTGGAGGCAAGCAAACGGATTAAAGTAGTAGATACAGCATGGATCACTAGACTGGGAAGGATCGCGCACACGCGCTTCCAGTATTAGGCGTTGAGCAGGCCGTCGTGGGTCGTCTTGGCGGGCTGCGCGCGCGGCTTGATGTTGATGAGCGTGAGGCCGAAGACCGAGAAGCGGTAGCCACCGGCGAAGCGGTCCTTCGGGTTGGTGCGCACGAGGAAGATGAAGCAGAAGCCGATGATGACCACGATGAAGATCTTGTGGATGTTGTCCTGGTAGGCCGTGGCGGCCGTCTTGCCGATGCGCAGCGCGTGGCGGTACGCGTTGTTGAACGTGATGCCGCCGACCACGCCGCCGATGGACCACGCCGTGAGGATGAGCCCGTGCATGGCGCCAATGTTGTAGGCGCCAAACATGTCGGTGAGGAAGCACGGGATCGAGCCGAAGCCGCCGCCGTAGCTCGCCGTCAAGATGAAGACCTCGGCCACGAAGAGCGTGTAGTTCTTGTTGTCGATGAGCGTCGGGATCGTGCCGACGATGATCACCTGCGTCGTGAGCGTGTAGATGAAGATGCACTTGCGACCGAAGGACGGCTCGAGCTTGAACGTGCGGATGAAAAAGTCGGACACGGCCGGCAGCAAGAGACGACCGCAGCAGTTGAAGACGCCGTTGATCGAGACGATGTTGGCGCCCTGGTCGGCCGTCTTGCCGAAGAGCGTCACGCACATGCCCGAGAGCTTGGAGAGCACGATGAGTCCGAAGAGCTGGTTCGCGAAGAACATGATGTACATGAACACAAAGTCGATCGACTTGATGGCCTCGATCAGCGTGAGCTTGCGCACTTGCGTGGCGCCCGACTCGTCCTGCTCCGGGTTGTGGAGCTCCTCGGCGAGCTTCTGCGCCGTCGGCGTCTTGATCGACTCGTACTCGTGCGCCGACATGACGCTGTGGCGCTCGCCCTTCTCGACCGCGTGCTCGAGCTCCTCGATGGCCTCGCCGTGGATGTTGAGCCCGCCGACCGTGAACTCGTGGTGCGGCGAGCGCAGCACGACCGCGCACAAGTACATGCACGTGCACATGGAGAAGCCGATGACGAGGAACGTGGACGAGAGCCCGACGTGGCGGATGATCGGCAGGTACGCCTTGCCCCAGACGACGGCGCCGGCGCCGTAGCCGCCGACCGCGAAGCCCGCCGCCGTGCCGCGGTAGTCCGGGAACCACTTTTGCAGCGCCGACACGGGCGAGATGTAGCAGAGCCCCATGCCGAAGCCGCAGAAGATGCCGTAGCCGATGATCACGCCCGTCATGGACTTGTGGTGGAGCGAGATCGCGACGATGATGTTGCCCAAGAGGAACGACGACGTGCCGAGACAGACGCCGGCGCGCGGGCCGTGGCGCTCGATCCACGGGCCCATGATGGCCGTGGTCGTGCCGAAGATGCCGACGGCCGTGTAGAAGGCGTTCACGGCCTTCTCGGCGTTCTTGTTGCCGTAGAGCTTGAGGTCGATGGGCTGGTTGAAGACCGACCACGAGTAGAGCGAGCCGATGCAGAACTGCACGAGGAAGGACGCGATGAAGAGGTACCAGCGGTTGAACTTGAGGCTCGTGACGTTCAGGTAGCGGTTCTTGCCGAGGTAGAACGTCAGCAAGTGGTCCTCGGCCACGTCCTGCTCGGGCGTGCGGTGCTTTGGCGGCACGGTCCAGTGCGAGCGGATGGCGCCCGTGACGGCCTTCTTGCACGACTTGGGCTGCTGCTCCGTGGGCTGCATCGACACTGCGGGGTCTCCGGCCATTGGCACTCGGTGGTCGCTTGCTCGGTCGGCGGCCGATTCGGGAATGAGAGAGAGAGAGAGAGTGAGTCCGGTGCTTGAAGCGACTCATGTGGCGAAGCGATCGACAGCAGCATGCAAATCCCCACGGCACGGACCGAGAGGGCAGAGGAGAGGAGGAGGAGCTCCTGACGAGTGCAGTACAGTATACCGTACAGTAGCGCATTGTATCAACTTTGAGGGCCGAGCGATTTGTTGGCTGGTTGAAGAATCGCCAACGACTTGGAGAGGGAACCTTGTCTGGGATGGCGCCCTCAGCTGTCGAGAGGAGACGGGGGCTCTCTCCACACGAGCGAGTGACGCCGCCTCAGTTTTCCAGATTGGATACTCTCTGGAAGGAAGGAATATGGGGGGGGAGGGAGTTCTGTTCTGAGGATCTTTGCAATCGCTCCGTTGGAGAATCGTCCGGTGCCCGTGGCGGCCAGAAACGAGCCAGAGCGAAAAGACGCTGACCAAAAACTGCAGGTGTTCCCGGCGTGTTGGTGACTAAAAAACCAATCGATTGACCAACAAAAAAAAGCGAGGTACGTAGAGGTGGCGCGAAGGTTGCTTCAATGCAATGAAAAAGCGCTTTGTTGTGGATAAAGCGCTTTTAAGCACTCTCATATCCGATTCACCCATTAAATCATAGAGAATGTCGTTGCCTTTATGGGCAACCTAGTATCAAATCATAGAGGTACTATGGCCATCACTGGTCGCGTCATCCGAGCACATGTTGAAGTATGGGAGGGAGGGCCTGGAAAGTGGGCGTCGATGTCGAGGGGGCAATGACGTTGGCACGACTGCTCTTTTGACACCAAGCACGAGATTATGACGGTCTCTCTATCCAACTACACGTACAACAGAGGTCGAGGTCGAATCGAAGTGAACCCACAACTCATCACGAAAAGGATTGGCAGCATTATTAGAGACCCAAGTCCACGGTGGCAAGGGCGCTAGATCCTCGAAACGCCCGTCGTCGCCTCGTGGGGCAGCAGATCAGGTTGGCCGACGCTTCTGGTTGGAAGCTTCGTGCCGTTGTCTTTGCACCCGCGACGCCTGGGGAGCCTGGGATCTTTCAATTCTACATACAGTATTACTACAATTTTACCATGGCGTCCATTCTGCCGGCGCGAGTCGTGCGTCGACCTGCGTTTCTTTCACCCAACAAAACGCAGGATCGCGTCGCGTCCCCCGTCGCTCTCCACTGGCCACGCACTTGGTCGCGACCACCTCGGTCGGCAGCCCCCATCCTCCTCCTTCTCCTCATCGCCGACAAGCGCGTCAAACACAGGACCAGGCCTCGGGTTGTTGGGAAGGCCATCGTGATGATCGCTGATGATGATCACAGGCGGGAACAGTCTCAGCTGATGACTCCCTCCTCGCGGGAATCATCCGAGCGACTTTATTATTGTACTGGGTGAGAGTCTTCAGCACTGACGAGACCTTCCCCCCGACTCTGATTAGGGACAGCTCTTCTTGATGGGAGATTTCTCGTCCTTCCAGCCATCTCAGAAGCATGAACATGCACCTCATGACCGTCCCCACCGCTTCCTCACAGTCGAGAATCCGATCTTCAACCGACAGCTTTCGGTGAGTCTTCCCCGTGGTGTCGAACAGCACAGATCCAATGTCGCATCATTCCTGTACGGTATTTTATGCATGTATTTTGTTGGGTGGTTGGATTCTTCCCCTCAGAGCTTGGCGTTCTTGACGGCCTCATTAACGGCCGCGGCGAAGCGTGCGAGGCCCTCGCGCACGCGTGTCTCCACGATGGCCACGAGTCCCGCGGTCTTGTCTTCGCTCGTGGCCGTGAGCTTGAACGCCCAGACGATCTCGGTCTTCTTCTCTCCCGACGGCACAAATCGCACGAGCGCAAGCTTGCTCGCGATCGGGAACGCGCCCGGGTTCACCACATTGTAGAGAATGCTGGGCACGGCCTCGTGCGCGTCGTCAGGGGACGGCACGCCCGCCGACACGAGTTCCTCTTCAATGCCCAGCGACACAATGCGACGGTGCTCGCCGACGTGCGCACGGCCGTGACCCGGCGAAAGGATCTCCGCGTCCGTGAGCCAAATGTACTTGATCCAGAGGTCGAGCACGAGCGCCGGCGGCGCGTCGACGCCGTGCGAGACCACGAGCTCGGTGCCAGCGTTGGCCGCGTACTGCTGCGCGCCGGCGACGTCCAAGTCCACGAGACCGGCGGGCAGGGCGTAGGGAGCCATGGGCGAGGAGACGGAGACGGCCGAGTGAGGCGAGACTCGGGACGGTCTCACCTTGCTGTTTACGAAGAGGCTGGATGACTTGACTCAGACGGACTCAGATTCGTCCAGGTCGCTTGCTTGGCTGAACCTGGTTCGTTTCTCCTCGTGTTGTTGCTGCACATGCCAGAATTCATTCACGACGATACAAAAATTTTGAAGTGTGGTGATTGTTTCGCGAGGAGAGCCCCCATCCATTAAATGCATCGGGCTCTCCTTGACCGGCCCCTTGTGCAGTAAACTAACTCTCTCCTCTTGATTCTGATTCTTGAGGGTGGCTTCCAGAGTCCAGATGGTTCTTGTCCGCGACAATTACTACGTAGTACGTGCGAATACTATAGTATGCGAATATGGAGACAGCGATCAATTCCTCGTCAACTACCAATGCGTCCACATGGAGAATACAAAAGTGCAGATCTTTATATCTGCAAAATTATCCCGAGGAGGGATGCCAAAGGTCGTCGGCACCCTCATTGATCAAGACGTTTTAGCTCAATACCCATCCACCACCCAGCTTCAAGTGGCAGACCCTGCAGCACGAATCCTCTTTCTCGATGGAGGCTCTCGAGGAAACCCCTGGCCAAGGAGACGCAAGGCAGTCATAGTAGACCTTAAAAGAGGAGTCGATCCACACATTGAGTGCATTATCTAAGCTTGATAGACATCCTTCCTCCAGATTTTTCGCTTACCAGTACGAAACAGAAATCTACACACAACAAACAATCTGAAACACTGCATGCGCATTCGCTGCACGCGTTCTTCTATTCGTGATCCATGCAATATTCTACATCTACACAAAACTCACGGCTTCGCCGCATCGACGTCGCTCGCGAGCTTGGCAAGCGCATTCACGACAGCGTTCTTGAGGAACGGACCAACCGACGCCGGGTCCGCGAAGACCTCGTTGCCCGTGGCCGACGGCTTGAGCTTGATGGTCCAGACGATCTTGGTGGCCTCCTGGATCGGCAGGAAGCGCACAAACGCAATGTGGTCGTCGATCGGGAAGGCGCCGGGCTTGAGCACCTTGTACATGATGCTCGGGACGGCGCCTGGTGGGTTCGAGTCGGACGGGAGACCCGCCGACTGGATCTGCTCCTCGATCTTGAGCGACGGGATGAAGCGCGTCTGGTTCACTTCGCCGCGACCGACGCCCGGCGTGACCTCCTGCGCGCCCTGGCCGTTGAGCCAGATGTCCTTGACCCACAGGTCGAAGACGCTGCCGACCGAGGCGTTGACCTGCTGCGGCATGACCATCTCGTTGCCCGTGTTGATCGCGTACTGGTGCGCGCCGAAGGTGTCGAGGTAGAAGTAGTTGGCTGGGAGAGCGTAGGGAGTAGTGGCCATGGTGACGGAGTGGTCGAGGAGGGGGAGGTGGAGCCTGGAGCCTTGAGTCGTGTGAGGCGAGTTGGAGAATGAGGAAGGAGGCTCAGCTTGATGTTTGTTGATGTCGAGGGCCCCGGCCCAAGGCCTCGGTCATCGGGTCGTCCCGGCTCGCTCGCTCCCAGCGTGGGTTCTGGGGCCGCTGTGGGCACCCACCCCAGGACGTCCCCACCGCTAACTAGTTCGCACCGGCCGGAAATCGGGCGATTCGACTGACGCGATCACACGACCCACGCGTCGAGATGGTGGTTTTTCTCAGCGCGTCGTGGGTAACAAGAGTCGGATGGATGATTCTGTTGCTTGGGGCGGTGAGCTGTATTGCGGCATCGAGTCCAGTCTATGGACTGGACAGTCTGGTACAAAGCCGGCACTGCGGTGCGTTGTCTGTCTGTCGTCTCGAATGCTTCCTGCGAAAGGTTGGATCGTCCACACAGACCTCGATGATCGCGAAAGTTGGAGGATTTTGTGTCACCACAGGTAATACTAGTTCAGCGTAAACCGATCGCTTGTTCCTTGGCCATTGTGCCGGACATTGGCACGGCTGCAGCACAACTTATTGAATTTTCATGAATGAAATTTAAATCAGCTGTAATTTTCCGTTTATGAAAATTAAATCAGTTGTAATTTTTCGTTTATGAAAATTAAATCAGTTGTAATTTTTCGTTTATGAAAATTAATTTAGTTCACAGGCTTGAGCGAGAAGAAGAGCTCTTGCCGAAGACAATTTTGGAATTGTCGGTGGCATAGATATTCGCTGTCAATGCTTTATAAGTAAAGGATAGAGACAATTTCGGAAGTCTCTATGACATTGATATTCACTGCCAATGCTTTATTTATACAACATTGACAGAGAACACCAATGCCATACAGACCTCCGAAACTGTCTTCAGCAAGAGCTCTTTTCCTCGGCGACCAAGCCAATGAACTCGCCTCGGTATTATTCATCCCGACACAGACTGTGGAATAAGGGATGCTGTAGTGGAAGGGAGGATTTCAAGCTCCTGAAAGACAGTGGTCCACAGTGGTACAGACTTTCCAAGAAGGTCACTACGGTACGGAAATTCACGTTCCCACGACTCATGATGGATGCCACAGAGCGACGCTCGCACTCTCGCGCTCAATGGATCCGTTCCCCGGGAACGGACTCGCTGAAATTCAACTTCCCTCTCCTGTCCATTCCGTGGCCAAGCATTTGCTTTCAGGGAGACCAGAACCCTGGGAAAGAGTTGTGCGACATTCTTGGTCTTCTTCGTCTTTCTGTTACTTTTTGATCATAGACAACATAGACGGAGGTGTCTGGCTCCGACGCGATGGTTGAGTCTTCCAATTCGCCGATACTCATACGAGCCCTTCGCAAAAAAGACTGTGAAATCTTGCGGTATGCAGTTCTTTGATGTTACCATCAATTCAACCAGCCGTCGTTGCTTCAGGATGACTTGGTCTAGGTTTTCGTAAATCGAATGACAAGTCAATTTTGCCGTCTTGCTTTTGGGTAGAAAAACGCAGTCAAATACTTGCGAGTAAGCAGCATCACGACAAGATCGACATGTGAGAAGATTCGGATTGACCTGCGTTGTGCAGCACGATCGTTGCGCCCACAACCTTTGTTTGCACAACTGTTCGCGGTATCCATGGATAAGCCAGCGTACTGTACAGGTTGAATATTTACTGGGCGAAGACAGAATCTTCGTGACAGAGAGTTACTGTGTGAAGACAGAGGCCTCGGCTCGAAAGCGAAGTTCAAGAAACCACCTCACCTGGTTTTGTTGATTAGATCTTCCCATGGCCGAGAAGTCGGACAACTCGTCGAGCGGAGTCATTACGAAAACTCCACGAAAAACAGTGGAAACGTTTCCCGCGACTCGAACCAGCCAAGCTGCAATCAGAGACGTCTGTCCAAGCCGCACCCACTATGACTTCAACGATTTGCTTTCGGTGGAGGCGTGCAAATGATCCATCGAGACAAAGAGAAGCAGAGTGCGAGCCACAAGTACACATTCTTGGTTACACCTGGGAAACGAATTGGGCCCTACCGCAAGAGCTGCTCAGAGCTTGGCGTGCGCGGCGTCGATGGCCTTGGCGAACTTGGCCAGGCCGCCACCGACAGTCTTCTTGACCACAGGTGCGAGCGCCGCGACGTTGCCCTTGGCCAGGGCTCCAAGAAAATTATTCAGTTGCAGTAACTTGTCATTGTATTGTATTGAATTATGGATTATTTTTTGTCGAGGCTCCAGTAAAATATAGTATTTGGCCAATAATAATTGACTGGCCTTGCCACCACACGTTTATGATCACACAACACTATTAACCGCATGTTCCTCCTTCTCTGTCTGCTCAATCAATCGTACCTCACTCGATTCAATCTTGACCGTACGCTTCGTCATGCCTGTTTGCTCAATCCTTCCCTACTCTTTCGATTCGCCGCTCACCACTTGTTAGGTTGGTCAGAAGTGGATGTCGCGACAGAGATGCTCCGTGAAGAAACCCGCACGATCCCACGTGCGATTGTGTATTCGCCACTCTTGCGGTGCATTCCTCCGACTAGCAACGATTGTGAACGCCCTTTTTCTGAGTGTAAGTTTGTCTTGTCGGAACACCACTCGGCAATGCTCCCAGCCAACTTTGAAATGCTCAAGTTCTTGAAGGCGAGTCGGGACATGTGGAATGCTTCTACGTTGGTCCCATAATGGTCAATACACTGCAGTTATTGCAATAAGTATTATTGCTGTGATGCATACTGAATAATTAACTATTGCCTCTGACATCGTCACAATCAATTCGATATTATATTCTGGTACCCCTGCCCTTGGCCGAGGCCGTGAGCTTGATGGTCCAGACGACCTCGGTCTGGTTGTCGCCGACTGGGATGAAGCGCACGAACGCGAGGTAGTCGGCAATAGGCATGGCGCCGGGCTTGGTGATGGTGTACATGACGCTGGGCACGGCGCCGGCTGCGTCGCGCTCGCTCGGCACGCCGGGCAATACGTGTACACTTCCACCATCGCCATCGGTCATCATCACGAAAGGTCAATCGCCAAGCTCGGTCACCTGGGGTGAACTTCATCTGGCTCGTGGGAACCGAGGTCGTGGCCTCAGGCGAGGGCAATGGGCAGGTGCCCATACACGACTCGGTCGACGCACTGGTGGCCCTCAATCAATCTGCGACGAGCCCTGGTCACGATTGGTGTATGGAGTGTAAGAGTTCCGTAGAGTGAGCTCCCCGACATGCTGTCAGGTTGCGAGTCGCATTGCGAAGTCCTAGCTCCGTGGCGCACTCCGGCCACACGCCTTGCACATCTGCTTCAGAATCGTCTGGAGCGACTTGAACGTGTCCACGGTTCAATAACCGCGGAGCCGTAACTCCGTTACCGTAGCCGTACACATGGACACTCACTTCCAGTATCGACGATACTGATAGTGAGTGTGTGTACGCCGTCCCACGATACTGCATCGTGGGACGGCCATTCTGGGCCTTCCTGATCTCCGAAAAAAAAGGATCTTCACTTTCATGGTGGCTATCCTCGCCACCACGTTGAGCACCCGTAGGTCCTGCATGTACCGCCCGTAGCTATTAGAAATCACTCTGTTGGTCTCAACAGACTTTACTTAAACGAAACGAATATCATCAGCTGGGTAGCCCAGCCACTCATGAACCGAAGGCGAGAGACACAGTATCCTCTCCAGCATGGAGTTGATCCATTGAACGGACGAACCTTTGAGATGGGCTGTCCTCGAGGCGTGTGGTACAGTAATGGAGACAGTTGATGGGGGCTGCAGCCATCAACTGGTGATTCGGCTTCGTCCTTGTGCAATGCAGATCCCATAGGAGATACCCATAGGAGATGAATGTGGGACAAAGACCATAGCGCCGACAGAATGCACTTCCGATCTGCTTTGTCAGCTCTCACCACTACGAGACGACAGGATCGCCGAAATGTTATAAAGAAAAGTAAAGAGTTTACATTCCTGAAAAACATCGATGTTGTCCAGCCAAAATCAAAACTGTACTGATAGTTAGTACCATGGAGTTGTTGGGAAACATTTTTACGACGTTTGTGCTTACGGATATCGGCGCGCAGATCTGAATCGTTGCATACGATGCACGCGCTTTTGAAGTCGCAATTACCTACATCTACAAAAACTCACGGCTTCGCGGCATCAACGTCGCTCGCGAGCTTGGCAAGCGCTTTCACGACAGCGTTCTTGAGGAACGGACCAACCGACGCCGGGTCCGCGAAAACCGTATTGCCCTTGGCTGATGGCTTGAGCTTGATCGTCCAGACGATCTTGGTGGCTTTCGGAATCGGTAGGAAGCGTACGAGCGCGATGTGGTCGTCGATCGGGAAGGAGCCAGGCTTGAGCACCTTGTACATGATGCTCGGGACAGCACCGGGCTTGTTCGTAGCCGACGGAACACCCGCCGACTGGATCTGCTCCTCGATCTTGAGCGACGGGATGAAGCGCGTCTGGTTCACTTCGCCGCGACCGACGCCCGGCGTGACCTGCTGCGCGCCCTGACCGTTGAGCCAGATGTCCTTGACCCACAAGTCGAAGACGCTGCCGACCGAGGCGTTGACCTGCTGCGGCATGACCATCTCGTTGCCCGTGTTGATCGCGTACTGGTGCGCGCCGAAGGTGTCGAGGTAGAAGTAGTTGGCTGGGAGAACGTAGGGAGTGGTGGCCATGGTGACGAAGGAGTGGCGGAGGTGGAGACTTGAGCTTGAGTGGTGTGAGGCGAGTTGGAGAATGAGTGAGGAGGCTCAGCTCGATGTTCCTTGATGTCGAGGTACCCGGCCCATGGCCTCGGCCACCAAATCGAGCTGGCTGACTCGCTCTCAGGGTGGGTCCTGGAGTGTCCACAGGAACCCCGGATCGTCCCGACCAACAACAAGTTCGCACCTACCGACGAGCAGAAGTCGCGGGCGAAACAACCGACGCGATCACACGATCCACGCGTCGAGATTGTCTCTCAGCGCGTCGTGGGTAACAAGAGTCGAATGGGTAACTTTGTTGCTCGGAGTGGGCTGCCGTTACGCAGGAAGATTTCTAGACGACGGCAACCGTTGTGCGGGCTTTCTACTTGATAGTGCAGTCTGTACAATGTCGGTACTGTATTGTTTAGTGTAAACCGCGCACTACGGTGTCCGTCGTCTCAAAATCTTCCTGCGTAAGGTTGGATCATCCAGTCATACTTTGATGATCGCGAAAGTTGGAGTTTATTTTTTGTGTGTGTGACGAATACATACATAGTAAACCGCTCGTTTCTTCCTTGGGTAGTATGCGGAACCCAGGCACGGCGGCGGCACAACCAAGGTGGAGGCATTGACAATTAATACATGCTTTTGTGCTCATAGGGACTATCAGCATTGTCTTCAGCAAGACCTTTTGTTCTTGGTGGCCATTCTCTGTGATCGTGGAAGGGATACTTTCGAGCTTCCAAAAGACAGAGGTCCACGATGGCACACACCACTCGAAGAAGCTCACAACTGTACAGCACGAAAACTCACGTTCCCACGACTCATGATGGATGCCAGACGGCGAGCAGATCCATTGAAATTCAACCTCGCTCTCCTGTCCATTCAGTGGTGAACATTTGCTTCTTGGGAGACGAGAATCCTGGGAAAGAGTGGGAAAGAGTTGTGCGACATTCTTGGATATCCTCCGGTTGGTCTTCCTTGTCTTCGTTGTTACATTTTGATCCTTCACAATACAGGTGCCTGGCAGCCTAGACACCTGTTGTTTGTTGCAATCCGAGCAAGATTCTGGCTCAAAAGTTGAGTCTGCCAATTCGTCGATACTCATACCACATGAGCCCTACGCAAGAAAAAAGAGATAGGATTGTGAAATCTCGCAGTATACAGTATGTGTCCTGTCGTGTCGCCCTCCATTCAGCCAGCCAGTTGTTGCTTCAGGATGGCTTGGTCTAGGCCTGCATTGTGTGTGCAACTCGATCGTCGCGCCTTCAACCTTTTTTCTTGGCCCTACTGTTAAGGGTATCCTTGGGTAAGTCAGCATACTGCTTCAACACTCACTGTACGAGGACAAAATCTCCGTGACAGAGAGCTTACTACGCGAAGACAGAGACCCCAGCTCAAAAGCGAAGTTGAAGGGTGGGACTCGAAGTGAAGTCACCGACTCGGACGGCTTTGTGGCGTATTTGTTGAATGGATCGTCCAAGGGCTGGGAAGCCAGACAGCACGCCAAGTTGGCGTGCGGGTCGCCAAGCGGAATCAATACGAAGACTCCACAAAAACAAACAAAACGGTGGATACGACTCTCCCACCCACTATCCCATTTGGTCCGACTCGAACCAGCCAAGCTGCAATCAGAGACGTCTGTCCAAGCCGCACCCACTACAGTACAGTGTTTACGACTTCAATGATTTGCTTTCGGTGGAGGCGTGCAAATGATCCATCGAGACAAAGAGAAGCAGAGTGCGAGCCACAACTACACATTCTTGGTTACATCTGGGAAACGAATTGGGCCCTACCGCAAGAGCTGCTCAGAGCTTGGCGCGCGCGGCGTCGATGGCCTTGGCGAACTTGGCCAGGCCGCCACCGACAGTCTTCTTGACCACAGGTGCGAGCGCCGCGACGTTGCCCTTGGCCGAGGCCGTGAGCTTGATGGTCCAGACGACCTCGGTCTGGTTGTCGCCGACTGGGATGAAGCGCACGAACGCGAGGTAGTCGGCGATGGGCATGGCGCCGGGCTTGGTGATGGTGTACATGACGCTGGGCACGGCGCCGGCTGCGTCGCGCTCGCTCGGCACGCCGGCCGAGACGATCTTCTCCTCGATGCCGGCCTTGGTCATGAGCCGCGTGTGGCCCACCTGCGCACGGCCCTCGCCTGGGGCCACGACCTCGGCGCCCACGAGCCAGATGAACTTGAAAGTTGTAGCCATGACGACCGACCTGCTCCAGGAGCCCTTGGTCTCATCAAACACGGCGACTCGGTTTTTCTCGGTGCTCGAGGTGAAGAGCTCCGTGTCCTTTTTGTGGATCTGATTCTCCCATTTCCGACTCGACTCCAAGATGTCTATGGTTCCAACCGCTATGCAGGCGTCACCCAACGCGATAGAGCGGCCACGACCCAGGCATCGAGCACTTGACCGGGCTTGGCGTTGACCTTCTGCGACAGCACGACCTCCTGGCCGGCGTTGGCGGCGTAGCGCGCGGCACCGGCGGCGTCGATGTACTGGTAGCCTTCGGGCAGCGCGTAGAGAGCCATCGGGGAGGAGCGGAGGGGAGAACCGATTTGGGCGGAGAACCGATTCGAGCGGAGAACCAAGTTGCAGTTCCCGAAGAGCTTGGTTACGAAGAGCCATTGATCACAGGTGATGACGTCAACGGGAAATATGGATATTTGGATGGATAATATAAGGATATTTTGTAAAGTTAGTGAGACAAGATCGCGTCGGAACGAGCTCCTCACGAGCTCCTAGGGCTATTTGCGATGGTTTCCTTTCCCCACGCGCCCGTGCTCTTCCTCCACGCTACAAACTCCACGCGAGTGGCTGGCTACTGACGCTGGCTAGTGGTGGTGGTGGATTTGCTTCATTTTTCTGTTTCTTCTCCTCGTTTGCTGGATCTCCCCTCCGACCTCACAACGCGGCCTGGCGCACGGCAGCCTCGACGCCCTCGGCGAAGGCCGCGAGCCCCTCGCCGAGCGCCTTCTGCAGGAACGGCGCGAGTGCCTTGGGGTCCTCGAACGGCCCGTTGCCGTTGGCCGCGAGCGTGAGCTTGATGGTCCAGACGACCTCGGTGCCCGTGGCCGTGGGCACAAAGTGCACGAGCGCCAGGTGGTCGTCGATGGGCAGCGCGCCGGCCTTGACGACCTTGTAGAGAATGCTGGCCACGGCCGTGGGCTCGTCATTCGGGAGACCCGCCGACTGGATCTGCTCGTGGACCTGGAGCATGGGCACGTTGCGCGTGTGGTTGACGAAGCCGCGACCCTGGCCGTCCGTGACGGTCTCGGCGCCCGAGCCGTTGACCCAGACGTGCTGGATCCACGCGTCGAACGTGACGCCCACGGGCGCCGCGACGGCCTGCGGCACGACCACGAGCTCCTCGCCGGGGTGCTCGGCGTAGCGCTTGGCGGCTGCCATGTCGATGTGGACGAAACCGGACGGAAGAGCGAACGGAGCCATGGCGGAGCGAGACGAAGAGAAGACGCGGCGAGCGGCGGTGCGAGGATTCGCGAGTGGCGAGCGACGCGCTGCACAACGCGCCCAGAGCGAGAGCGCCATGGTGCGGTAGTCGCAGCTGTTTACCGAATCGGCAAGTGAGCTCGTGAGCAGCTCCATTGAAGACCGTGCGATTACGACGGATGATTACGCGTTCTAGCGGTCCAAGACAGTGACGTCGGTTGAATATCAGAAGAAGGCATGGTGTGCACAGGGGATGGCCCTGGATATGGGATGATGGAGTCAAGTGAACCGCGTTTTGCGATCGAGTGAGTGAACTGTCTTCTTGTGGGGTGGGTGGACTCCAAGTCGATCGGCGAGACGTTTCGCCGGCGTCCGCGTTGACGAGGTTCGAGTCAAGGCGACGTGTGGACGCGAGTGCAAAGCTGTGGTTCCTCGCTTTGAAATCGCTTGCAATTTGCAAACCTGAAGTAGCAAGCGATTGCAAAAATCGAAGACCACGGCATTACCCTCGGACAGAGGAGCCTACAAACCATTCAAGCTCAAAGCCTCAACCCAACGGACTCGAGTGAGGACACGAGACTTCAATTCGGAGATCTTTTCGTGGGTCGAGATACATTCTCGCGTTCTTTCTTATATTTTGGTAGAATCGCTACACACTACGACGTAGGAAATGGCAACAACGTGCCACCAATGATCCAGCGTTGACAATCGCTAGCCACTTAGGGGTTGGCCGACTCGATTTGCTCGGCCGCACGCGCAAGCGCTGCGATCGCAGCCTTGTGGAGGTACACAGGCAGCGTCGCCGGGTCCGGGAAGGCCTCGCTGCCCGTGGCCGAGAGCTTGAGCTTGATAGTCCACAAAATCTCCGTGCCCTTGTCCTTGGGGATGAATCGCACGAGCGCGATGTGGTCGTCGATCGGGAAGCCTCCGGGCTTGAGCACCTTGTAGAGGATGGTCGTCACGGCGCCGGGGGCGTCTTCGTCGGAAGCTAGCGCTGCCGCCTGGATCTGCTCCTCGATCTTCAACGACGGGATGAGGCGCGTGTGGTTGACGTATGCACGCCCTTCGCCCGGCGTGAGCTCTTCAGCCCCCGATCCCGTGAGCCAAATGTGCTGGAGCCAGCCATCGAGCGTCTCAAGCACCGAGGCGTTGACGTGCTGGGACATGACAATCTCGGTGCCTTCGACCTCCGCGTAGCGCTCCGCGGCGGCGCCATCGAGGTAGAAGAGGCCTTCGGGCAGAGCGTAGGGCGAGGCCATGGTGGTCTGGAGCGAATTGAAGACTGAGGAGACCGTCGAGGCGCAATCTCTGCGGCCCTCGACCCTCGGCCCTCTGCCTATGCCCACAGAGCCAGTGCCGCCTGGACCGGTGGGGTCGAGTGTTTACGGAGACCCAGGGGGTCCAACAGTTGAGTACTTTGGCTGTGGTGATGAAATTTACATCTGTGGGAACGCCTTCGTACTTCTCAGCGAGTACATTGGCTAGGGCCGACTGTTTACGGAGAACCCGAGCTTCAACGCGGAGTACTCAAGACTAGTCTAGATCTTTTTCAGGTTGAGGACGGAAAGGCGTTTTCTTGACAAACTTGGACAAATCATGGATTTGGACTCTTGATTTGTCTGAGTAGACGATTTGTCTGGGTGTAATTAGTTTAAGTAATTTTAGGCAGGACTGAAAGCAGACTGTCTTGGTACGATGGCGAGTCTTTCGATTATCTGTTCGGTAGGTGGACGACTACAGGAACCTCCACAACTTCGAGCCGATGCTGTGACGCCAAGGGACAGCGCCATACGTGCTGACAAGCTTTATTGACGCTGAAGGTACTGAGGAGCGGGCTCTTTAACGAGAGGCTTCGTATGACAAAGACGATGCAAGACAGGCATCCGTTTGACGGATCATTCTCCGCTGTGAGAAACATGCTTCGTCCATGAATGATTAACAGATCCAAGGGTAAGCTTTTCTTAGATAGCAAGCCTATGCGACGACTATTCTTGTTTGTTTGAAGGCAGTTGTTGACGCCATTGCCTTTGTGTCCCGCACTTGCCTCGAAGGAAAGGTGGACGACCAGCGGAAGCAGCAAAGCTCAGCTGAGCAAGTCGAAAGAAGTCAATCGACATGGACTGGATCGATGCCTAATCATGACTGACTTGACGAGACCATCGTGGACCTTTCTGATTTGCGAATCGTAATGGACCGCAGAACAAACCAGATCCTCTCCCTTCGCCAATCTTCCTCGCACACTTTTGCCGCTATTGTCTCCATCCACACTGACTGTGAGGGGAGACAATGGAAGAGTGAGGACTGTACCAGTCCTCATTCCTCTATCTCCACCGACCAAGACACTACACGATGGCGTCTCCGTACGCTCTCCCCGAAGGTTTGTTCTACATCGACACGGCCTCGGCCAAGCTCTATGAAGCGAACACTGGCGGCGAGATCGCCGTCTCGCAGCATGTGAACGCCAGCGTGGGCGCGACGCTCGATGGATGGATCCAGAGCCTCTGGCTTCCCAACTCGGAGGAGACGGCGCCGGGCACAGGCCGTGGCTACGTCGGCCACGAGCACCTAATCCCGGCCCTCGGAGCGAAGGAACGCATTGAGGCGGCGGGACTCCCATCAGACGACGACGCTCCGGGCGCTGTCGCCACTATCCTCTACAAGATGTCCGACTTCGGCGCTGCGCCCATCGCGGATCATATTGGCCTCGTGCGATTTATCCCCGTGGAGAAGGGAACTGAGATCGTGTGGACCATCAAGATCACGCCGACCAAGGACGCGCCACCGCCGGCAGAGGGTACACCGAACATCAAGGACATGGTCGCCCAAGGTCTCATCAATTATGCCAAGACATTTGAGAAGGCTGAGCCATAAGATGTGCTAAAAAAAATTTTGGCATAAAGAATCGAACATGTTCTCGTCCACTGTCGGGACCAATAACGACGTAAGAATACCAGAAGAGCCTGTGTGCTTGGCTGGATAAGCAACGCACTACCGCACTACCTTATCCATCCAAATGGCCGTCGATCAGCTCATGGCGATACAAGACCCGTACTGTCGGCGAGGACTTCAAGTTTGCCGTCTTCTAGATGACGCTTGATACCAGACCACCGATCGCTAGCCTTCCCCCCCCCCCCCCCCCCCCCCCCCCCCCCCCCACACACACACACACACAGCGGCGGATAACGTGATTGGACAACCACTTTGTACGACAAGTATGCCAACCTCTGGAGCCTGAAGTCCTGGCATGCATTCAACTACTGTGGCGCTGGAGGCACAAACACCTACCGACCGCCACTGCACGCGCCAAGACGGCCGCACTTCCGCTTGTTCTTCGATGAGGGTCTCGAGGTAATCCCAGGCCTGGTGGCGCCAGGTAACCAATCTGAAATTCAGTTGAGGTCTATTGGTTCGCTTATCTAGAAACCTATAGCCGGCTGTCGCCATGATTAGGTGAGTCCTTCTCTCCAGTAGGCAAGGTCTCCAGGGAGGAGGGCTGCAATATGCTGGTGTCGCTCATGACCAGCCGGGTGATGCGTCTGACTGCTGGTGGTGGTGTCCATGGCGAGGTTGGCTGCTGCGTCGGCCATTTTATTGGCCGCTCGAGGGTGATGACTCCAGTTGCGGACTCCGAGGGAGTCGGCTAGTCGGCGCGCCTGGGCGTACTTGACTTGGAGTGTGACGTTGAGAGGAGGCGTGTACGTTCGGATTTGGCGGATGATGAGCATGCTATCGCCAATAACCGAGAGAGGCAACCAGTTGTTCACCGTTGCGACGGTGAGGCCGGTGACGAGGCCGTTATATTCAGCCTGATTGTTAGTTGAGGTGGGGTCTCCATAGGCCATGGCCGCGGAAAAAATGACCTCGGCTTGGGCGTTGTCGGACGTGACCCGAACCACGACCGCTCCAGCCCCTCCCGGCCCGGGGCGCCAGGTAACCGCTGATTTGCAGCGCTACGACGAGTCTGGCATCACCGACCACCACCACCAACCTTGCCGAGTACAACGGCCTCCATATCGGACTCACAACTGCAGATCTACACCGATGGATTCCTCATACGGTCGTTGATGATAGACAGCTTATCCTTCGCCAGGTGTCTCAGTACCGCCCACCCAAAAAAAGGGTGTCTTCGAGAGCTCTACTCCTTATCTCGGCTTGCCTACAAGTGCACGAGTGGCGTCACCACCTTCATGCCTACAATACGATGGCCGACTATAGCCAATGTTGCGATGGACTCCAAGTGCAGCCTCCATACATTCCACCTGTCCGACAATCTCGACTGGAGTCATGAAGTAGGGAGGGAAGTCCGCTCCAGTCAGGATGGTCGGACAAACTGCCAGTTTGCCCGACCATGCAGTGAATAAAACTGCATGTTTCAAGCTACAGCTGCTCGCACCGACGTTACGCAATAGACTCCAACTTTCATCTCCACCACACATTGGACCCCACGGCCTGGTACGAACGATGCTTTCGTCGATCACCGCCACCGGACAAGGCGGCAATCGTCGCTGACTTGACCGAATTCCTAACCGTCACCCGCTCAACTCCTTTCACGGATGATCTTCCAGATGAGCGCTGGCCAGGACACGAGGACTTTGTCGGCTTCGTGTCGTACCTCCAAGAACCGGTTTTTGTTATCCTCCCAAGCGGTGAGCTTCTGATGTTTTACCTCGAGAAGTATGAGGGTGATGCCACACGGATCAAGGAGCAAGTTCTCAGCCGTTGCTTGGACGCACAGGAGGCGAGAGCCTTGATGGCGGTATTGATACGTCATCGGTGCATCCCCACGATCTTGGTCGCCCGAGGAGATACCAACCCCGGACACTTTGAATCCTTTCGGCTTGACGACTGGGTGTACGTCGAATGGTCTCGGGATGACACTAAGGGCGTTAGTATGGCACAGCGCATGAACCTTGCGCTGCGGGCATTGGGCCTTTACGTCCCGCTCGAGACGAAGTCAAATGAACTCCCCAAAGCGACGCCGCTGCGACAACGACCTAAGAGTTTGACCACTCAACCATCGGACGGCGAAGAGGTGAGCGACTTCTCGGTCTTCTACGAACTGGACGACAGAACCGTCTCTGCGGCGGATCGCCTCCGGCTGCGGCTGGATCTAAATCCTCACGGGAGACTGCGGTGTGAGCTCAAGGTGCTGTGGCGAAACGCAGAGCAAGCGAATGTGGTGTACCGGGACCGACAACATCATCAGCCGTGGAACATCACTACTCAAACCCCGTGTGAGGCCATTGGTCTGGCAGTAGACCGCGCGCAAAATGTGGCTGAGGCGGTGGCCATCTTGGCGAGTATTCCATACCCCGAGGTGGCGATAGCCACCATCCCAGTCCAGACGTCGCGACGCATCGGACGCGACCTGCTCGCTTTGGCGAGCCCCATGTCGATGCGTGACTGGGCTGCCTCTCGTCCTCGTGACGAGCTGTCGGACAAGGTGGATGAATGGATCGCGAGCGAGGCGGGTCCAGGTGGGCTGGCCCAGCGGTGGAAAGCTCTGGTGCGTTCGATTCCTACTGATACCAGCTCCAACGAGCAGCAGTGGAGTGAGCACCGACAAGCGCCGCTCACGCTAAAGGACGCGTGGGCACGTGCGGTGCTCGCGATTGTCACGCTGTACGACTATGTCGCCGATCTTGAGTTATTAAGCTACGAAGCACAACAACTGTTCATCGACAATCCTGAGAGGGCGCTAGACTTCGCCATGCGATTGCGACGGCACGACTGGGGCGCAGTGGACAAGTTCCAGCTGCACGGTGCGAGATACCTCGCCACCGCCCTTCTCTCCCTGCGTGGGGAGGAGGAGCGGAGGTGAGGACCAGCGGCAGGAACACCGCTGGACAAGGCCGGGTGCGGACCAACCAGCGGACCTCTGGCGGCACGGGTATCTTACCTGCGCCGCATCGCACCACACGGCTATCGCCACCGCCACGGACCGATCCTACGGCAAGGAACGGGCCAGGCAACAGCGAAAGCAACCCCCTTTCGCGTGTCGCGACGCGCCGATTCGGCACGAACAGACCACGGGTCGAGGGCAGTCGGTCGGAGCCACGAGACAAGGAGCGTATGATTCGTCTACTCAGTCAGAACGTCCGTGGCCTCACCGACCGGAAAGCTGCCGATCTCTGGTTCATGCTCTCTCGGGAGCAGTTGGAAGGATCGCAATCTGCGGTGGTCCTTCTCCAGGAGACGCATGTACTGGAAGGAGAAGCTGCCCGGATGGACCAGCGGTTCCGGGGCCAATGGGGCTGCACGCGCCACCTCGAGCACATCTCATTCTGGTCAGAAAGCACCACGAGGGCTGGCGGGGTGGGCATTCTCATCAACCCATACTTAGCGAAGACGGCGCGCCCAGCGCTCACCGACCTCTGGTCGCCCAATTTCATTGCGGTGGCATGTGAGATCGATGGCAGCAACTTTCTGATCGGCAACGTGTACGCCCCAGTTGGGCGTGTCGCCCGAGAAGAACTATTTCGTCGCCTCGCGGATCACGCCATCCAGCACGACGGGCCCTTTCTGGTGGGTGGCGACTTCAACTGCACGCAGTTCTGGCAGCATGATCGCACATACGGTGCGACCGCAACGCGGCATGTCTCCGCCGAACTTGACAATTTGACGACGGCCTGGGGGCTAGAGGATGCACTGGCGGACGTGATATGCGGGGCCGACTCGCGGGAAGATATCCAGGTTTTCCAACGCCTTCATCACACGTACAAATACATGGTGGCGACTGGTCAGGCCTCGAGCCGACTCGACCGCTCGTACATCAACGAGGCCGCCCGTGCCTGGCTCCGAGTGGTCGAGACGCTCACGTTAGGGGGGCTGACAGACCATCGCGGTGTATCGGTTCAGTTGTCCGACCCGGCCAGCCGCACCCGCTGCAGGCCGGTCAAGAAGTTGTATCCGCCGCGGCAGTGCGCGGAAACAGTGGTGAAAGATGCCTGTCTCGCGGCGATTGCGCGACTCGCTGAGACCTTTGACCGATTGATTGAGCGCCGGGCCGGCGCCAGTGAGTTCATCGCCGCTTGGGAACAGTTCAAGACTGATCTGCTTCGGGAGCTGGACCGTGTCTCGGCGGACGCACGACGCAAGACTAGGGCGGGATTCCGGCTGAAGGTCGCGCGACTGCGGCGCCTCATCCGCCACCACGAACTCGAGGGGGCGGGGGCTGATGAGATCAATGCACTGACGGTGGAGCTCAATATGGTCGTCACGCAGTGGGGGCAACTCAAGCAGCGCCGGCGAGACGCGGAGGCTGCCTGGGGAGCCAACAACCACAGCACACGCATGTTCGACCGTTTGGATGACAGGGCTCCGCATAGCGGGACGCCTAACTTGCCCGACACAGAGGGCCGGCCGACGCGTGCAGTGGAGGATACGGCAAGCAGAATGATGGACGCATGGGCAGACGTCTTTAGTGAGCCACGACCCCGTCGCACGCGGCCTCCTTTCGAAGCACAATACGGCCCCAGCCTCACAAACCACGCACAGGATAGCTTGGACGCGGAGGTCACGCTGGCTGAGGTGACGCGTGCCATTCAACGGTGTCAAGCGACAAAGAGCGGGGGCCCAGACGGGCTGCCCAACGCTTGGTACCGAGACTACCAGGACGAGATCAGCCCCTTGCTATTGATCCTTTTCCAACAGTGCTACGCGGCCGGCCTCTTCCCGTCGTGCTTCCAGCGGGCGACGGTTGTGTGCATTCCCAAGGGAGGGAAGTCTGCTGACCCTCTTGCTTACCGGCCGATCTCGCTCCTCAACTCTGACTACAAGATCTTCATGAAGATCCTCTCAGGCCGTCTCAAACCCCTTCTCTCGAGTCTGGTGGAGGAGGTCCAGGGCGGCTTTGTACCCGGCAGGAATATCCACCACGTCATTGATGTGTTCGCCGCGGCCCAAGCCCTCGCGAAAACTCACAACTCGGCTGCCGTGGCTGTCCTCCTTGATATTCGAAAGGCGTACGACTCCGTCAACAGAGACTACTTGTTACACTGCCTCGAACAACGCGGGTTTCCGCCACGTTTCCTTCAAGCGATCCGAGCAACCCATGCTGCCACGACCGCGCGGTTCCGGGTGAACGGTCTTCACTCTGCGCCACTGGAGATGACGCGGGGCATCCGCCAAGGCTGCCCGCTGGCGCCACTGTTGTTCATCCTCGCCATCGACCCACTTTATCGCCGATAACTTCACGACCCGGCGATCGGTGAGCCCATGGAGGCGGAACCAGGGGTGGTGCCACCTGTCGCTGGTTTCGCGGATGACACGGCGGTCTACCTTCGCTCTGAGGACCGGCTCCCTGCCCTCACAGGCATCCTACGTGAGTTCGAGGAGGCGTCCGGCCTGTGCGTTCACCCCGCCAAGTGCTACGTAATACGTCTCAACGCTGCGGCCGGCCCCCTGGCTACCACGGGCGATTTCACCTCTCTGGGGCTGCACGACGTGTGCCGGTACCTCGGAATTCAAGTGGGATCGAGTGTGCGGACGGCGGACGTGTGGGACCTGACTATCAAGCAGCTGACTACGCGGCTAAGGATGGCCACGATCAAGACCCACTCAGCACACCAACGCGCGGTCATCGCGCAAGCGATCATTGTACCAAAGCTCCTCTACATAGCGCGTCATCACTGGCCCTCGCCTTCCCAGTGGGCTGAGGTCGAGACGCGGCTGTGGCGCTTCGTCTGGGGGGACACGTTCTCGACTCAGAGCGACGCCGCAGCGACACGCAGCCGACGCTGGATGACGCAACCAGTGGCCCAGCTCTCCCCGATACAAGGTGAGCTCGGCGTCCTCCACATGCGTGACGCTCTCTTGGCGATGGCGGCGTCGGTCGTCGAGGAATGGGCGTATACGCGGTCGGCGAGACGAGATGCACTGGTTCGAGCGGCCGGTTGGCTTGACGGCGCCCGCTCTCTTGCTCCGGCGGTCAGACTCACGGGGCGCCCGAGGCCGGCACGGATCAGGACGTCGCTTTGGTCCACAGGGCGGGAAGTCCTCCGTGAGCTCAAGGCCATCCGAATCCCGGTTGATACCCAGATCTGGTTACGCGACGCCCTGCAGGCGTTGCGCGGACCAGCGTTCGACTGGCATTGGCAGGACGGTGCGTATATCCGAGACTACACCGAGTTTTATCGGATCGGGCTCCCTTTCACCCGTGTCGACCGGGAGGGCTCAGCCATCCTCAGGGCTGATGGCACTCTCTTCAATTCCAAGACTCTCCGCCCGCTGGGCACGGGTGCGGAACTCGGGGACTTTGTCACGTGGTCGTGGGAAGGACCGTGTACATTGCGGTTCGTGGCGGTCCAGAGGTGCTTCCCCTTGACGAACGCCGAAGCGGCGATCTTTATTGAATTGTGCGACGCCATCGTTGGCAATTACCCGGTCGTACTTCGCCGGCCGCTGGGGCCTTCGGAGCTTCGAGTTTCAGGCGACACATCTCAAGCAGAAGTCCAGGTGCTGTGGGGTGGGGGCGAGGAGGCCTCGGTGCTCCATCAGGGGCTCCCGGTCGCCTCGGTTCGAGTCACGCGACAACAAGACCTGACTCTCATCCCCCCCCAGCGCGTGATTGACCGGTGGTTGCGCCCAGTGTGCTTGTGTGGGCCTGGCCTCACCGAACTTGTCCAAGTCTGGACGGGCGACGCGCCTTGGGCGCCATCGGCCCGCCGAATGCGACGAGCGCTCAAGTCTGCCACCGTGGCGGTGGGCCTAGCGGCGCGAGACCAGTGGGCGCGGCGGTGGCAAGACGATGACGCGACCATCGGGACGGCCTTGCACCTAGTGGACTGGAAGGCAATGTTGAAGGCCCCTGGCCTCACACCCCAGGACACAGAATTCTGGCACAAGCTGCGGCTCCACCAGCTTTACTCCTGGCGGTCCGAGGATCAGGAGGCGCCCTGCGCGAGATCGGAGTGCCGGAGCGACGACAACGGCACCACGGGCCACATTTTCTGGCGGTGCCCCGACAGCGAAGCGGTCTGGAGCGCGATGCTCCAGCGCTGGGGAAGACCCCCGGCGTCCGCGGCGGAGCTACAAACGGAGATCTTCGGGTGGCGCACCCCACCGACCGACTTCGACTGGAAGGAAGTCGTCGCAGCTCACCCGGACTTTGATCCAGCGGATGTGGCCCTGCTCCCCGCGCGGATGGATCACTGGCTCGACGCCGCGTGGATCCAGCTCGTCACAGCCACGGCGCGATATCTCTGGGGCGATCATGTCGCACAGACACTCAACGAAGACGCGCCAGTCCCCCAGGATCGTTCAACAGCCATTCTCGCTCGATGGAAGCACCGACTCGGAGTGATCCGGGTCTGGGCGGCCTCCCGCGGATCGGCGCGACTGGACCACCTTATCCTTCGGTGCCTCGCACGACGCTGCGCCGGTGACATCGACAGCATACCCCGCGTCTCCCTGTCTGAGAACCGCTATTTGCTCTTCTTCGACGGCGGCAGTCGCGGGAACCCGGGGCCGGGCGGGAGCGGCTCCGTCATCCTTCGCGTGCGCGACGGGATTGACATGATCTGGGTCGCGGCAATGTCCTACGCCTCCACCAAGACAACCAACAACTTTGCTGAGTTCCAAGGTCTCGTCACCGGCCTCCGGGCGGCGGTAGCGAACAACTGGCACCCACTTACTGTCATCGGCGACAGTAACATGATTCTGTCGGTAATGCGACGGAAGAAGGCACCCAAGGCCGTGGCTCTGCGGCCTTTATTTCACCAAGCACGGCAAGCGGCGGCCTCTCTGCGCGTCACCGGCTGGCATCACCACTATCGCGCTCAAAACAAGATGGCCGACAAGGCAGCAAACATCGCGATGGATGCCCGACGCAGTTTCCAGGCCTTCGCCCAAGACCCCCGACCCGAAGTCGAGATCATCCGGGCCCTCATCCATCACGACGTCGCGCCCTGGACGACCCGCCTCCTTTTATCTCCTCTCTCCCCGGATCGTCCGGCGGGCAGCTAGGATCACCTCGCAGTGATCAAGGCCAGAGGTCCCCAGCGGGGGCCGATGGTCATCATCTCTGCCCAGCTAGCTGTCTACAGGTAGCTGAAGGGTTATCGGGTTCTATATTGTAACTAATACACCACACACACACACACACACACATCTCCACCACACATACTGGGAGCTCTTGCGCCCACAAAGAGGCGGGTCAACGGCTCCAGTTGTACAATGAAGGTCGATCCGTGTCACATATTTCAGAGAAATCAGTGATTACTCTGAAGACTTTCAATTGACATTACCTTCAACTCTGCTACCACGTTCTTTAGCCAGTAACGATAACAGTGCACAGAATCGGCTCGCTGCCACACCAACAAATCTTCCGCACAACTCCTGTTATCCTGAAAGCGCTGAGAAAAACCAGGTCTCGGCGCCTGGGACATGGGATGGCTCGACTTGACTCCACCACCGACGTCCGGCAAGTGCAAAATACTCGGTGACTGCGGCGTCCTGGGACGTCCAGGAATACCCAACAACAATTGAGACTGGCTTCCTGGTCCCCTGGCTTGGGTTGAGGCACTCGACATCAACAAACATCAAGCTGAGCCTTCTCACTCATTCTCCAACTCGCCCCAAACCACTCAAGGTTCCACCTCCACCTCGTCTACCTCCTCCTCCACCACCACTCCGTCACCATGGCCACCACTCCCTACGTTCTCCCAGCCGACTACTTCTATCTCGACACCTTCGGCGCGCACCAGTACGCGATCAACACGGGCAACGAGATGGTCATGCCGCAGCAGGTCAATGCCTCGGTCGGTAGCGTCTTCGACCTGTGGGTCAAGGACATCTGGCTCAATGGCCAGGGCGCGCAGGAGGTCACGCCGGGCGTCGGCCGCGGTCAAGTGAACCAGACACGATTTGTCCCGTCCCTCCAGGTCGAAGAGCAGATCCAGTCGGCGGGTCTCCCGTCGGACTCGAACCCGCCAGGCGCTGTCCCAAGCATCATGTACAAGGTGCTCAGGGCTGGCGACTTCCCAATCGACGACCACATTGGTCTTGTGCGCTTTCTCCCGATTGAAGAGACCACCGAGATCGTCTGGACAATCAAACTCATGCCATCAGCCACGAGCGTTGGGCCTTTCCTCAAGAGCGCTGTCGCGAACTGGCTTGCGAAGCTGGCAAGCGACGTCGATGCGACGAAGCAGTAAGTAGATTATCAAGTACACTGCTCACGAATGGGAAATTCTATGAAGTGCTGCTCAGACCTCTGATCAGCTGTAGAGATTTCCGCGCAAAAGAATAAATAAAACTCCGTGAGGGTGCATGCCACTCAAAGTCACAGGAGCTTGTCTTGGTGGTCCAACGCACAGAATAAGAACGACCTGACACCGGCTTCCACAAGGTTGAGCTAAACCCAAGAACATACTCTATTTGTTCCAACAAGGAAAACCATCGAGTGCCAGCACAGCTTATGGCTCGGCTTTCTCAAATGTCTTGGCAAAAACGGCGAGACTTTGGGCGGCCTTCTCCTTGAGGCTTGGTGCACCTTCCACCGGTGGTGGCGCGTCCTTGGTTGGCGTGACCTTGGCGGTCCAGACAAGGATTGTTCCCGTTTCCACGGGGATAAATCGCACGAGACCAATGTGATCCGCGATGTGCGTTGCTCCAAAGTCGGAGATCTTGTAGAGGATAGTGGCGACAGCGCCCGGAGCGTCGTCGTCCGACGGAAGCCCCGCCGCCTCGATGCGTTCCTTGATTCCAAGCGCTGAAACCAGACGCTCATGGCCGACGTAGCCACGGCCTGTGCCCGGCGACAACTCCTCTGAGTTGGGCAGCCAGAGGTTCTGGATCCATCCATCGAGCGTCGCACCCACGCTGGCGTTCACTTGCTGCGAGACGGCGATCTCGCCGCCAGTGTTCTCTTCATAGAGCTTGGCCGATGCTGCGTCAATGTAGAAGAAACCTTCGGGGAGAGCGTAGGGAGACGCCATCGTAGTGTCTTGCTCGATGAAGATGGAGGAGTGAGAATGGTGCTGGGGAGACGGTCGACATCGACAGAGTCATCGCGTGCGAAGGGAGAGGATCTAGTTGACTTGAGCAGTCTTGAGATAACCCAGAATCACAAAGATCGCAGCTCTGCATAAGTGACAAATCAAGGCAGTTGATTCTCGTCAACCTTCGTAAACACTTCCTTGAGATCAACAAACTTTCAGTATTTCACCGTTCAATGGAAACTGATGCGGATGAGTGTTTCGTCGCAAACGTCTATAGCCATGTTTATGGGAGGGCGCTTCTCTGCAGAATCAACTGAGAAACCACGGCGTCTACATATTGCGAGCGATGCTATGCTGTCCGATAATGGTAGCGTCTCTCCTGATGAGTATGCTGATCATACCTTGGTTGTCGCCATCCAAGCGCTGCCTCCAAAATGCCCATGACGATGGTTCCCTTGTTCTCTGTTTTTAACGCCTAAGATCAGGTCCGGATATACTCATTTGGAAGCCAAAGTCGACTTCCAGAACGGCAGACCATAGCACTACGAGCTGAGAGTACGTAAATCGAAACTCAATAGACCCTATCTTCTCTCTCTCTCTCTCTCTCTCTCTCTCTCTCTCTCTCTCTCTCTCTCTCTCTCTCTCTCTCTCTCTCAAAGTCGACTCCCAGGTCTTGGCCAGCCCGGCCAAACCGACCACCTCAAAGTATTGCAAGTCTGACATGCAGTCCCGTCGTGGCAGCACGTCCTTAGCCGGCGTCGCCTGGGTGGTTTCCGTGCCATTGGCCACCTGTAAGAAAGGTTTGAGCGGGAAACGGTCCGAAAGATGCGTGGCCTCGACCTCGGCGATCTCATAATGGTGGCCGGACGTCTCGACGGCGCTCCTTGATGATGAGTACATGGATGAGACACGCGTTGCTCACTGAGGCTGATCGGTTCCCTTGGCGACCTCCTCGGTCTTGAATGGCCACCATAGGTGAGACCTCTTAACGAGCCAGCGTTCAGAGGTGGCTGTAATACAGCCACCTCTGAACGCCGTCCGCTGAGCTGAGATACAGGCTGTATCTCAGCTCAGCGGACGGCGACTCCGGCTTCGAAATGGAACGAAACAGGAGAGACCTGGTGGAGTCTGCTGAGAAGCGCCCTCCCCTTGAGATGGCTTCATGCGCTTGACGATTACGAAACACTTATCCACATCTGTTATCATTAGAAGGTGAGCTACTACGAAGATGTACATGTAATGGTGCACATCACAGCTCTCACCACCCATAATAACTTATCGACTGCCTTGTTTTGTCACTAACGCATTGCTGAGACCGTCAGGGACCTTGAAGATTGTGGGTGATATGTGAGAGTAAACCAGATCCTCTGCCTTCGCCAATCACCTTGCTCGCCTGCGATGACTCTCTCTGCCTCGATCGTCCTCCCTCGCACCGTCCTCATTCCTCCATTTCCACCGACGAAGACACTACAATGGCGTCTCCCTACACTCTCCCGGAAGGCTTCTTCTACATCGACGCGGCATCCGCCAAGCTCTATGAAGAGAACACCGGTGGCGAGATCGTCCTTCCGCAACTCGTGAATGCTCCCGTGGGCACGACGCTCGACGGCTGGATCCAGAACCTCTGGCTGCCCCACTCAGAGGAGACGGCACCGGGCACGGGTCGTGGCTACGTCGGCCATGAGCGTCTGATCCCTGCACTTGGAGTCAAGGAACGTATCGAGGCGGCGGGGCTTCCGTCGGACGACGACGCTCCGGGCGCTGTCGCCACTATCCTCTACAAGATCTCTGACTTTGGAGCCACGCACATCGCGGATCATATTGGTCTTGTGCGATTTATCCCCGTGGAAAAGGGAACAGAGATCGTGTGGACCATCAAGATCACGCCGACCAAGGACGCGCCACCGCCGGCGGAGGGCACACCAAACATCAAGCAGATGATCGGTCATGGCCTCGCGCTCTACGCCAAGGCGTTTGAAAAGGCTGAGCCATAAGCTGTGCTGGCGCTCGATGGTTTTTCTTGTTGAAACGAATATAGCATGTTCAAAAAATGTTGACGTCTATCCGCTTTTGTTGCCTCTGATTGATCAAGGTATTAGATCTTCGACGATTTCGTGTGAACACCCATCGGAAAGAAGGCAACGAGCCTTGGATGGAAGCCATTTTGCAGCAGAGCCGGTGCTCTATTGCTGAAACGTGAGGTGAAAGCTATCGATTGCATTTCGTTGTAAGCCTGGATGGTTTGCTGTCTCGTGCTCACATCATTGGAGGAATCAGCCATAACGCGGATATCCTTGAAAAAAGCTGGCGCAGGCAATAAAGCGAGCAAGAGTGAGTGACAGCGATAAACCTCAAATGGACCAAAACGAGTTCATCCGAAGAGGTAGCGCATAGCAAAATTCGCGCTCTTGACTTCCTCGATCATTGAAAAATCTGCACCGTACCTACTGTAGCGTTTTTGGTCGACGAGCAGGGCAGCAAAGCCGGACGAAACTTCTCTGTCAAAATGCATCCACGGCTGGTCCTGAAGCGACTTACATGGGACCCTGAAGACTCAACGTGTCCAAGTTTTCTTAATTTCCCTTTTGACGAATTCATCCTGGGCATTTTAATTAAAAACAAACAGAATGCGACTGGATAAGTGCACCATCCTTCGTGTTCATTCCTGTCTTCGATTAGGATTACCGCTTCACAATGAAGAAGGTACACGGCAAGTGGAGAAGAGAAGCAGATCAGAGTAAATCTACCAAGGGGCCGCCGGCTGCCAGGTCTCCTCGCGATCGCTTTGACGTCTAACTCCTTGAGTAACATACACAAAACAAGATTAGGATTACCGCACCCGGCATTGCTGGTGACTCAGCGTGATTGTGTAGGTTTACGTCTCCCAGATTGAATTTGCGGTGTGGCCGAATCATCAGCCCCTGTCCAATCATTGCAATCCGCAGCAATTGCTCAGCCGTTGAGAAAATTTCTCATTGTGGTGATTCAATCACCACCAACAGTCACCACTATCGTCAGGCCAAGTATCGGATGGTTGCACATAATCGGCCAATACTTCATTCAGCTGGAAGGCAGTGGTTCCTATGTTTGCGGCCTTGACAGATGGACGCAGCTGACAGGCGTAATCTTCAAGTTGACTTATTTAAGATGGAATGTGGACATGCAGTTATGATATGCACGGAGGTGCTGACTTGACACATTCATCGTTCAGTCCGGACTTTGATGAAGACCTTATCGCGGGGAGGTGATTTACGCAACCCTTGGGAGGATCTAGCGATTCAATTGTCTCAGATGCAGTTTTGTCGCATCCACAGTAAACGACTGCGTGGCACTTGTTTACAAGAACGAACTGCTGCACTCAATCAGAGCAACACACACGAAAGTTCGGATTACGTCCGCTGTACTCCAACTCTCCAGATCTTCTCACTTCTCAATCTATCACCAACCAAGATGGCAACTCCCTACACTCTCCCACCAGGCTTCGCGTACGTCGACCCTGCCAGTGCGCAGCGCTACGAGGACAACACCGGGGCCGAGATTGTCGTGCCGCAGCATGTGAACGCCTCGGTCGGCGATACCTTTGACGCGTGGATCAAACAACTTTGGTTCTTTCCCAACTGCGAAGAGCTCGCGCCTGGATCTGGACGAGGTTTCGTCGGTCACGAGCGTCTCATCCCGCAGCTCGGCATCAAGGAGCGCATCGAGGCGGCCGGACTACCAACGGATGATGACAAGCCAGGTGCGGTCGCCACCATCCTTTACAGGATTACTGACTTTGGCCCAACACCCCTCGTGGATCATATCGCTCTCGTGCGTTTTTTGCCGGTTGAGAATGGCACCGAAGTTGTCTGGACTATCAAGGCGACGCTGGCTAAGGACGCACAAGCCAAATCGTCCGGCAGTCCAAACGTCCACGAGATGACGGTACGCGAGCTTGCGCTGTTTGCGAAGACATTTGAGTCGTCCTAGTCGCAGACGAGTTTGTAGAACGACAGGTTTCCCGTCTAGAGACAGAAGAAAACATCTCTTGTCTGCATTCGTCTGGGCCTGGCCAATCTTGGAAAGGTAGCTGCCACCTCTTGTGATGATAACGGACTTCACGTCAGACTTGCGACTTCAAGCTTAGGATAGACCAACGATGGAGTGGTATGATGGGCTTGTTGATCAGCGGATAAAGTGTCATCTTACGGAGATGGAGTGTCGCCGGGTTCAAATTAAATAATAAATTGCGCCACCCATTTTCAGGAGGGGAAACCTCGGCTTCGAGGGTCCTTGAATCGCTGAGGCAGTCGGTGAAGATTACGAGCTATTGGAGGAACAACAATCGCCACCCGTTCATCATTCGCGCTTGGTAAGAGCAGACATCCCGGAGGATGTTGCTGTTTCTGGATGCGCTAAGATGCGAGAAAGTTACACCGAGTCGGTGTAACTTTCTAAGTCGGTGTCACCGACTTAGCACACCCAGACTCGAGGATGTAACATCGTCTCAGGACACAAAGTTATGTGTATGTATTCTTAGTAGCATCGTCCGGGGAGAAAACACTTCCGACATCGGCGTAGGTCAGATCAGAAACTGTCCGCGACCAGGCAAACACCCGCCTCGCCACGCCCACATGGGCAAGACGCAATACACTCACTTGCCCTCATTTCCGAGCTCGAGAGATTGAGGAAACGTTCACAAAAGCAAACGTTCAGCCGAGTAGAATCCGATGGTGCCTCACGCCTCCACTATGATTCAAGGCGGCGCAGACCTTTGACGCTCTCGCCATTGGCGAGAGCGTTTAAGCTTTTAGAGAATTAGACTCCTGTTCAGGCTGGCCTTCACGACAGCGACTGCTTCATTGAGCCCAGCATTCACCGTGACTAAACCTAGCATTTCACTCTTACATCTCGTTGATATAGCCTTGGATGGTGGTATCACGGATATCATCGTCACCTCCACCGCCTCGGCCACTCTAGGTCGGCCCACTGTCGCGCCATGTAAGATACGGAACTCCATGGAGCCATTGAAGTCCCTAGTGACTAGCTTGACTTCGCCAACTGCGAATTCACCACCGCGCGGTCGACGTGCGGCTCCACGCCATCACTCCGTCACTATCATGTTTCTGTATGTTGAATCAACATACAGAAACCTGATTGTGGTACACGGTGCCCGATCGATCAAAAGTTGATCGATCGGGCACCGTCGAAACTCGTGAAGGAAATCCTGAATGTGCATTCTGCGATTCCAACTGTTTGATTGATTAGTCGTGATAACTCCAGAACCGGACCATTCACACGCCGACTCAACCGAAGCCGGTCAGTGGGATAACACTCCGGAGATAAGTACAGTAAGTGTACAATCTCATTGATGTGACTCCATAAAGAACTTTCCGAACGGGAAATCGGCGAGAGCCCACAAACTCGGAAGACTACAGTATGGTCAGTCCATGCAAGCCGGCCATAAAAGTTGTTTATTGAGGCCGTTAAGAAGTTCAATCCGTCAGGTTGTCTCCCGTCGTGTCCACATTTGCTGTTCTGTATACTTCGATGACCACATGGGTAATGCGCGACAGCTGTGAACCCGCTCTTAGGTGGAATGCCACGAAACGAAGATGCATATCATCCATGATGCCTTACGTTCCGCATGGTCTCTAATACTTCGCTATTGCTGAATTTCCCACCAACGCCAGCACAATGCACCTCCAGCGGATCCTCTCGCTCGCGCTCGCAGTTTGCACCGCGACCACTGCTGCTTCCTCAGACTACACAGAAGACGAGAACAACCGAGAGAAATCAATCGTCGGAGACGAGAATGACGAGGACCGAATTTACGGCGGCACCGAGGCTGACGTCTCCAAGTACCCGTGGACGGTCTCACTCCGCAGTACTGCTGACGGATGGCTCGCAAAACAAGGCCAACACCATGGCCGTCGTGCGAGGCTGGGGCATGACCGAGTCCAAGAAGGCTCCAACGTCTCTACGCGAAGTAAACGTCAAGATTATCTCCAACTCCATTTGCAACAAGAGCTGCGGCAATCGTATTACCGACGAGATGCTCTGCGCTGGCCAGGGCGGCGGCAGGGACACGTGCAAGGGTGACTCCGGTGGCGCGCTCATCGCCAACAACGCACTCGTTGGTATTGTCAGCTGGGGAGGTAATTGTGGTGAGGCACCGGGCGTGTATGTGCGAGTGACCAGCGTGCTCGACTTCATCAATGAGAAAATTAATGGAGGCGCCAGAAGTACGACGCCTGACAAATCGAAACCGAATAATGATAACGGCAACGGCATGATTTCTGGAGGACCATCGCTGAACGTCACGCGCTCTCCTAGTCTAGACAAGTCGACGAACAGGGGCAAGCGATCGAGCGACGTAAATGAGAAGCGTATGAAGGACTGTCGCGCTCGTCTGTAAATAGCCCCATATTGTATTCATCAATGGCGTCCAGTTCACCGAATTTTTTTCTCGTTTCGTCTATGCATGAAAGTCGAAGGGTCAAATAAATGTTTGTCATCGTATGAATGAATTCGCCACATCATTTTTTGTTGTCTTGCATCCTCATGTTTATCGAGGTTTGGCACCGAGAAGCTGAACCACATTCCATTTCAAAAGAACGGGTGAATTTACACCAGATCTTCGCCATTTCGCATCCAAGAGCACACCCATCCGTCGTAGTAACGAGCTAACGGACGCTCTTAGGGTCGCTCACCGCAACTCGCGCGCATCGATGCACGACCTGCCGGATCGAAGGCAACCAGGGAATAGCTACAGGGCTATAATGTAGCCCTGTAGCTATTCCCTGGTTGCCATGGTTCTAATATTAGTAGAACCTGGGTCACATAAACCTGACGGGGTTGGACACAAATACCCTAGGGCTGATACCGTCAATTGGAGGGCTTGTTGACGGTAAGTCATGTTGTCACCAACAGTCATTCAAAACAAATCTTTCATATTGATCGAGACGATTTAAGGGTGGGGACTGCTTTTCAGTTCAGCGAAGGAATTTTCAGGCACTCTCCACTGTGACTGTGAGCCGACAGGACAGGTGGCTGTTCTACGTTAACATCAGAACGAGAGCACATAATCGAGCCGTGGGCAGCTCCAGAGACTGTGTTACGTCAAAGAAGATGGGGATGACATCCTCACATTTGGAGGGACGCTCCCCTGGGTGAGAGGTGGGGGCAAGATAGGATGGTGGGCATGGCATCGTGGGCTACGTGGGCAATGTGGGCTACGTGGGTTTATGGTGCGCATGGTGGGTATGGTCCTGAACAAGTCACATGTTAATGGTCCCGAACAAGCCACATGTCAATGGCGATTGGAAGGATCAAGAGACGCAGCAGGGGTTCAAACGTACAAGTCAGCTCTGTTCGGTTCGGTTCAGGTCGCTCCAAAGAGAGACCATTTCATACTGTATCACGCTCTACGCTGGATCGCACGACGCAAACGACTCACTCGAACGACTTGGCCAGCGACGCGAGTGCCTGCTCCGTCATCACCTTCGGGTCGGGACTGCCCTCCGGTCGCGGTGGCGCATCCGCAGCCAGCGTCATCTTCATGGACCAGACGATCTCGGTGCCGTTGGCCACCGGCAGGAAGCGCACAATCGCGATGTGGTCCTCGACGGGCGCAGACCCAAAGTCGGTCATCTTGAAGAGGATGGTGGCGACCGCGCCAGGTGCGTCGTTGTCGCTCGGGGCTCCGGCAGCCTCGATGCGCTCCTTGATGCCTGGCTTGGTGACCAAGCGCTCACTGCCCACGTGGCCACGTCCGGAGCCGGCAACGACCTCCTCGGTCTTGTCGACGAACCAGAGCTGCTTGATCCACGCGTCGAACGTGGCGCCGACGGAGGCGTTCACATGTTGCTTGAAGACGACTTCTTTGCCGGCGTTGTCGTCGTACGTCTTGGCGGAGGCCGCGTCGATGTAGAAGAGTCCGTCTGGGAGTGCGAAGGCCATTGTGGTGGTGAGTTGGGGGAGGTGGTGGTGGAGTTGGTTGGTGTTGTTGTTGGATTGGTGGTGGATTGGAGAATGAGGGTTGAATTGAGGAGGTGGTCGGCGGCGGCGGACCTAGAGCAAGATGAGCCGGTGATGCGCGGGCGTTAACCGCCGGTGTAGCGCATGGGCTGGGATTGGGACTGAGATTGCGCTCCCTTTCCTGCTTGGACATGCGCGTGGCTCGGTATGTGACGTGGTGCTCGAGGATGACGGTTGATGGTAGACGGTCTAGGGAACTGGAATCTGTTGGGTTCTTTGTCAAACATCGTCTAGCACCGTCTGGTACCGTTTGTGGCCTTCTGTTTTCGTCTGTGGTCAGAGAAGGTTTACTCCTAGGAACTGTGAAGATATCAAAACTCAACACGATCTCCACGTGCGTGGGTGGATAAAGCCGTGTGTTGGTGGACAGAATCAGGTGTCGCAGAGATGGCGGTCCTGTTTTGGGAGGGATGTCTTTGAGATTGATTTTACGATGGCTACCTTGAAGATGTGATTAGCTGAGTGTACCATCATGTAGAAGTGCGCTGAACGAAGTGATCATTGTAGAGGTACTAAAGACTGCGTTTGTCCGCTCCACGGCGTTATAGAACGAATCATGGTGGGAAAACGTGGCTGGGGCTTCTCGGGTCTGGTGGTCTGAGTTATTAGCTGGAGCCATGTCGAGATCGATTGGGCAGGCTGACAACAGCGGAGGCTCGTCGCGCCCTAGGCTTATCGGGGTTAAGAGTCAATAGTCGAGCTCATGCCTCAAGCCAATCAACCGTGTGAGCCTCTTGATCATGTGCGATCCATCGTCTCGACCCTCGCACGAATCTTGGTACATTGGATAGTCTCAAATCATGGCCAGAGTGAAACTGTGACAGAGTCCTTACAATAGACTCTGCCTCTCTACACTATACTGAGCGCGAGATAAATCCAGCATAGCCGGACAAGACTGCTCTTGTCCGGAGCCCCAACTATAACACGGAGGGATGACCTCAGTAATCCCATACAAACAGTAGGATAAGTTTGGCTAAGAACATCTCGTGTCCTGACTCGTACACGGAGTCTAGACCAAAGATCCAGTATAGTTTATTCAAGATTAGTTAGGAGAGACGACGTAAACCATATGGGTGGCTCAGACAGTAAGGCTTGGGAGGTTTGAATCCCGGGCCCATTCAATATCACTCCACAACTTGCCATCGAGCAATCAAGTCTAGCCTTCTTCGCCCCAACTAGCCTCGGCTTCGGTCTTCCCCGCTCAGTGTCGCCCCGCTTCTGTGACATGGTAGCACTTGTTGGTCCCCTTCCTCGCCAAGCTCGGTTTGCTGGAGTGGCCACATAGTGGGAAGCTCCATTAGCATCCGGAAGACTAGACCAAGCCAACTCGTGCTAAGCCAGGCTACCCAGGCTAGGCCAAACCAACCAAAGTCGTCATCTGACGAGGGCGGTTACCAACATCTCGTCGCGCACAATCTGTTACGTTCCGTAGCTGGTTGGTGTGGTTACGTCGTTGTGTGGCACACACATTGGAGACTCTTTCGGTGGGTCCGCGGCCTTACGTGCCTCATCAGAGCACTTATCCCGCCATCGAAAACACAGAGAATAACTCTCCTTTAGCTGCCCTCTAACGATCGTTAGATCCACATCCGTTGCTATAGAACTGTGATAGTGTTGCAACACTTGATGGGGAAGCGGAAAACTCGTGAACCCGAGAACCCTTTCCAATACGATACTGAGTGCTTGACTCAGAACTTCGAAAAGCTTGATAAGCTCCGTCACGACCTTTGGCTCACGACGGTTAAGCAACAGAAACTCGTGAAGTTAATTCGTGACGAGATCCCTGACTCGTTCGATCACGAGACTCGGAACCTGTTGCAGTCGACCACGAACTTGCTCTTGCACCACATCGACAAGACGCAAACGGTCGTTTCAAGCACTTTCGATCACTCCATTCACCTCTTCAACAAGAACAAGAAGAAGAAGAAGACCAAGAACTAGATTATAGTTTAGGTTTTTCAAAATTTAGTTTTCTTCAACTTTAGCCTTCATTTTAGGTTAGTTAAAGTAGAGTAGAATCAAGTCAGAAGTAAGCAAGTGAACACGCAAGTGGAGTCCAACTTCTCATGTCCGGACGTCGATCCCGAGAAGTTGAGCGTGAGTCACCGAACTTACGTCCCCGTCAACAAAGTCGATCGAACGACACTCCAGACGTTGAGCGTGCACGTTCTGCATCACGCCCACGCCCGGCCGCTGCACAAGAAGAGATGGATCAGCCAGAAGTACCTCAGGCTGTGCCACCGCAGGCCGCACCAGCCGCAGCTGCGCAACCAGCTGCTGCCCCGTCCATGGACCCGGCTCTCTTCTACCAGTTTATGATGATGATGCAGCAGAACAATGTGCAATCGCAAGCAAGTATGCAAGCGTTTATGCAACAGTCGCAAGCACAGTTCATGCAGATGCTGAACCTTCAAGGGCCATCGCGCAAGAAGGAACCGCCAGGGTATGAAGGCAAGCAGAATGAAGACGTCGAATTATGGATATTCAACACGGAGGATTACTATGCGTTCAAGCGCGCGATAATGGAAGCCGACTCTTCTGCATTCGTTGAAGAGATTACAGGAAACCTCGGCAAGTCTGTACAGAATTGGGTACGGACGACTTTTACCGCAGAATGCGCGCGAGACGGCGTAAACAAGACGTGGGAACGTTTCAAGGAGAAGCTGCGTAAGCGCTTCAAGCCTGTTGATTTCGAGTACAACCTCCGTGAGCGAATGTTTGAACTCAAGCAAACTGCTTCGATTCACGATTACGTGACGAAGTTCCAGGACTTGCTTTCGCAAGCGCAACAGCGGATCGAGGATCTTGATCAGCGCTTTTACTTCCAGAACGGTCTACGCGCAGAGACGTGCGCCAAGATCAAGGAGGAAAGTCCAAAGAATCTCGATGATACGATCGAGATTGCCACGAACTTCGAGTTCGCACACTATTCCGGGAAATCTGCCAGACTACAAGGGCAGAAGTCTTCCAAGCCGAATCACGACACGGCCGCAGTCATGACCAAGTCGAAGAAAGGCAAGAAAAGTCATAAGTCCCAAGACGACAAGAAGGGTGATGACTGGAAGAAGAATGCAACATGTCACGCTTGCAAGAAAAAGGGCCACATTTCTCCTGAATGTCCCGACAAGAAGAAGGAAGCCAACAACTACATCAGCGGCGCCTTCTATGCGATTCTTGAAGTACAAGCACTCGCGTATGACAAGCCGGAAAAGAAGAAGAATGTATCTATCTTCATTGATAATGGTTGTAGTCTAAACGGCATCTCGGAAGATTTGGCACAATCATTGAACCTCAAAGTGCACGAAGACAAACAAGACACCATGGAAGTTGATCTTGGATTTGGTCAGAAGGTGCATCGACCCCGTCGCACTGCTGAAATGAATCTTGAGGTTCCTGGTTTCCCTGCCATGAAGTCTAAGTTCCAGGTCATGCCGATCCCTGAGGACAAAGACGTGATTCTCGGTATGATTTGGCTCCGTGAGCAAAACCCCGAGATTGACTGGAAAACTCTCCAACTGTCGCCTCGCACTCAAGCTGCGCCAGACCCACCACTACGTCTTCGTACACCAACGGTGCGCCCTGCTCGCTTTGTTGCGAATCGCCGTCGAGCGAGACAGACTCAGACCCGTGAGATCTTCAACTTTTATCGTCAACACGGTCACAATGGAGAATTCGGTCAGACCAAGTTCATCTCCATGAAGAAACTTGCCAAAGAGTTGCGCAAGGGAGATGTCGAGTGCGTGTTTATGGTGAATCCACACGACTCGGAAAAGGCTGCTAGGTATATGCAGCAAGGGTGGGACGCTTTGAAGGATAACCCAGCATATGATGTGCTGTGGAAGCGTCGTGATACAGTGTTTCGAACTGAACTACCGAACACTGTTCCGCCTGTTCGGGAGGGTATTGAACATGTCATCGAACTCAAGCCCGGTACGAAACCTATTCACGTTCCTCAGTGGCGCCAGAGCCCTGAGCAACGCAAGGTGATTCAAGAATGGACGAAGGAAATGGTCAAAGCCAATATCATTAGACCAAGTACATCTCCTTTCTCGGCACCAACCTTTTGTGTGAAGAAGCCTGTTGGTTGGCGAATAGTCCACGACTTTCGTCTGTTGAACCACAACACAGTGTTGCCTGCTATTCCAATGCCACGCAAAGAAGATACCTTTGACGCCATGACTGGTAGTTACTGGTTTTCGTGCATGGATTTGCTGTGGGGTTACTACCAGGTAAAACTCAGAGAACAAGATATACCATTCACGGCGTTTTCAACGCCTGATGGGTTGTTTGAGTATTTGGTAACTCCAATGGGACTCAGCGGGAGTCCAGGCACCTTCAACCGTCTTCTTCAACGTGTCTTCAGCGACTTGCGCGATTGCATGCGCATCTACTTCGACGACATCTATGTCTTCACGAAAAGCACGGACATCAACGAGCACCTCGAGGCTCTCGATCGTGTTCTTCAACGATGTGAAGATCAACAGCTGTACATCAAACTGTCGAAGTGTCAGTTCTGTGTTCCTGAGATTCCTTGTCTCGGTGACTTTGTCGGTCGCAACGGTGTGCGTATGGACCCGGACAAGATCAAGATCATCAAGGACTGGCCCGTTCCAAAGACGAAGAAGCAGATGGAGAGCTTTCTAGGTACTACTGTGTACGTCTCTCGTTTCTGCCCGGACTTTGCACAGTTTGCGGGTCCACTTCATGAGTGTATCAAGGGGAAGAAATCCAGTGAGGCAATCCAACTCTCTGACCATCAACTGGCGTGCTTCGAGCAACTCAAGCAGCGCCTGTCTTCACCACCTGTTTTGAAACTACCGGACTTCTCGAAGCTTTTCGGAATCCGGATGGATGCGTCCAACTTCGCCATTGGGGGAGTCTTGTTTCAAAAGGAGGGAGAGCTAGAGTATCCCATCGCATACACAGGACGAAAAATGAAGTCTGCTGAACTCAACTACCCTGTTCGTGAACAAGAACTTCTCGCGATCATGCACGCGCTAAAGGTGTGGCGTGTGTACCTTCTCGATCATCCATTTGTTGTGGAAACGGATCACAAGAGTATAGAGACGATCTTGACACAGAAGACAACGAACAGAAGAGTTGCACGTTGGTTCAACGAACTTGCTGAGTTTCACCCTCAGTTCAAGTGGATTCCAGGACACACGAATCACGTCGCTGACGCGTTATCCCGGAACCCGGGCTTTGAGCACAAGGCTGCTCAAGTTAGTCTACAAGATCTTCTTGATGCAGCAGCAAGCCGCGAGATTGTAGCAACTATTGAAGCGAGCCCCGTCTCAGTCAAAGAGTCGGTGAAGAAGCTGTACAAGTCAGATCAACGAACACGAGACATTCTGGAAAAGATGGCTGATGGTGTGCAAGTACCAAAGCACTCGGTCGTCGACGGACTCCTTTACTATCAAACAATGGAGGACGAACATCCCAGACTTGTGATTCCTGACAACGAAGATCTGAAGAATCGTGTAATCTATGAGAATCACGATGTTTTGACCGCTGGTCATCCTGGTTACTACAAGACGTATCTTGCAGTCCAGAAGAAGTACTATTGGCCGCGCATGACCAAGTACATCCAGCGTTACGTGAACACTTGTGAGATGTGTCAGCGTAACAAAGCCAGGCAATTTAAACCGCCAGGTCTCCTCAATCCACTCAGTATTCCATCGGGAAGATGGGTTGAGATTTCCATGGACTTTCTGGTATCCTTACCAAAGACCAAGGAAGATGATGATGCAATCATGGTAATTGTCGATCGTCTGACGAAACGTGCCAAGTTCATCGCAACTAAGACGACTGCATCAGCGGAGGGCACCGCGAGTCTTTTCATGAAGCACTACGTGAAAGATCATGGTATCCCCAAGACCATTGTGTCGGATCGTGACTCTAAGTTCACATCCAAGTTTTGGACCTCAGTGGCATCGATCCTGAAGTCTCAGCACAATCTCTCATCAGCGTTCCGTCCCCAAACAGATGGACAGACAGAACGGACGAATCGTTTCGTCGAGGATTATCTCCGAGGAGTTGTGAATCCAGCACAGAATGACTGGAGTGAATATTTGCACTTAGCAGAGTTTGCGTATAACCGCAGAGTGCATTCTTCGATCGGTATGTCACCTTTCGAAGCTGATCTTGGCTATGTTCCATACATGCCGGATGATGTTGCAGCTGATCCAGAGTTCACTAAGTTGAGCAAGACAGCAAAAGAGTTTCTCTTGCAACAAGAAGTCTTTCTTCGGAAAGCACAAGACGCTATGAGTGAAGCGCAAGAACGTATGAAGTCGTACTACGACAGGAACCGCAAGCACCAAGAGTTTGAGATCGGTCAACTCGTATTGCTTGACGGTAAGAATCTGGACATCCGCCACAAGGGCTTCGCATCGACAAGCAAGTTGGCACCAAGATTCGTTGGACCCTACCCCATCGTGAAGAAAGTCCACCATGATTCATACGAGATCGCTATGTCGAAGGATCTTCGAATCCATCCTGTATTTCACACTTCACGGTTGAAGCTGTATCAGAAGGACGACAGGCGACATCAGCAAGCTGCTAAGGTTTTACTTGCAGACGGAACAGAAGGACAACTGGTCCAAGCAGTCATTGGAGACCGCAGACGTCAAGGTAAACAGCAGTACAAGATCCATTGGCTTGGAGAAACCGTGAGACAAGCCACTTGGGAACCCATTGAGAACTTGAAGCAAATTCCAGGGCTGATCGCCGAGTACTGGAGGAACAAGAAGGGAAGTCTTCTCTCGAAGGGAGGTCATGTGACAGTCCTTACAATAGACTCTGCCTCTCTACACTATACTGAGCGCGAGATAAATCCAGCATAGCCGGACAAGACTGCTCTTGTCCGGAGCCCCAACTATAACACGGAGGGATGACCTCAGTAATCCCATACAAACAGTAGGATAAGTTTGGCTAAGAACATCTCGTGTCCTGACTCGTACACGGAGTCTAGACCAAAGATCCAGTATAGTTTATTCAAGATTAGTTAGGAGAGACGACGTAAACCATATGGGTGGCTCAGACAGTAAGGCTTGGGAGGTTTGAATCCCGGGCCCATTCAATATCACTCCACAACTTGCCATCGAGCAATCAAGTCTAGCCTTCTTCGCCCCAACTAGCCTCGGCTTCGGTCTTCCCCGCTCAGTGTCGCCCCGCTTCTGTGACAGAAACTGTCTCAGTCTCAGGAGCGTTTGTATCTATAATTCAGTACACTCGGCAAGTCGCCGACAAACTCCGACCCGGACGCCATGATCGCCTCGTTCAACGCAAGAATCCGGCGATAGGTCCCTTTTTCAGAAAGAAGACGCGCTTGAGCGCGAAAATCCCAGAGAACAAATCTCGGTCTCGGTCTCGGTCTCGACCCCTGGCCATGAGTAGACGGGACTGCCCCATCTGCGACGCCTGGTTTTATCCACCATTCAGCGAGAAGATCGTGTTGAGTCGTTCGGATCGTCACGGTCCATTAGAGTAAACCTCTTCCAACAGCAGACGGTCAATGGGCAGCAAACAGACGGTAGGTGACAGACAGTGTTTGGTACACGGTACTATTAGGGTGAACCGATTCCAGTCCCCCGACCGTCTACCGCCAACCGCCATCCTCGAGCACCACGTCACACACCCAGCCACGCGCATGTCCAAGCAGGAAAGAGAGCGCAATCCCAGTCCCAGTCCCAATCCCAGCCCCATGCGATACACCGGCGGTTAACGCCCGCGCGTCACCGGCTCATCTTGCTCTAGGTCCGCCGCCGACCACCTCCTCAATTCAACCCTCATTCTCCAATCCACCACCAATCCAACAACAACACCAACCAACTCCACCACCACCTCCCCCAACTCACCACCACAATGGCCTTCGCACTCCCAGACGGACTCTTCTACATCGACGCGGCCTCCGCCAAGACGTACGACGACAACGCCGGCAAAGAAGTCGTCTTCAAGCAACATGTGAACGCCTCCGTCGGCGCCACGTTCGACGCGTGGATCAAGCAGCTCTGGTTCGTCGACAAGACCGAGGAGGTCGTTGCCGGCTCCGGACGTGGCCACGTGGGCAGTGAGCGCTTGGTCACCAAGCCAGGCATCAAGGAGCGCATCGAGGCTGCCGGAGCCCCGAGCGACAACGACGCACCTGGCGCGGTCGCCACCATCCTCTTCAAGATGACCGACTTTGGGTCTGCGCCCGTCGAGGACCACATCGCGATTGTGCGCTTCCTGCCGGTGGCCAACGGCACCGAGATCGTCTGGTCCATGAAGATGACGCTGGCTGCGGATGCGCCACCGCGACCGGAGGGCAGTCCCGACCCGAAGGTGATGACGGAGCAGGCACTCGCGTCGCTGGCCAAGTCGTTCGAGTGAGTCGTTTGCGTCGTGCGATCCAGCGTAGAGCGTGATACAGTATGAAATGGTCTCTCTTTGGAGCGACCTGAACCGAACCGAACAGAGCTGACTTGTACGTTTGAACCCCTGCTGCGTCTCTTGATCCTTCCAATCGCCATTGACATGTGGCTTGTTCGGGACCATTAACATGTGACTTGTTCAGGACCATACCCACCATGCGCACCATGCTCACGTTGCCCACCTTGCCCACGTAGCCCACCATGCTCACATAGCCCACCTTGCCCACGTAGCCCACGATGCCATGCCCACCATGCTATCTTGCCCCCACCTCTCACCCCAGGCGAGGGTCCCTCCAAACGTGCGGAAGCGTGCCCACGCCCTGTTGTTCTATCGCAGGCACAAGCCGCAAGCGCAGCCCGGTGTCTGGGGCTCTTTTCATCTTCGCGTCAACGACAGACCCAGGAGCAGGCACGATCGATCGGATTGCCACCAAAAGCAGAACAAGAATCCACGTCAATACCCCCGGTCGACACGTAATGGAAGGTTTCGTTTTTGTCTAATTCGAAAGAAAGAGAAAAGAGGGATGGCTCGAGACAAAGGAGGTAGCTCGATACAAGGCAAGATATTCTGACAAAAGCCAACGACTAGGCCTTCTCAATCTTCTGAGCGAACATCGCGAGCGCGCGCGCCGTCAGCTGCTGGACGTCGGGAGCGCCCGGCGCCGGAGCCGGCGCGTCCTTGGTCGGCGTGGTCTTGATGGTCCAGACGATCTCGGTGCCGTCGTCGACCGGCAAGAAACGCACGAGCGCGATATGGTCCGCGACGGGTGTGGCGCCGAAGTCGGAGATCTTGTAGAGGATGGTGGCGACGGCGCCTGGCTTGTCGTCATCCGTTGGCAGTCCGGCCGCCTCGATGCGCTCCTTCACGCCGAACGACGGGATGTGGCGCTCGTGGCCGACGAAGCCTCGTCCGGATCCGGGCGCGGTCTCCTCGGAGGTCGGGATGAACCAGAGCTCCTTGATCCAGGCGTCGAAGGTCTCGCCGACGGGGGCCTTCACGTGCTGCGGGATGACGATCTCGTTGCCGGTGTTGTCTTCGTATCGCTGTGCGGAGGCGGCGTCGATGTAGAAGAAGCCTTGTGGGAGAGTGTAGGGTGAGGCCATGTTGGTGATGGTGTTGGTGCTGTTGCTGTTGCTGTTGTTGCTCTTTAGTGAGTGAGTGAGATTGGAAATGAGTTGTTGAGCGCCGAAGGATTGTACGAAGTGGAAAGGGAATAGAGTTGGCACGTGCTCTTTGACGCGATGTATATTCTTGTTTGGGTCTTGGAGTGCCTTTGCTCTCCAAGATACGAGACGAAACGTCTGCGATATCTGGACTGTAAGCTAGTGGTTTACGCGTTTACTGCAACGACAGATGCTCGTGGATGGCTACATGTCGGGACCGTAATCTTTGAGATGGCTTCATATAGCTGGGATGTGATTGGATAGCTGCAGAAAAGTAGAACGTTTATGTCCACTCATGTTGCCAGCTTCCAAGACATCACAATATTCATCGAGATGTTGATATCTTTCTAGTTGCGTGGAAACCCATTCTACTGCCCCCAGAAGCGCGAACAAATGTTCCTCCGCTCAAAGGCGAAGACTTTAGATACACTCTACAAAGACTTCAATTCTCAACACGAATGAGGCCACACTCTTCTCACTAAATAAACCCGTCAAATTTCGTTTCGTCCAGTGTACAAGTTTCTATCGGTTCCAACCGGCAGTCTCAACTTCTTTTCGTTCAACCCACAGATCATCTGGATCACATGTCTCCCATACCCACGTGCGTCAGGATGAAGCCAACTCGAATAATCGAGCGGTTTACTCTTATGATTGATGCACGCGGTACACACCAAAGAATCCCACCGGCCATATGTGAACTCCCTTTCCTCTCTAGATTCCCCACAGGATGACTCGTAACGTAAAGGCTTTGAGTTCATCACAATTTCCAACTCACTCACTCACTCACTAAAGAGCAGCAACAGCAACAGCAACAGCACCAACACCATCACCAACATGGCCTCACCCTACACTCTCCCACAAGGCTTCTTCTACATCGACGCCGCCTCCGCACAGCGATACGAAGACAACACCGGCAACGAGATCGTCATCCCGCAGCACGTGAAGGCCCCCGTCGGCGAGACCTTCGACGCCTGGATCAAGGAGCTCTGGTTCATCCCGACCTCCGAGGAGACCGCGCCCGGATCCGGACGAGGCTTCGTCGGCCACGAGCGCCACATCCCGTCGTTCGGCGTGAAGGAGCGCATCGAGGCGGCCGGACTGCCAACGGATGACGACAAGCCAGGCGCCGTCGCCACCATCCTCTACAAGATCTCCGACTTCGGCGCCACACCCGTCGCGGACCATATCGCGCTCGTGCGTTTCTTGCCGGTCGACGACGGCACCGAGATCGTCTGGACCATCAAGACCACGCCGACCAAGGACGCGCCGGCTCCGGCGCCGGGCGCTCCCGACGTCCAGCAGCTGACGGCGCGCGCGCTCGCGATGTTCGCTCAGAAGATTGAGAAGGCCTAGTCGTTGGCTTTTGTCAGAATATCTTGCCTTGTATCGAGCTACCTCCTTTGTCTCGAGCCATCCCTCTTTTCTCTTTCTTTCGAATTAGACAAAAACGAAACCTTCCATTACGTGTCGACCGGGGGTATTGACGTGGATTCTTGTTCTGCTTTTGGTGGCAATCCGATCGATCGTGCCTGCTCCTGGGTCTGTCGTTGACGCGAAGATGAAAAGAGCCCCAGACACCGGGCTGCGCTTGCGGCTTGTGCCTGCGATAGAACAACAGGGCGTGGGCACGCTTCCGCACGTTTGGAGGGACCCTCGCCTGGGGTGAGAGGTGGGGGCAAGATAGCATGGTGGGCATGGCATCGTGGGCTACGTGGGCAAGGTGGGCTATGTGAGCATGGTGGGCTACGTGGGCAAGGTGGGCAACGTGAGCATGGTGCGCATGGTGGGTATGGTCCTGAACAAGTCACATGTTAATGGTCCCGAACAAGCCACATGTCAATGGCGATTGGAAGGATCAAGAGACGCAGCAGGGGTTCAAACGTACAAGTCAGCTCTGTTCGGTTCGGTTCAGGTCGCTCCAAAGAGAGACCATTTCATACTGTATCACGCTCTACGCTGGATCGCACGACGCAAACGACTCACTCGAACGACTTGGCCAGCGACGCGAGTGCCTGCTCCGTCATCACCTTCGGGTCGGGACTGCCCTCCGGTCGCGGTGGCGCATCCGCAGCCAGCGTCATCTTCATGGACCAGACGATCTCGGTGCCGTTGGCCACCGGCAGGAAGCGCACAATCGCGATGTGGTCCTCGACGGGCGCAGACCCAAAGTCGGTCATCTTGAAGAGGATGGTGGCGACCGCGCCAGGTGCGTCGTTGTCGCTCGGGGCTCCGGCAGCCTCGATGCGCTCCTTGATGCCTGGCTTGGTGACCAAGCGCTCACTGCCCACGTGGCCACGTCCGGAGCCGGCAACGACCTCCTCGGTCTTGTCGACGAACCAGAGCTGCTTGATCCACGCGTCGAACGTGGCGCCGACGGAGGCGTTCACATGTTGCTTGAAGACGACTTCTTTGCCGGCGTTGTCGTCGTACGTCTTGGCGGAGGCCGCGTCGATGTAGAAGAGTCCGTCTGGGAGTGCGAAGGCCATTGTGGTGGTGAGTTGGGGGAGGTGGTGGTGGAGTTGGTTGGTGTTGTTGTTGGATTGGTGGTGGATTGGAGAATGAGGGTTGAATTGAGGAGGTGGTCGGCGGCGGACCTAGAGCAAGATGAGCCGGTGACGCGCGGGCGTTAACCGCCGGTGTATCGCATGGGGCTGGGATTGGGACTGGGACTGGGATTGCGCTCCCTTTCCTGCTTGGACATGCGCGTGGCTGGGTGTGTGACGTGGTTCTCGAGGAAGGCGGTTGACGATTGACGGTCTAGGGAACTGGAATCTGTTTGGTTCTTGGTCAAACATTGTCTAGCATCGTCTGGTACTGTTTGTGGCCTTCTGTTTCCGTCTGTGGATAGAGAAGGTTTACTCCCAGGAACTGTGAAGATATCAAAACTCAACACGATCTCCACGTGCGTGGGTGGATAAAGCCGTGTGTTGGTGGACAGAATCAGGTGTCGCAGAGATGGCGGTCCTGTTTTGGGAGGGATGTCTTTGAGATTGATTTTACGATGGCTACCTTGAAGATGTGATTAGCTGAGTGTACCATCATGTAGAAGTGCGCTGAACGAAGTGATCATTGTAGAGGTACTAAAGACTGCGTTTGTCCGCTCCACGGCGTTATAGAACGAATCATGGTGGGAAAACGTGGCTGGGGCTTCTCGGGTCTGGTGGTCTGAGTTATTAGCTGGAGCCATGTCGAGATCGATTGGGCAGGCTGACAACAGCAGAGGCTCGTCGCGCCCTAGGCTTATCGGGGTTAAGAGTCAATAGTCGAGCTCATGCCTCAAGCCAATCAACCGTGTGAGCCTCTTGATCATGTGCGATCCATCGTCTCGACCCTCGCACGAATCTTGGTACATTGGATAGTCTCAAATCATGGCCAGAGTGAAACTGTCTCAGTCTCAGGAGCGTTTGTATCTATAATTCAGTACACTCGGCAAGTCGCCGACAAACTCCGACCCGGACGCCATGATCGCCTCGTTCAACGCAAGAATCCGGCGATAGGTCCCTTTTTCAGAAAGAAGACGCGCTTGAGCGCGAAAATCCCAGAGAACAAATCTCGGTCTCGGTCTCGGTCTCGACCCCTGGCCATGAGTAGACGGGACTGCCCCATCTGCGACGCCTGGTTTTATCCACCATTCAGCGAGAAGATCGTGTTGAGTCGTTCGGATCGTCACGGTCCATTAGAGTAAACCTCTTCCAACAGCAGACGGTCAATGGGCAGCAAACAGACGGTAGGTGACAGACAGTGTTTGGTACACGGTACTATTAGGGTGAACCGATTCCAGTCCCCCGACCGTCTACCGCCAACCGCCATCCTCGAGCACCACGTCACACACCCAGCCACGCGCATGTCCAAGCAGGAAAGAGAGCGCAATCCCAGTCCCAGTCCCAATCCCAGCCCCATGCGATACACCGGCGGTTAACGCCCGCGCGTCACCGGCTCATCTTGCTCTAGGTCCGCCGCCGACCACCTCCTCAATTCAACCCTCATTCTCCAATCCACCACCAATCCAACAACAACACCAACCAACTCCACCACCACCTCCCCCAACTCACCACCACAATGGCCTTCGCACTCCCAGACGGACTCTTCTACATCGACGCGGCCTCCGCCAAGACGTACGACGACAACGCCGGCAAAGAAGTCGTCTTCAAGCAACATGTGAACGCCTCCGTCGGCGCCACGTTCGACGCGTGGATCAAGCAGCTCTGGTTCGTCGACAAGACCGAGGAGGTCGTTGCCGGCTCCGGACGTGGCCACGTGGGCAGTGAGCGCTTGGTCACCAAGCCAGGCATCAAGGAGCGCATCGAGGCTGCCGGAGCCCCGAGCGACAACGACGCACCTGGCGCGGTCGCCACCATCCTCTTCAAGATGACCGACTTTGGGTCTGCGCCCGTCGAGGACCACATCGCGATTGTGCGCTTCCTGCCGGTGGCCAACGGCACCGAGATCGTCTGGTCCATGAAGATGACGCTGGCTGCGGATGCGCCACCGCGACCGGAGGGCAGTCCCGACCCGAAGGTGATGACGGAGCAGGCACTCGCGTCGCTGGCCAAGTCGTTCGAGTGAGTCGTTTGCGTCGTGCGATCCAGCGTAGAGCGTGATACAGTATGAAATGGTCTCTCTTTGGAGCGACCTGAACCGAACCGAACAGAGCTGACTTGTACGTTTGAACCCCTGCTGCGTCTCTTGATCCTTCCAATCGCCATTGACATGTGGCTTGTTCGGGACCATTAACATGTGACTTGTTCAGGACCATACCCACCATGCGCACCATGCTCACGTTGCCCACCTTGCCCACGTAGCCCACCATGCTCACATAGCCCACCTTGCCCACGTAGCCCACGATGCCATGCCCACCATGCTATCTTGCCCCCACCTCTCACCCCAGGCGAGGGTCCCTCCAAACGTGCGGAAGCGTGCCCACGCCCTGTTGTTCTATCGCAGGCACAAGCCGCAAGCGCAGCCCGGTGTCTGGGGCTCTTTTCATCTTCGCGTCAACGACAGACCCAGGAGCAGGCACGATCGATCGGATTGCCACCAAAAGCAGAACAAGAATCCACGTCAATACCCCCGGTCGACACGTAATGGAAGGTTTCGTTTTTGTCTAATTCGAAAGAAAGAGAAAAGAGGGATGGCTCGAGACAAAGGAGGTAGCTCGATACAAGGCAAGATATTCTGACAAAAGCCAACGACTAGGCCTTCTCAATCTTCTGAGCGAACATCGCGAGCGCGCGCGCCGTCAGCTGCTGGACGTCGGGAGCGCCCGGCGCCGGAGCCGGCGCGTCCTTGGTCGGCGTGGTCTTGATGGTCCAGACGATCTCGGTGCCGTCGTCGACCGGCAAGAAACGCACGAGCGCGATATGGTCCGCGACGGGTGTGGCGCCGAAGTCGGAGATCTTGTAGAGGATGGTGGCGACGGCGCCTGGCTTGTCGTCATCCGTTGGCAGTCCGGCCGCCTCGATGCGCTCCTTCACGCCGAACGACGGGATGTGGCGCTCGTGGCCGACGAAGCCTCGTCCGGATCCGGGCGCGGTCTCCTCGGAGGTCGGGATGAACCAGAGCTCCTTGATCCAGGCGTCGAAGGTCTCGCCGACGGGGGCCTTCACGTGCTGCGGGATGACGATCTCGTTGCCGGTGTTGTCTTCGTATCGCTGTGCGGAGGCGGCGTCGATGTAGAAGAAGCCTTGTGGGAGAGTGTAGGGTGAGGCCATGTTGGTGATGGTGTTGGTGCTGTTGCTGTTGCTGTTGTTGCTCTTTAGTGAGTGAGTGAGATTGGAAATGAGTTGTTGAGCGCCGAAGGATTGTACGAAGTGGAAAGGGAATAGAGTTGGCACGTGCTCTTTGACGCGATGTATATTCTTGTTTGGGTCTTGGAGTGCCTTTGCTCTCCAAGATACGAGACGAAACGTCTGCGATATCTGGACTGTAAGCTAGTGGTTTACGCGTTTACTGCAACGACAGATGCTCGTGGATGGCTACATGTCGGGACCGTAATCTTTGAGATGGCTTCATATAGCTGGGATGTGATTGGATAGCTGCAGAAAAGTAGAACGTTTATGTCCACTCATGTTGCCAGCTTCCAAGACATCACAATATTCATCGAGATGTTGATATCTTTCTAGTTGCGTGGAAACCCATTCTACTGCCCCCAGAAGCGCGAACAAATGTTCCTCCGCTCAAAGGCGAAGACTTTAGATACACTCTACAAAGACTTCAATTCTCAACACGAATGAGGCCACACTCTTCTCACTAAATAAACCCGTCAAATTTCGTTTCGTCCAGTGTACAAGTTTCTATCGGTTCCAACCGGCAGTCTCAACTTCTTTTCGTTCAACCCACAGATCATCTGGATCACATGTCTCCCATACCCACGTGCGTCAGGATGAAGCCAACTCGAATAATCGAGCGGTTTACTCTTATGATTGATGCACGCGGTACACACCAAAGAATCCCACCGGCCATATGTGAACTCCCTTTCCTCTCTAGATTCCCCACAGGATGACTCGTAACGTAAAGGCTTTGAGTTCATCACAATTTCCAACTCACTCACTCACTCACTAAAGAGCAGCAACAGCAACAGCAACAGCACCAACACCATCACCAACATGGCCTCACCCTACACTCTCCCACAAGGCTTCTTCTACATCGACGCCGCCTCCGCACAGCGATACGAAGACAACACCGGCAACGAGATCGTCATCCCGCAGCACGTGAAGGCCCCCGTCGGCGAGACCTTCGACGCCTGGATCAAGGAGCTCTGGTTCATCCCGACCTCCGAGGAGACCGCGCCCGGATCCGGACGAGGCTTCGTCGGCCACGAGCGCCACATCCCGTCGTTCGGCGTGAAGGAGCGCATCGAGGCGGCCGGACTGCCAACGGATGACGACAAGCCAGGCGCCGTCGCCACCATCCTCTACAAGATCTCCGACTTCGGCGCCACACCCGTCGCGGACCATATCGCGCTCGTGCGTTTCTTGCCGGTCGACGACGGCACCGAGATCGTCTGGACCATCAAGACCACGCCGACCAAGGACGCGCCGGCTCCGGCGCCGGGCGCTCCCGACGTCCAGCAGCTGACGGCGCGCGCGCTCGCGATGTTCGCTCAGAAGATTGAGAAGGCCTAGTCGTTGGCTTTTGTCAGAATATCTTGCCTTGTATCGAGCTACCTCCTTTGTCTCGAGCCATCCCTCTTTTCTCTTTCTTTCGAATTAGACAAAAACGAAACCTTCCATTACGTGTCGACCGGGGGTATTGACGTGGATTCTTGTTCTGCTTTTGGTGGCAATCCGATCGATCGTGCCTGCTCCTGGGTCTGTCGTTGACGCGAAGATGAAAAGAGCCCCAGACACCGGGCTGCGCTTGCGGCTTGTGCCTGCGATAGAACAACAGGGCGTGGGCACGCTTCCGCACGTTTGGAGGGACCCTCGCCTGGGGTGAGAGGTGGGGGCAAGATAGCATGGTGGGCATGGCATCGTGGGCTACGTGGGCAAGGTGGGCTATGTGAGCATGGTGGGCTACGTGGGCAAGGTGGGCAACGTGAGCATGGTGCGCATGGTGGGTATGGTCCTGAACAAGTCACATGTTAATGGTCCCGAACAAGCCACATGTCAATGGCGATTGGAAGGATCAAGAGACGCAGCAGGGGTTCAAACGTACAAGTCAGCTCTGTTCGGTTCGGTTCAGGTCGCTCCAAAGAGAGACCATTTCATACTGTATCACGCTCTACGCTGGATCGCACGACGCAAACGACTCACTCGAACGACTTGGCCAGCGACGCGAGTGCCTGCTCCGTCATCACCTTCGGGTCGGGACTGCCCTCCGGTCGCGGTGGCGCATCCGCAGCCAGCGTCATCTTCATGGACCAGACGATCTCGGTGCCGTTGGCCACCGGCAGGAAGCGCACAATCGCGATGTGGTCCTCGACGGGCGCAGACCCAAAGTCGGTCATCTTGAAGAGGATGGTGGCGACCGCGCCAGGTGCGTCGTTGTCGCTCGGGGCTCCGGCAGCCTCGATGCGCTCCTTGATGCCTGGCTTGGTGACCAAGCGCTCACTGCCCACGTGGCCACGTCCGGAGCCGGCAACGACCTCCTCGGTCTTGTCGACGAACCAGAGCTGCTTGATCCACGCGTCGAACGTGGCGCCGACGGAGGCGTTCACATGTTGCTTGAAGACGACTTCTTTGCCGGCGTTGTCGTCGTACGTCTTGGCGGAGGCCGCGTCGATGTAGAAGAGTCCGTCTGGGAGTGCGAAGGCCATTGTGGTGGTGAGTTGGGGGAGGTGGTGGTGGTGTTGGTTGGTGTTGTTGTTGGATTGGTGGTGGATTGGAGAATGAGGGTTGAATTGAGGAGGTGGTCGGCGGCGGACCTAGAGCAAGATGAGCCGGTGACGCGCGGGCGTTAACCGCCGGTGTATCGCATGGGGCTGGGATTGGGACTGGGACTGGGATTGCGCTCCCTTTCCTGCTTGGACATGCGCGTGGCTGGGTGTGTGACGTGGTTCTCGAGGAAGGCGGTTGACGATTGACGGTCTAGGGAACTGGAATCTGTTTGGTTCTTGGTCAAACATTGTCTAGCATCGTCTGGTACTGTTTGTGGCCTTCTGTTTCCGTCTGTGGATAGAGAAGGTTTACTCCCAGGAACTGTGAAGATATCAAAACTCAACACGATCTCCACGTGCGTGGGTGGATAAAGCCGTGTGTTGGTGGACAGAATCAGGTGTCGCAGAGATGGCGGTCCTGTTTTGGGAGGGATGTCTTTGAGATTGATTTTACGATGGCTACCTTGAAGATGTGATTAGCTGAGTGTACCATCATGTAGAAGTGCGCTGAACGAAGTGATCATTGTAGAGGTACTAAAGACTGCGTTTGTCCGCTCCACGGCGTTATAGAACGAATCATGGTGGGAAAACGTGGCTGGGGCTTCTCGGGTCTGGTGGTCTGAGTTATTAGCTGGAGCCATGTCGAGATCGATTGGGCAGGCTGACAACAGCAGAGGCTCGTCGCGCCCTAGGCTTATCGGGGTTAAGAGTCAATAGTCGAGCTCATGCCTCAAGCCAATCAACCGTGTGAGCCTCTTGATCATGTGCGATCCATCGTCTCGACCCTCGCACGAATCTTGGTACATTGGATAGTCTCAAATCATGGCCAGAGTGAAACTGTCTCAGTCTCAGGAGCGTTTGTATCTATAATTCAGTACACTCGGCAAGTCGCCGACAAACTCCGACCCGGACGCCATGATCGCCTCGTTCAACGCAAGAATCCGGCGATAGGTCCCTTTTTCAGAAAGAAGACGCGCTTGAGCGCGAAAATCCCAGAGAACAAATCTCGGTCTCGGTCTCGGTCTCGACCCCTGGCCATGAGTAGACGGGACTGCCCCATCTGCGACGCCTGGTTTTATCCACCATTCAGCGAGAAGATCGTGTTGAGTCGTTCGGATCGTCACGGTCCATTAGAGTAAACCTCTTCCAACAGCAGACGGTCAATGGGCAGCAAACAGACGGTAGGTGACAGACAGTGTTTGGTACACGGTACTATTAGGGTGAACCGATTCCAGTCCCCCGACCGTCTACCGCCAACCGCCATCCTCGAGCACCACGTCACACACCCAGCCACGCGCATGTCCAAGCAGGAAAGAGAGCGCAATCCCAGTCCCAGTCCCAATCCCAGCCCCATGCGATACACCGGCGGTTAACGCCCGCGCGTCACCGGCTCATCTTGCTCTAGGTCCGCCGCCGACCACCTCCTCAATTCAACCCTCATTCTCCAATCCACCACCAATCCAACAACAACACCAACCAACTCCACCACCACCTCCCCCAACTCACCACCACAATGGCCTTCGCACTCCCAGACGGACTCTTCTACATCGACGCGGCCTCCGCCAAGACGTACGACGACAACGCCGGCAAAGAAGTCGTCTTCAAGCAACATGTGAACGCCTCCGTCGGCGCCACGTTCGACGCGTGGATCAAGCAGCTCTGGTTCGTCGACAAGACCGAGGAGGTCGTTGCCGGCTCCGGACGTGGCCACGTGGGCAGTGAGCGCTTGGTCACCAAGCCAGGCATCAAGGAGCGCATCGAGGCTGCCGGAGCCCCGAGCGACAACGACGCACCTGGCGCGGTCGCCACCATCCTCTTCAAGATGACCGACTTTGGGTCTGCGCCCGTCGAGGACCACATCGCGATTGTGCGCTTCCTGCCGGTGGCCAACGGCACCGAGATCGTCTGGTCCATGAAGATGACGCTGGCTGCGGATGCGCCACCGCGACCGGAGGGCAGTCCCGACCCGAAGGTGATGACGGAGCAGGCACTCGCGTCGCTGGCCAAGTCGTTCGAGTGAGTCGTTTGCGTCGTGCGATCCAGCGTAGAGCGTGATACAGTATGAAATGGTCTCTCTTTGGAGCGACCTGAACCGAACCGAACAGAGCTGACTTGTACGTTTGAACCCCTGCTGCGTCTCTTGATCCTTCCAATCGCCATTGACATGTGGCTTGTTCGGGACCATTAACATGTGACTTGTTCAGGACCATACCCACCATGCGCACCATGCTCACGTTGCCCACCTTGCCCACGTAGCCCACCATGCTCACGTAGCCCACCTTGCCCACGTAGCCCACGATGCCATGCCCACCATGCTATCTTGCCCCCACCTCTCACCCCAGGCGAGGGTCCCTCCAAACGTGCGGAAGCGTGCCCACGCCCTGTTGTTCTATCGCAGGCACAAGCCGCAAGCGCAGCCCGGTGTCTGGGGCTCTTTTCATCTTCGCGTCAACGACAGACCCAGGAGCAGGCACGATCGATCGGATTGCCACCAAAAGCAGAACAAGAATCCACGTCAATACCCCCGGTCGACACGTAATGGAAGGTTTCGTTTTTGTCTAATTCGAAAGAAAGAGAAAAGAGGGATGGCTCGAGACAAAGGAGGTAGCTCGATACAAGGCAAGATATTCTGACAAAAGCCAACGACTAGGCCTTCTCAATCTTCTGAGCGAACATCGCGAGCGCGCGCGCCGTCAGCTGCTGGACGTCGGGAGCGCCCGGCGCCGGAGCCGGCGCGTCCTTGGTCGGCGTGGTCTTGATGGTCCAGACGATCTCGGTGCCGTCGTCGACCGGCAAGAAACGCACGAGCGCGATATGGTCCGCGACGGGTGTGGCGCCGAAGTCGGAGATCTTGTAGAGGATGGTGGCGACGGCGCCTGGCTTGTCGTCATCCGTTGGCAGTCCGGCCGCCTCGATGCGCTCCTTCACGCCGAACGACGGGATGTGGCGCTCGTGGCCGACGAAGCCTCGTCCGGATCCGGGCGCGGTCTCCTCGGAGGTCGGGATGAACCAGAGCTCCTTGATCCAGGCGTCGAAGGTCTCGCCGACGGGGGCCTTCACGTGCTGCGGGATGACGATCTCGTTGCCGGTGTTGTCTTCGTATCGCTGTGCGGAGGCGGCGTCGATGTAGAAGAAGCCTTGTGGGAGAGTGTAGGGTGAGGCCATGTTGGTGATGGTGTTGGTGCTGTTGCTGTTGCTGTTGTTGCTCTTTAGTGAGTGAGTGAGATTGGAAATGAGTTGTTGAGCGCCGAAGGATTGTACGAAGTGGAAAGGGAATAGAGTTGGCACGTGCTCTTTGACGCGATGTATATTCTTGTTTGGGTCTTGGAGTGCCTTTGCTCTCCAAGATACGAGACGAAACGTCTGCGATATCTGGACTGTAAGCTAGTGGTTTACGCGTTTACTGCAACGACAGATGCTCGTGGATGGCTACATGTCGGGACCGTAATCTTTGAGATGGCTTCATATAGCTGGGATGTGATTGGATAGCTGCAGAAAAGTAGAACGTTTATGTCCACTCATGTTGCCAGCTTCCAAGACATCACAATATTCATCGAGATGTTGATATCTTTCTAGTTGCGTGGAAACCCATTCTACTGCCCCCAGAAGCGCGAACAAATGTTCCTCCGCTCAAAGGCGAAGACTTTAGATACACTCTACAAAGACTTCAATTCTCAACACGAATGAGGCCACACTCTTCTCACTAAATAAACCCGTCAAATTTCGTTTCGTCCAGTGTACAAGTTTCTATCGGTTCCAACCGGCAGTCTCAACTTCTTTTCGTTCAACCCACAGATCATCTGGATCACATGTCTCCCATACCCACGTGCGTCAGGATGAAGCCAACTCGAATAATCGAGCGGTTTACTCTTATGATTGATGCACGCGGTACACACCAAAGAATCCCACCGGCCATATGTGAACTCCCTTTCCTCTCTAGATTCCCCACAGGATGACTCGTAACGTAAAGGCTTTGAGTTCATCACAATTTCCAACTCACTCACTCACTCACTAAAGAGCAGCAACAGCAACAGCAACAGCACCAACACCATCACCAACATGGCCTCACCCTACACTCTCCCACAAGGCTTCTTCTACATCGACGCCGCCTCCGCACAGCGATACGAAGACAACACCGGCAACGAGATCGTCATCCCGCAGCACGTGAAGGCCCCCGTCGGCGAGACCTTCGACGCCTGGATCAAGGAGCTCTGGTTCATCCCGACCTCCGAGGAGACCGCGCCCGGATCCGGACGAGGCTTCGTCGGCCACGAGCGCCACATCCCATCGTTCGGCGTGAAGGAGCGCATCGAGGCGGCCGGACTGCCAACGGATGACGACAAGCCAGGCGCCGTCGCCACCATCCTCTACAAGATCTCCGACTTCGGCGCCACACCCGTCGCGGACCATATCGCGCTCGTGCGTTTCTTGCCGGTCGACGACGGCACCGAGATCGTCTGGACCATCAAGACCACGCCGACCAAGGACGCGCCGGCTCCGGCGCCGGGCGCTCCCGACGTCCAGCAGCTGACGGCGCGCGCGCTCGCGATGTTCGCTCAGAAGATTGAGAAGGCCTAGTCGTTGGCTTTTGTCAGAATATCTTGCCTTGTATCGAGCTACCTCCTTTGTCTCGAGCCATCCCTCTTTTCTCTTTCTTTCGAATTAGACAAAAACGAAACCTTCCATTACGTGTCGACCGGGGGTATTGACGTGGATTCTTGTTCTGCTTTTGGTGGCAATCCGATCGATCGTGCCTGCTCCTGGGTCTGTCGTTGACGCGAAGATGAAAAGAGCCCCAGACACCGGGCTGCGCTTGCGGCTTGTGCCTGCGATAGAACAACAGGGCGTGGGCACGCTTCCGCACGTTTGGAGGGACCCTCGCCTGGGGTGAGAGGTGGGGGCAAGATCGGATGGTGTACAGGTGTCGGGGGGCCAGAAGCAGCGCACGACGGTGATCGTAGCGCATCGATTGTCGACGATCCGCGGCGCTGACCTCATCGCTGTGACTAAGGATGGCGCGATCGTGGAGCAAGGCACCCACGAGCAGCTCATGGCGATCGAGAGCGGCGTGTACCGAGCGCTCGTCGCACGACAGATGGCCACGCAGGCGTAGAGCTACGATATTGATAAGGACAATGTGTATTTTGTGTTGATGAAGATCGGCTAGTCCTCGGCTCTTTCCTCTTCAATTGCCCGATGGAATCGCATACGCTTCCAATCGCGGCGGCTTCCGTACTGTGGTGGGCCAGATCCTGCTCAACGCTCAAAGCCGCGGCGAGACCAGCCTCAACCCTTCTCGCAGGGCTTCCGCTCGCCCGTCTTTTCAACGGACTCTCGCTCACACAGGTCTGCAACTTCGCACAGCACTGCTCACGCAGCCTCGGGACGAACGGGAGCTCCAGATGTATGTTGGCATGAGGAGACAGCTGCGAGACCACCCAAAACCAACATACGACTGGAGCCATGGGTGGCTCGGCATCGACTTCGCTGCGGTCCTCCCTGTGCTAGCCCGCTTACGAAAGTATCAGCACGAGCAATACGGCAGGCTAGACGTGATGGCTTTACTCACGGCTCGGCCATGCGGGGACGAGATCCTCCTCGATGCGAGTGGGCACGCGCTGCAACGAGGGGACTTCGCGCGCATCATCTCGCCTACCTCTCGTTTCCGGGATGTGCTAGACATCGAGTGGCTGGACGAGACAAGACTACGCTTCCGTGCTCGCGGAGCGAGCTTTCCATTGCCCGATAAAATGGCTCGCGACTTTCGGCGGCTCTGTTACGAGCTGGTTGTCAACTACCCCGGCATTCTTGAAGCACCTGCGCAACCAGAAGACATGGTCCTTCGACCTGCCAGCCCCGACATTTGGAGACTGTCCAGTGTCGGCAAGCACCTGGTGCTAGAATGGAACCCAGTAGACGACATCAGAGTCAAACTTGGCCCAGTCACGACAACGGTACAGGCGACGCAATTAGCCCGATCACACTTGCGTGACCCGCTAGTTCAGTTTGACAGACACGTCTGGCTCGACTCGCCCATGGGCATCTGGAGTGGCACTCCGCAACTCACCCCGCGCACAGCGAAATCCCTTCTCCTCGCGTCGGCGAAGGAGATGACCGACAAGGAGCACGCAAGCAGAGGAGAACGCTGGCGCAATATTGACAGCGAACTGGCAGCAGCCCTCGATCTCGTCACGTGGAAAGACATCGCGTCATTCCCAGGTGTCATCGACTCACAGCGGACCTTGCTCAGACGCCTTAAAGGGGACCGTATCAACAAGTGGGATCGTACACAAAGCCGGGTAGGCTGTCCGCATTGCCCCGAGCTACCAACGAGCGGTGTGACCAGTGCGCATATCTTCTGGAGCTGCCCCAGCGCACAGCTCCTATGGAAGCACATGCTCGACTGCTGGAGCCATCTCTGGTCTGTGCGGCACGCACCGGCAGTCGACGAGTGCAAGACCGATTTCTTTTCACTCGTCCTCCCGACACTCCCAGATCGAATCTGGTCGCACCCAGAACTGTCGCGACTCGCATCCCCTTCCGCCGCCGACATCATTGCTACACAGGAGGCTGTCCACGCGGCGTGGAGACAACATGCATTAGTGGTGCTACAGACGGCTTGGCTCTGGCGCACTACTCCGGACACCAGAGATGACATCTGGACTCGCGAACATGCCATAGCAGTACTGCACGCGAGGCTTATGGCGTCACTCGGAGACCTACGGTGGAGGCGCTCGGACCACAGCGCGGCGAGCCCCCACACTGCCGCTGCGATCGAACTCCTGCGACATCCTGAGGCTAGCATTCCAGCGGCCGTCGCCACGGCACCTACTGGCGACCCCAATCTGCAATACCTGCTGTTCTTCGATGGAGGATCGAGAGGCAACCCGGGTGCAGGAGGCGCTGGCGCCATCATCGTCCGGCTAGGTCAGAACGACGTGAACGCAGAGGTTGTATTCACAGCCGCTATGTCCTATGCTCATGAGGCGACCACAAACAATCGAGCAGAGTACAATGGCCTGTTGACTGGACTCGATGCAGCAGCGAGGCACAAGTGGACCCCTTTGTCGGTCGTAGGAGACAGCATGATGATTATCCAACAAATGCGGAACTACAAGGCCCCGAGCAATGACGTACTCCGGGAGATGTACGCTCGCGCACGCCGCCTCGCAGACTCACTCAGAGTACGCGCCTGGCGACACCATCCAAGAGCTGCGAACCGCATGGCGGACGCGGCGGCGAACTTAGCGATGGATACGCGAACGAGTAGTCAAGTCGTGCACCCCACGACAAGAGAAGAACACACACGCATCGCAGATCTCCTTAACAGTGATCTCGAGCATTGGAGAAGGGGAGTTTAATCCTAACGGTGGCGACTAGCGCCGGCTATCGGACTCTATATGAGCAGACTAATAGACCTCACTTGAATTGAATTGAATTGAATTGCATACGCTTCCAAGATCAACCCAACACCAGCGTGGTTTGAGAAGGCGAGCAAGTCGCTGATCGGAGGCGTGGAATGAAGCCAAATCAAAGATCCGAGGTTTGTGTCTGAGACAACGGTCTCACATCCATTTCACGAGGTCGGGTGCGTGCCCATCCCCAGCGAGGAGACAACTGAACATCCAGCGCGATCCGAAGCGTGTCCATACTGTAATCACCGATGGTACGTGCTGTCAACAATGAATCAGAGACCCCCCGCATTCAAAAAGAAACAACGATTGAAACACAAAAGGTCAGCTTTGTTGAGGTCTCCAATAAAGACCATTCACGCGTTGCTTCTTTCTGAGTACGAGCTCGTAGCTGGTATCTAGTCAAACGACTTGGCGAGCGTGGCCAGCGCCTGCTCGGTCATCTCCTTCGGGTCGGGGCTGCCGGTCGGCGGCGGTGGCGCATTCGCAGCGAGTGTGATCTTCATGGACCAGACGATCTCGGTGCCGTTGGCCGCCGGCATGAAGCGCACGATCGAGATGTGGTCCTCGACAGGCGCGGGTCCGAACTCGATCATCTTGTAGAGGATGGTGGCGACGGCACCAGGTGCGTCGGTCGGGACTCCGGCGGCTTCGATGCGCTCTTTGACACCAATCTCGGTGATCAAACGCTCGTTGCCCACGTGCCCACGTCCGGAGCCGGCGGTGACCTCCTCAGCCTTGGGCATGAACCAGAGTTGCTTGAACCACGCGTCGAACGTGTCGCCGACGGAGGCGTTGACATGCTGCTTGAAGGTGATTTCTTTGCCGGTGTTGTCATCGTAGGTCTTGGCAGAGGCCGCGTCGATGTAGGAGAGTCCGTCTGGGAGTGCGAATGCCATGGTGATGTTGGTGGAGAAGGTGGAGGAGGTGGTGGTGTTTGTGGATGGTGGTGAATTGGTGAATGCGAGATGAGATGGAGGAGGCCGGAGATTGGCGTCGGATCAATAGGTGGAAGGGAGGAGCATGAGCATGAGCACGAGCACACGAGCATGAGCAGTGGGTGCTGGTGTGTGCGGTGCTCGAGTGCGACGGGAGAGGGAGTGTGCTTACAGCGGACGTTTACTGTTATGGATCAAGAAGATCCATACTAGTAAACACGAGCACCGCATGCGTGGGTGTGTATAGCCAGGCGCCGCAGAGACAGCGGTCCCGTCCACGACGAGGGCCTCGAGGGTAAGAGCTCGTCGATTGTGGCAGACCTGGCGCATACGATTGCTGTGTCCTCTCGAACGCGATCTTTCTCCTGCTGAATCAACTGTATAATCGGAGTTTCAACACCGACTGACAGATTGTCTCGGAGATAATTCTTTGTGAGACAGTTTCGGAATCAGTCCAGGCATGATTTCCGATCCGTTCCAACCGAAATCATGTGGAAGTGACAAGACTATTGCCCGCATGGTTGGATCGTCATCTTCATCTTCAAGTTAAAAACCCGCTCGGTTTGCTCTTGTAGTGTCATTCCACCTGCCCGCAAGCTATTTGTCAACAAGAACAATTGGTGCCACTTCTCCGATGGATTCGTCAGCAATCAGGTCCATTGGGCCCTTAAATAGATATCATGAGATTCGAACCGCGACGTACAGAAGTCGACCTTCTCGTCGGCCTAGCTTAACCAGATTTCTACCAGAAGTCCAAGTCAACACTCTATTTCCGCGAAAGAGTACATCTGCCAGTCTCAGTTACAGCGTGGGAGCTCTCTAAGAGCTCCCATCCACCCTGAATCTCAAGAATCTCAACACGATTTCGGCCTCTACTGATCCTGTGGGAATAGCAGTATAGTCCATTCCACAGATCTCTTTAGGGGCGAATCCGCGATCATATCCAGACTTAAACTGTCTCACGACAGATTGTCTCCGACACAACTGCCAGTCTCAAAAAAGACTGGCTTTTATTATGCAGACAGAGGATCGGGTTGCTGAACGTAATACACTATTCCCGCGCTTGAGCGCAACACTTCAAGTCATCTGTATTGAGACGCCATTATTTCTTTAAGACAAACACAATGCAACATCTATCACTTCTTTAAAAAATCATGATCGGATGCTAGCGGTTATTTGTTTTATGTGTATTTTTATCGGCCGGGAGCTCCAGAATCAGGAAAGGAGTCCACAGACAGGGTCCACAGACTCTTTGGATCGGAAGCAAGACAGGACCTCCGTCTCCGCGACGCCTGGCTATACACACCCACGCATGCGGTGCTCGTGTTTACTAGTATGGATCTTCTTGATCCATAACAGTAAACGTCCGCTGTAAGCACACTCCCTCTCCCGTCGCACTCGAGCACCGCACACACCAGCACCCACTGCTCATGCTCGTGTGCTCGTGCTCATGCTCATGCTCCTCCCTTCCACCTATTGATCCGACGCCAATCTCCGGCCTCCTCCATCTCATCTCGCATTCACCAATTCACCACCATCCACAAACACCACCACCTCCTCCACCTTCTCCACCAACATCACCATGGCATTCGCACTCCCAGACGGACTCTCCTACATCGACGCGGCCTCTGCCAAGACCTACGATGACAACACCGGCAAAGAAATCACCTTCAAGCAGCATGTCAACGCCTCCGTCGGCGACACGTTCGACGCGTGGTTCAAGCAACTCTGGTTCATGCCCAAGGCTGAGGAGGTCACCGCCGGCTCCGGACGTGGGCACGTGGGCAACGAGCGTTTGATCACCGAGATTGGTGTCAAAGAGCGCATCGAAGCCGCCGGAGTCCCGACCGACGCACCTGGTGCCGTCGCCACCATCCTCTACAAGATGATCGAGTTCGGACCCGCGCCTGTCGAGGACCACATCTCGATCGTGCGCTTCATGCCGGCGGCCAACGGCACCGAGATCGTCTGGTCCATGAAGATCACACTCGCTGCGAATGCGCCACCGCCGCCGACCGGCAGCCCCGACCCGAAGGAGATGACCGAGCAGGCGCTGGCCACGCTCGCCAAGTCGTTTGACTAGATACCAGCTACGAGCTCGTAATCAGAAAGAAGCAACGCGTGAATGGTCTTTATTGGAGACCTCAACAAAGCTGACCTTTTGTGTTTCAATCGTTGTTTCTTTTTGAATGCGGGGGGTCTCTGATTCATTGTTGACAGCACGTACCATCGGTGATTACAGTATGGACACGCTTCGGATCGCGCTGGATGTTCAGATGTCTCCTCGCTGGGGATGGGCACGCACCCGACCTCGTGAAATGGATGTGAGACCGTTGTCTCAGACACAAACCTCGGATCTTTGATTTGGCTTCATTCCACGCCTCCGATCAGCGACTTGCTCGCCTTCTCAAACCACGCTGGTGTTGGGTTGATCTTGGAAGCGTATGCGATTCCATCGGGCAATTGAAGAGGAAAGAGCCGAGGACTAGCCGATCTTCATCAACACAAAATACACATTGTCCTTATCAATATCGTAGCTCTACGCCTGCGTGGCCATCTGTCGTGCGACGAGCGCTCGGTACACGCCGCTCTCGATCTCCATGAGCTGCTCGTGGGTGCCCTGCTCCACGATCGCGCCATCCTTAGTCACAGCGATGAGGTCAGCGCCGCGGATCGTCGACAATCGATGCGCCACGATCACCGTCGTGCGCCGCTTCTGCTGCACGAGCTCGTCCAGCGATGCCTGCACCACGCGCTCGCTCTCATTGTCCAGCGCACTCGTGGCCTCATCCAACAGCAGTACAGCCGGGTCGCGCAAGATTGCGCGTGCGATCGCGATGCGCTGCTTCTGGCCGCCCGACACCTGCGCGCCACGGTCGCCAACGTCCGTGTCAAAACCCTGAGGGAAGTTGGCGATGAACGCGAACGCATTGGCCTTTCGTGCGGCATCCTCGATCTCGGCCCGTGAAGCACCTGGTTTTCCCATCGCGATGTTTTCGGCGATCGTCCCAGCGAAGAGCACAGGCTCCTGGCTCACGAGCGACACGCGCTCGCGCAGCCACGGCAGCTTAAGCGTGCGCAAGTCTTTGCCATCGAGCGCGACGCTGCCTCCCAGTGGATCGTAGAAGCGCTCTAGCAACGCGATCGCCGTGCTCTTGCCACTGCCACTCGCACCCACGAGCGCCACAGTCTGACCTGGCGCGACTCGAAGGTTGTAGTCACGGTACACAGGCTGGTCAGGTCGCGATGGGTACGCGAACGCAACGCCGCGGAACTCGAGCTCGCCTCGCACCTCGGGCAGCTCAGCTCCAGAAGTCGATGTCGGATCGATTTGCGGCGTGCGGTCCATGATCTTGAACACGCTGCTTGCCGCCTTTCTCGCCTTGGTCGAGTCGGAGGCGTTCTGCGCGGCCATGCCGATCGGGAACAAACTGAGCAGCAGCACGAGCATGACCATGAACATGTCGTTGAAGGCGACGGTGCCGTCGGCCACGAACTTGCCACCGATGTAGAAGAGCAGCGCGAGGTTGAAGAACATGAGCGCCTGCGCGACGCCGAACGTGAGTCCGCCGACGACGCCGACCTTGACGTCCGTCTTCTTGGACACGTCGACGAAGCTCATATACGTCGAACCCACGACCTTCTCCATGCTGAAGGACGCGACTGTGCGAATGGATCCGATGGCTTCGGTCAGAATGGACCCTGCCGATAAGTCCGCGTTGTTGTTCTCGCGGTTGTTGATCGTGCCAGCGTACTGGCGCGTCTGGATCATGACTGTGAAACCGAATAGCGGCAGCACAGCCAGGTTCACGAGCGTCATTTGCCAGCTGTAGAAGAACGCGATGGCCATACCGATGCTCAGCGTGGTGATATTGACGAGCCCCTGGTTCAGTGTGTCGGACGTGACGGCGTGGAGCGTGGCTGAGTCGGTCGCAAGACGAGCGACTAATGCACCGGACGAGTTCTCCTCAAGGTCAAACCATCCAATCTCCTGAGAGAGCATGGCCTTAAAAGTTCGCTGACGCACACGTGCGACGAGGTTCTGTGATGCGACGCCGAAGCCGTAGTGCTGTGCAGTGATTGACGCGCAGAAGACCACACCGAGACCAACCATACCGAGCGACCACTCGCGCGCGACCGACTTCATGTTGGACTCGGATCGGTCAAGCTCGAAGTAGAGCGTCATGATCTTGGTGAGAATCACGCCCCAGAGCGGGAAGACTGCGGAGCTGATGATGCCGCCGACGCTACCAAGCACCATGAACTTCCAGTCCGCAGAGGCGAGCTTCCAGACCCGCGACAAAGGCACTTCGTAGTCCGTGGTCGTGTCATGGGTTCCTGAGGCCGACACGATATCAACAGCCTTCTCACCGACTGAGTGGCGGCTGATCGTGCGGCTTGTCTTGAAGTTCTTGGGCGTGGACAGGATCTCCACGCCGCTCTTGCGACCTTCGAGGGCCTCCTCGTTCGTCTCCTTCACAGACCCACTCGATTCGATGTCGGCGGCATGGCTCTGCGCTTCCACAAGAGCCTTGTACTGTCCGTTGGAGATCTGCATCAGCTCGTTATGGGTTCCCAGCTCGACAATCATGCCGTTACGGTGGACAGCGATGCGGTCCGCGTTCTGGATCGTCGACAATCGATGCGCGATGATGATGGTCGTACGCTTGGTCGCGGCCAGTAAACGGTCGAGCGAATCCTGCACCACGCGCTCGCTCTCCGTATCCAGCGCGCTCGTCGCTTCGTCCAGCAATAGGATCGGCGGGTTCTTGATGATGGCACGGGCGATAGCGATGCGTTGCTTCTGGCCACCGGAGAGCTGGGTGCCGCGCTCGCCCACGTCGGTTGCAAAACCCTGCGGGAATTCACTGATAAAGCCATACGCGTTGGCCATCTTGGCAGCCTCGACCACCTCGGCGTCGCTCGCGCTCGGGCGCCCATGGCGAATGTTCTCCATGATGGACGTCGCGAATAGCGCTGGCTCTTGGCCCACCAACCCGATCTGCTCGCGCAGCCACTTGACGTTGAGCTCTCGCACGTCCACGCCATCGAGCGTGACCACGCCGTGCTGTGGGTCGTAGAACCGCTCGAGCAGCGACACGATCGTGCTCTTGCCACTGCCGCTAGGCCCCACGAGCGCCACAGTCTCGCCAGCTGCAATACGCAGCGAGTACCCACTGCACACGTTCACTTCAGGTCGCGACGGGTACGCGAACGTGACGTTCTGAATTTCGATCCCGCCAGCCACGGACTCGAGACGACGGCCGCTCTCGTCCGTCGGGTCGATCAGCGAGCGACGCTCGATCACTTGGAAGACGTCGTAGGCCGCTGTGCGTGCTGCGAAGACCGCCTGGAGACTCGGTCCCGACTGGCCGAGCGCCATGGCGCCCATGACGACGGCGAAGAAGACCGTCATGACCTTGCCGCCGTCGTAGCACCCGGCGCCGTCGCAGCGGCGGCCGTCGAGCTGGTCCTTGGAGATGAGCACCGCGCCGTAGTACATGCTGGCCGCGTATGTGCAGTAGAGCACGAAATACATGACGCCGATGCCAGCGCCGACGGCGAAACCTTTGCGGATGCCGGCCTTGGTTGTCGCTTCGAGTGCAGCCGCGTACTTGTCTGCAAAGTAGTGGACGCCGTTGAACATGTGCACGGTGCGAGCATTTCCGAGAGCCTCCTGCGCGATCGCACCGGCCTTGGCGTAAGATTCAACACCGACCTGCGTGGCCTCGGAGAGCTTGCGCATGAAGAAGAACGCCGTGAAGCCCAGCAACGGCGAGAACGCGATGAGCACGAGACAGAGTTGCCAGCCCTTGATGAAGCCGATGATGATGCCCGAGATGCCCATGGCCAAGAAGTTGAGTCCGTCGCCGACCTTGCGGCCCATGCCTTCCTGGATCACGACGGTCGAGTCGGCCACGCGCGTCGAGAGCTGCAGCGGCTCGTTGACGTCGAACCAGCCAATCTCCTTGTTGAGAATCGACGCCACGTACGCCGCGCGCACGCGCTTGGCCTGGCGCGAGGCCGTGATGGACCAGCACGCGACTTGCAAGAAACACGCGACGAGCACCGCGAGCCCGACGTAGACAAAGTTGAGCGCGACGCCGTTGACGTTGGAGCGCAGCTTGGCCGGGCCGGGGAGATCTTTGGGGCGGAACGCATTCATGACGTCGCCGATGAGCACGATCTGGATGGGCTGCGAGATGCCGGCGGCGAAGGCCGCGAGCGTGCCGACGGCCATGAGCAGCTTGTCGGTCGTGTCGGCGAACGAGAAGAGCTTGGCGAGCGGCACGAGCCTCGCGGGCGACGATGACGGCGGCTCGGAAGGCTCCTTGGTCGGAATCTGCGACGCGCGCGGCGTCTCGAGCGCCACGAAGGCGGCGGCGTGGTCGTCTCGCTTGGCCATCGCGAGAGCGAAAATGGAGAGAGTGAGAGCGAGAGATGGAGATGCAGCAAGAGGCGCTCAGTCACGAGGAGAGATGACTAATCGACCAGGGCGATTAGTCATGGGGGCTCGATGGCTAATCGCAAGCAGTGAGGGGGGGAATATGGAAGGTGCGTACTTAGTGCGTACTTACGTGGAGCTACGTCTGGAGTCGGGGAATGGAGGGGAACGCGTTGCTGTGGAGATGGCTACACTTGCGCTGGTCGCGTGGAGTGCCTCGTCACAGACGAGAGCTCGCCATCATGGGGGGAGAGGGAGAGCTCTGGGTTTGTTTTTGTTTCTTTTCTTGTGGTCAGTCGCAGCTGCGGGAGCCCGCGAAAACTCTGCGACGTGTGTATACTTGGTGGTTGTAAACAGTCAGCTGGTGGCGTGACGTCCGTCCGATCAATCCCTCGCCGTCACGACACCGACTCCATCCCATGAGCTCCCCCCTCGACAACACTTCATGAAGCAACATGTAGAGAGACACACAGACACACACCGGCAAGGTCTACGTCATTCGGCTCGCCTCGCTCGCTCGCTCCCTGTCCAGTCCACTTGAAACTATTTACAAATCTGCCCTCACTTGCTTCCACTATATAGGGGGGTCATTTGTAACAACTGATTTGTTGCAACTCAGCAGGCAAGTTGACTTGGATCTCTTCACGAGCTCACTTCCGAAGCTTCCCGTCCACTCCACTTCCGCTCTCGTCGTGGCCCATGGACTCGCCGGCCGTGGACGTCGCGGCGCCGGCGCCGACGCCGCCGCCCTCGGGCGCCGAAGTGCTGCGCACGAGCGTCTCTCTCTACTTCCCCATGCTGCTGGCCGCGTGGCTGCTCTTCGAGGTGCTGCGCCGCCGCTCGGCCGCCATCTTCGAGCGCGTGGGCCACATCTGCGAGCTCCCGCTGCTCGTCTACGTCGGCGGCTGGGTGCCCATGCTCTTCAAGGTCGACGACCGCGACATTGTCGAGCGCTGCGGTCTCGACGCCTGGGTCTTCTTGCGCTTTGTGCGGCTCAGCCAGAAAGTCGCCGCGCTCGCCGTGCTCTGCTCGCTCTTGCTCTTCCCGCTCTACGCGTCCGGCGCGGCCGGCGAGCTGCCCGTCGACGACGACGACGACGGCGTGCCGGCGCCGCAGCGCGCCATGGACTCGTTCGACCGCTACTCGATCGCCAACGTCGACAAGGTCGGTCGCTGGCGCCTTTCGTTCGCCGTTGGCACGGCCTATGCGGTCAGTCTGCTCGTCATGGTGCTCGTGGACCGAGAGTACGAGGCCTACTTGCGCACGCGCCACGCCGTGCTCGGCCACAAGGATCCGCAGCAGTACACGGTCGTGGTCACCGACCTGCCGCGCCGACTGCGCCGCCCGCAGCCTTTGCTCGCGTACATGAACTACCTCTTCCCGGACGCGGTCCACAGCGTCTACGTCGGCGTCGAGTGCGGCGTGCTCGAGAAGCTGCTCGAGCAGCGCCACAAGCTGCAGGTGCGACTCGACGCCGCGGTCGCGCAGCTCCACAACGTCGAGTCCTCGGGCCGCAGCGACGTGCACCGCCCGCAAATCACGATCGACCGCCGCGTCTTCGGGCTCTGCTGCGGCGGCAAGAAAGTCGACGCGATCGAGTACTACGGCCAAGAGCTCGAGAAGATCGACGCGGCTCTGCAGGCCGAGCGCGCGGCCATCAAGCAACGCCAGAGCGAGGAGCAGATCACGGGCAGCAACGGCAAGTCATCGTCGTACGGCTCTGTGGACACGACCGCCTCGCTGCACAACATCAGCGCGGCAAACGAGCTCGACGATCTGCAGGACGCCAAGACCACTCCGACCAAGACAGTGTCGTCGCGTGGGAGCGAAGGTGCCCGCCTTCTGGGCTCCACGGCGGCTGACATGACAGCCAGCGTGCGAGGCAGTCGCCCGCTCTACCAAAAGCTGCCCGGCCGCGCGCTCGCGCTGGTCGAGAGCGCGGTCGGCAAGCCGCTCGGCTCCGAGACGGCGATCATGCGCAGCGCCGCGTTCGTGGGCTTCCGCTCGCTGCGAGCGACGCAGGCGGCCCAGCAACTGCTGCAGACCGAGAACCCCGTCAAGCTCCGCATCAGCGCGGCGCCGCACCTGGGCGACATCGTCTGGGAGAACTTTGGGCTGCCGCACAAGCTGCTGAGCTCGTGGCGACTCATCTCGGCTAGTGTGACGTTCCTCATTGTGTTCTTCTGGACGATCCCGACGGCGTTCGTGACCTCGCTCGCGAACGTGCAAAAGCTGCGGCTGACGTACCATTTCGTGGACTCGCTCATCGTGGACTACCCGTGGGTCCAGAAGACGCTTGAGCAAATCGCGCCGCTGCTGCTCTCGTCCATGAACGCGCTCGCCAAGGTCATTTTCAAGCTGCTCGCGACGCGCGAAGGCCACCTCTCGAACGCCGAGGTCGAGGCCAGCACGTTCAACAAGCTCTGCTACTTCCAGGTCTTCCAGATGTTCTTCGTCTCGGCCGTCACGGGCTCCATCATCGCGCAATTGTTCGCGCTTGTGGACCAGCCCAAGCGCGTTTTCTACTTCCTCGGCAGCAGCATTGCGAGTCAGTCGATGCTCTTCGTCACGTTCATCATCGTCCAGATCTGCGTGTCGCTGCCGCTGCTCTGGCTGCGCGTCGTGCCCGTGATCAAGGACACGCTCCACCGCTTGCTCGCACCAGCGTACGCGCAGGTGCCCGAGCGCCAGCCGTGGCTCGGACTCACCCCGCTCAACTACGAGCCGGACTCGGATCCGTCCTTCGCTCTCGCCCAGCAGTTCCTCATCTTCCTTCTCGTGATCGTCTTCGCGCCGATCGCCCCCATCGTCGCGTACGTCGGGTTGCTGTTCTTCCTCTGCGCCGAGGTTGTCTACCGCCGCTACTACTTCTTCGTGCTCGATGCCAAGTGGGCGCTGATCAACTCGACTGGCGCCTTCTGGCCGCCGCTCTACTCTTTCATCGTCTTCGCGCTCTACATCGCACAGGCCACGCTTATCGGTCTGCTCTCGCTCAAGTCGGCGAGCGTCGGACAGTTGCTTGCGGCCGTCGCGCTGCCTGGCTGCACGTTTGTGTTCAACTGGTACATCAACACGATGCGTGACTACCCGGCGGCCTCGCAGTTCCTCCCGTACGACCGCTGCGCCGATTTGGACGACGAACGCAAGAACGACACGTTTGAATTCCTCGACGGCGTCTACCAGCAGCCGGCCATGGCCAAGTCGCTCACGCTGCCGTCCGCGGCCGCCAGTGCGACGGCTGTCGCGCCGGCACCGTCCAAGGCGTAGACAGTGTTCACCTCCATCTCGTTGTGCTACATTTGCTAAGGTCTCTCAATTCAACGTGTTTCGTTTGCGGGCCGCAGTTTTCATCTTCATCGCACACGCCCACAATAGGATAAAAAGACCAATCACGCCAAGGAGACGAAAGACAAGTTGTTATTTGACCTGACAGCCTTCCAGAATAGCATTCGTTTCTCGACAATCCGCGATGACACGCGTGGCACCCGTCGAGGCCGAGGCGGCGTCCTTGAAGGCCCAGGGTTACAATACGTCGCTCGTCTCACCGATCCCTTCCGCTCCGACGAGAACTCCGCGAGCTCGTCTCGTCAGTCGCTTCGGACGCTCGATCAACACTGTCGAAGGACACTTGGTACAACATGGCGCGATCTCGGTAGAGCGGCTCCTCGCATTGAGAGACTACACCGAACGCACATCGACATCGCGTGCAGTCATAGTGTGCTTGCTCACTCCCGTGCCAGCCCTCTTGCTGACGCTTGCGATCGAGTTGATGCCCCTCGACCCACCTTCGGGCAAATGGAATGAACAAGGCAAATTCTGGTCACGCCAGTTCCTCACTTCAAATGTGATGTTCTTACTTTCGGCCGCCGGCATCCACGGACTCGCTGGTCGTGACCTCCGCGTCGAGCCCTGGCGCGTTATCGCCGCCGGATTTCTCTCCTCGTTGCTTCATACAGCCTTCCTCATCAGTTTGGCAGCATAGTGGGCATTTCCAGTGCCATTCATGATTGTGATTGGCGGGATGCCATATGTGGTCTGTCAGTGGGTCTCGATTTTCACCGTCATGGATGTCCGGGCGATCGTCTCCAAAACCAAGAATCTCCAGAGACAAATGAATGCGATCAGCTCGATCTCGTTAGCGACTCTTGTGGTCTTCTTGAGCTACCCCTTGTACAATGCGGCGTTCCGATCGGTGGATAAGAAATACCGACTGCCGATGCTTCTTGCTTTGCCAGTGTTCAGGTTCTTGTGGAAGAAGTGGACTCGACCCAAACTCGTTGACGTCGAAGACATCATCCCGATCATCATGATGTTCACAATCGAACTCTTCAACGCACTCTACTTAGCCACGTGCATGCAAACGTCGGGTTCTCCGACCACAACGACTGCAATTATTACGTTTGATTTGGTGATGGCGTTACGTAGCACGAGACGACTTCACAGTCGGGCTAGGAACCTTCGACGGATCATTGACGAGGCCAAGATATCGCCCGAAGGCACAAACGCCGACCTGCTCAGTCTTTTCGTCAGCCACATCACGCAGCATAAACGGCTAACGAGCGAAGGCGTGCTACCAGCTTTCCGGATACGGAGCAACGGCATCGAGTATACTCTCTCAGCTGCCAGTGTGAACCTCATTCGAGAGCTCGAGAACGTGGGAGGCAAGGACATGATCAATCCAGCCTTATTTCGCAAACGGGACGAACCCTCAGTCACCGACAGCAGAGCGGTCGTCCACCAGACTCTCCAACTGCTTTTTCGGTGTGAATTCATGCTCCTCGGCGAGTATTTCGAGTGCGCAATTCCGATCCTCTACATGGTTTACCTCCCTGTACTCAAGGCCATGAAGAACAGCTTCTACTACGGTCACATTTGGGCTCTCTCTCGATCTGACCTTGCCAATGTGGTTCTCAACATCGGTGTCTACTCGCTGCTCGAGTTTGCGTCTCTGGCCGCGCTCATGGTGTGGCTGAGCAAGAAATTTGCGTTCTCGTCTCTGCATTTGTTGGCGTTTGTGCTGGATGAGCACATGCTCTACGTCCAGTCCAACGTGATGATGCAGATCGTGTACGCACTGCAGTACACGATCGCCCATCTGGGGGCGGACTACTCGTTCCAATTTGCATGGATGAAGGACCCGACAGCGAAATGGTGGATCCACACTTAAGATGTATCTCGTTCCCTCGTGAAGATTCGTTGGTGTCTACCTCCTTTTTGACTGAGCCGTGGAACACAATAAATTTGTAGCAATGTGTTTGTGATTCACCTTCTTTCTCTCTCTTTCTCGTTCGTTCCTCTCTTAACGACGCAAAACTGACTCCTGGTACGTCTCCCAGCACTCGAAGTGGACCTTGCCGAGCCCGCTGTTGAGCTCGTAAAAGCGACCGTCGAATTTGCCCGGCACGACGACGATCGGCTCCGAGCAGTGCACGCACTTGGGCGCGATCGACGCCTGGTACGCCTCCCAGCACTCGAAGTGGACGAGCTGGTCGTCGGTCGCGAGCTTATAGAAGCGGCCGTCGAAGCGTCCGGGGATGTTGGCCACGGGCTCAAGGCAGTGCATGCAGCGCTTGGCCGTCGCGAGCTGGTAAGCTTCGAGGCACTCGGCGTGGCACTTTTCGCCACCCTCGATTTCGAAGTACTTGCCATCAAAGCGGCCCGGGATGGCCGCGATCGCCTGTCCACAGTGGATGCATTTGTCCGCGAGACGGATGCGGTAGGCGTCAATGCACTCAGCGTGGACGCTCACGCCATCGGGCAGCACGAACATGCGACCTGAGAACTTCCCATCGACGGTCTCGATGCGCTCCTGGCAGTGCACGCACGTGGGTGTGTTGCGGTCGCGGTAGGCGCCGATGCAGTCGTTGCAGACGCGATCGATCTGCGTCTGGACTTCGTCTCCGATCATGGTCGTGATCGTGCGGAAGGCGCCAGAGAGCGCGCGCTGGCAAACGCAGCAGATGGGCAGCGATGACGAGTCCGAGACAGGCACGAGCGACGTGGGCTTGTTCGTAAACAGAGTCAGCGAGAAGCTGAGCGCCCCGGGCATGTTGCTATCATACGTCGATGGGATGATGACAAACGGACGCGAGGGGTCCACTGTGTGCTCCAGCTTGGTGTCGAGTAAGCAGCCGCGGTTCGAGATGAACGTGCCCTTGGTGACAAGGTCACTAGCGACCAAGTCGATCTTGCGCTCCGACTTGGGGCCGTTGCGGAACACGACCGGTGCGATGTAGGCCGCGTATTCAGACTGGTTGCGCAAGCGGCGAGACGGCTGCTCGAGATGCACAGTCAGCTCGCAGCCCGAGGTCGCAGGCGAGTACAAGTGGTACTGCGGGTTGAGGTGCATGGCCTCGCGGCCGCCGCACGTGATGCCGTTCCACTCGCTCGTGATGATGTGCACGCTCAGCGTCGGGTTCACCGGGTTACCAAGCCCGTCGGGCGTCGAGCGGAAGTTGTACAGGTTGCGCGACTCGATGATCGTCGAGAAGAACGTGTAGAACGCGGAAAAATCCATCCAGTACGTCGCGTCCTCGCGGAATTGGAAGCCGCACTCGACCTTCTGCGAGCGCGAGAGGTTGTGCCACTTGGGGTCCGAGCTCGACCATGAGCCGATCCACTTGTCGGGCTGGTGGATTAAACCGACGCCCCAGCTATTGCGAAGCTGGATGAGCCGCACGAGCTCGCCGCGATGGTCGAGCTCCACGAGCTTGAGGATACCGTAGGCCGCTGTCTTTTGGATACCGCGCGGCAGCTCCATCTCGACGCTGTCGTTCGTGCAGCCGACGAGGGAGCCAGCCGCGAGAGTCTTCGTGAGCGCCTCCCATGCCTGTTCCTCGCTTGGATGTGTCTCCTGCAGTTTGTACGTGACAGGCACGCCTCCGTAGAGGTCCTGCAGCGCGAAGGCCTCCTGCCCGCCGATGATCGACTCGTACGCGCCGTGCAATTTCGCGTACGCCTTCTCCACGAGCACGGACCAGATCTCGAACTTGCCGTTCGAGCCCGTGAAGGACGCGAACACGGGCTTGCCGAACTGGCTGCACGGGATGAAGTCATCGACGACGACGACGCGACTGCGGTTGCCGCGCCAGAAGCGCACGGCGTAGACGCCTTCTTCGTTGTACTGCTGCTCGTTGGGCGACGGCGAGTACACTTCGACACGGTCCGGACGCACGAGGTCGGGCTCGAGCAGCGGGAAAGTCTGTGCGAGCGCCGTGGGCGACGTCGAGAGGATCGACATGGCGCCAAAGAGGTACGAGTCCGCGAGGCGACCGAGCTTGAGGTCTCCGGGCTCGATGCCGACGCCCGAGACGTGGTCGGGTGCCTCGCGGGAGCGATCAAAGACGCACGTGCCTTGCGCCTGGAAGAAGACAGGCACGAGCACCGAGACCCGCGAGACCAAGCCGGACTCGGAGCCGTCGACGCGGTAGCCACGGCCTTCGCCGACGCCCGTGAACGCCAGCGGCCGGTAGCGGTCGATCAGACTCTTTTCCCAGAGCAAATCGAAGCGCTGGAGTCCGTCCTGCACGTACTCGCTGAGGTACGTGATCATGTTCTTGGTGCAGAGCAGCAAGTGGTCGCGACGGCGCTTGGCGAGACCCGTGCTCACGGCGTTCTGGGCGATCGAGAGGAAAGCCGGGTCGACGTGGGTCGGGTTCTGCGCGAGCACGTTGAGGATGCTCTCGGCCTCGGCCGGCGACTTCATGGCGATGGAGCAGACGAGGCGCTTGGCGTCGTCGACCATGGTGATCTCGACGTAGGCCGTCTCTTGGAAAAAGTCGCTAATGCGCTTCCATTTCCACACGAGGTCTTCCAGGTGCGCAAACTTTTTCTGGTTCGGGTCGCGGAAGAGCGAGCGCGCGTCCGGCGGGAACTGCGGGTCTGGTCAAGTCGAGATTTTCCAAGCGGAGGAGAACCGATTAGGCGGAGAACCGATTGGGCGGAGAACCGATTAGGAGGAGAACCGATTAGGAGGAGAACCGATTAGGAGGAGAACCGATTAGGAGGAGAACCGATTAGGAGGAGAACCGATTAGGCGGAGAACCGATTAGGAGGAGAACCGATTAGGCGGAGAACAAAAAAAAACGAGAACAAAAAAATCAACAAAGCGTACCGGTGAACTGGGATCCGTTCCGGCGGTGCTGGCGCAGGATCTGGAGCCACTCGCCGTTGTCGGGCAGCGAGCGCGCGTCGAGGAACGCGTCTTCCTCCGACTGCGTCACGCGCTCGTTGTGCACGACCGTGAGCGCGTCGTTCACGCGCGTCACGTGGTAGCCGGCGATGCGTTCCTGTGGGGTTACGCGGTTACGCTCCACGGCGCCCGAGATCTCCAGCCGCGCCGAGAGCGAGTCCATGTGACGAGCCTTGTGGACGCTGCGGACGGTGATCCCGGTTCCGGCTCCGTCCGGCTCGGAACGTTCTCCCTCGGGACGCGACACTGTGGGGGTGGGGTGACGACGAGAACACATTCGCAATAAGATCCAACAGAACGAAAAGCCAACAATCCAACAGAACCGAACGCCAACGTACCATTGAGGTTGCTGAGCAGCGAGCTGAGGTAATGGAGCGTCGGGCCGACGCTGAACGTGACGGAAGCCGTCGGGTCCGTGGAGCCCTCGGGCGTTGGCGTTGGCGTTGGCGCAGGCGGAGGCGCCGACGTGACGACGGCCGGCGGCGGCAGCGGCGCCGTGTACGCTGGGTTGAAGGGCACGCTCACGGACGGCGGCGCGGCCAAGGACGAGAAGGCTGGCGGCGGCGGCGGCGTCGGCGTCGGCGCCGAGAACGTCGTGGACGCCGCGCCGAAGAGATCGCCGTCGTCGTCGATCGCGGGCGGCGTCGCAGCCGGCGGAGGCGGTCGCGGGTGGCCACACTCGCCGCAGAACTGCGCCGTGGACGCGCCGAAGGGCTCGCGGCACTGCGCGCAGACGAGCGCGGCCGCGCGCGGCGAGAGCGACACGGCGCGCGGCAGCGCCTGCGAGGAGCCGCCCACGGGCAGCGAGGGCTTCATGAGCGGCGAGCCGTAGAGATGGCCGCTGGTCGTGGGGGGAGGCGCCGACGTTGGCGGGGGAGGGATCGAGGGCGAGGGCACGGGAACACTTGGCGTGGGAACTGTTGGGAGCGTTGGCGCCGGAACATCTTCGCGCGGCGCGCCGCACTCGGCGCAGAACCGCGCGGACGCGATCTCGTCGGGCGCCCACTTGTGGCCGCACTCGCCGCAGAACATTTTTTTTGGTTGTGGTGGTTGTTGCTCTCGGAACGGATCTCGGCGGGTTGTGTCCTGGGAACGGATCTGCGTTTGAAGTGGGGAAGCGTAAACTTGATGTTCCCCCACAAAGCCACGATCCTCGCGAGAACCTTTTATTGGGAGCAAATACGGTAAACCAGCTTCAAGGTCTCGCCAATAATAAAAGACCGGTCATCAACTCAGACTCAGATCCCAAATATGGCTACATTTTCGATGCGAACCGAAAATACGGAGACGCTCACTCGAAGACCCTGGCCGACAACGCGACAAGAGAGAGCATGAGCAGCGCGGCGAGCGACGAAGAGACCGAAGAGCTCATGGCAGCACTGGGCGACGACTCCGAGGAGGAAGAAGAAGAAGGAGAAGTCGAGCCAGCCGAGGAGCTGCTCTCCCAGGACGAAGACGAGGACGATGAGCTCCACATCGCTGCTCGTGCTGGGATCCGCTTGCTCGAGGAGAACATGCACTTTCGGGAGGAAGTGCTGCGGCTCCACGAGCAGCTTGAGCATCTCGAGGACGAGAAGAAGGCGGTGGAACGCACGTTGGCGGATCGCGACGCTCAGGTCGCGGCGCTCTCGGGCCATCTCCGCGACGCCATCCTCGAGAACCAAGGACTGCTCTCCGAGCTGAGCCAGAGTAAGGACCAGCTACGCGCAGCGCAGCATGAGATTGTGACGCTGCAACAACAGCAACTGCAGCAGCAACCACGGTCTCCGCGAAGGAGGCCGAGCCAGCGTCAGTCCCCGAGACGCAGCTCGATGCTCAGTCGATCGCTGGTGTTCGACGAGGTTGACGGCGCTGAGGAAGCTGTGCGATCGCCGCGCAGTGAGCCACGCTCTCCGGCATCAGTGACGTCTCCTACGCCCGTTTCATCCGATGAAATTGCGTCGACCATTTCACCCGTCAAGGCTGCGATCCAACAAAGCGAGACGGCGACCGAGCGTCGGCAGAGTGTTGACGAGGTCCTGTCGAGCCCACGGCGCCGTCCGACGCTCGCGAGGCTGCGCGAGATCGAAGCCAAGTACGATGAAGAGCACCAGCGGTGTACGTCGCTCAAGCTTGAGCTGAACTTTGCCCAGCGACGAGTGAGTGAGCTCAAACCACTCCAGACTCTTCTGGAAGAAGCGTACCAAGAGCGTGAAGCCGCGAAAGCGCGGATCGCTTCACTGGAGAAGCAGATTCAACAGGCTCATAACGAACGAGTCGAGGAGCAAGAGCTCATCCAGAGCCTTCGACAGACTGTCCAGGCGTACGAGGAGCTGAACGATCCACGATGCCGAGGATCGTCGCTGGACTATGACCGTCGGCTAGGCCATCCGCTGCAGGACGGTGAAGTCTCGACTGCCGAAGGGCTGATAGCGAATGAGAGCAGCGATCAGCAGAGTTTCAAGCACAACCAACAGCTCGAGCGACTGGACCGCGCGGCTGAGATGATTGACGGCCGCTTCAACATGCGAGAAGAGAACGAACGGCTGCTGCAGCAACTCAACAATCTCACCGAGCGAGTGCTGACTCTGACTACTTCTGTTCTGGAGAAGGAAGAATCCACTGACGCAGCGGCCACGAAGCAACAATCGTCGTTGACACGACAGAGATACTTGGAGCAACAAGTGAGCGTGCTGCAGGATCTGTTGCGCCGATTCCGCCTCGAGTGGCAGCACGCCCACGACGCTCGCGTGTGTCTCGAGGACGAAAAGGCCGAGCTTCTCAAGCAGCTGGATCGTCAGCAGGCAAAGCTCCAGCGGACTCGCAGCACCAGTGTCGTCAGCAGCCGTCGCGCGTCAGCTGACTTGCAGCATGCTCTCGACGATCCTGTCAAGAGCGAGTTGGAGACTTCGAAGAGTCAACCAGATCTGGGTGATCCAGCAGAGGATGACGACGACGACGATGGCGATGGGGATGCCGCCCACGAACGCCGACTCTGGGAACGCACCAACGCGATCTGCCAAGCGCTACTGCGACCATCTCCGTCAGCATCAAAGGACGAAGACGCTGAGAACGAGCTGCTCTGTTTCGCGCTGCTACGACGCCTCGTGGACTCATGGACGACCGACAAACCCAAGCGCATGGTGCTCCACGATTGGCTCACGAACGCGATCCGGCAAACCGGAGTGCGACGACCACTTTACCTCCAGGAGCTCTCGAGTGAGGTCGCCATGGGCTTCCAGACGCTCATGGTGCCCATCCTCAAGGACAAGTTCGGTGTCTATGTCCACGTAGAGAAGCGGCTCCGCAACGTTATCGTCACGGATCTTAGGATTCAAGTGCTGGAGCCGGATTTGTCGTCAACGCCTCTGTCTCCGTCGTCTGTCGGACGTGTGCAGCGCGTGTACCACTCACTGCTTTCAGTAATCGACGGCGAGAACGGCGTCCAGGGCGGTGACGAGTACCAGGACTGGCTAGGAAACTATTCCGCACGGCGAGCATCGCGAGGGTTCCTAGCAAAATAATAGTTGCAGTTAGATTACAAAGAAATCCCTACAGCGGCGAACTGGATCCAAAAAGCCGCTTGTCCTCCGCGTGCATCTCGGGGGAGGACACGATGCCACCGTCGTGGTCAAAATCTTCCTCGAGCATTTGGTAGTCGACGCGCAATGGCTGGCCCTGGCTCATTGCCGGCTGGCGGTAGACGTTGTCGAGGAACCGGAAGGACGAGTACTTTCCGCCGCCCAGACGCTCTTCGTCCAGCCGCACGCATTGTGTAAGTGGCAGATACTTGGCCGCACGCGGGTATAGCGCGCTGACGTAGTGGTCGACCATGAGAATCACGATCACCAGTGCAAACACGAAGACGGAGGCCGACGGCGCCTGCTTGAGCGACAGCAGCCCCAGCAGCGTGAGCTGTGAGACCACGAGCGCTGCAATGAGAAATTTGTACAGCCGTGGCCAGAACGCGCCCATGGCGTGAATCGACGGGCGGTACACGAACAAAATCTGGCGGCGATAGATAATGTCGGCCACGAAGAAGAAGAAGCCCGTGAAGTAGCATACGAGCGGCGCGATCGTCGAGAACGTGAGCGTGACGAGCATGATGAGGAAAGCATCAGCGAGCTGCGACGTAGGGTCGAAAGGTTCAGTGTTGGCGATCGCTGTCATACCGAGCCACGAGGAATTGCGCTCGCGTCGAGTCAGCTGTGGCGCGCAGATCTTGAAAATCAGGGCGAGAAGCATCGGCACGACTCGCAGTAGCTCAATCACTAAACTCACTCCCGTGCGAACCATCACGAACGACATGAAAAACGTCGATTGCTGAGGCATACTACGGCCGAGCATGGAGATCAGCGTCTTCGGGTGGTCGATAATCTCTTTCAAGCTATCGAGCACGGTGCCGACGATTACCGTCACGAAGAAGATCTGAATCATCTGGAAATACGCGAGCTTCGTGAACACGGCGGCGCGGACTTCAGTATTGGAAGCGTATCCTTCGCGAGACGATAGCAAACCGAAGACGACGGGGGCGAGCGCCGTCAAGATCACGAGTGCGAGTGGTGCGATCTGCTTGAATAGCTCTTCCAGCTGCGGGTACTTGTCCAAGGCTTTGTTCAGGAACGGCAGTTCTTTCCGCAGTGACTCGACAGACGCCAGAGATGTCACGAAGGCCGTCGGAATCGTCCAGAAGATGACAATAGCGGCTGTGATCAACGCAGCGATCAAACGGCCCATGGCGCGCGTGCGGTAGCGATGGCCGATGTTGGACCAATTCACGTCGTCGACATGGGGAGCAGGTGTGGTCGCCATGGCCACAGGGTTGCTCGCTTGCAGAGCCTGTTGTGCCACCTGGGTTGCCATGAGCGACGTGAATGAAATGAACGCAGCTCGACGCATCACTCGGATCGGGTACAGCCGACGCTTGCGCTCACGGGCATCCATCTCGGCCTCCTTGTCCCCATCCACGACCGTCGTCGTGTCATCCATATCGTCTTCGAAATGCTCTTCGTCGCCCTCGACGTCGATATCCATGTAAAGCTCGCGACTGGATCCACTGGTGACGTTGATCGCCATGTGCGGAGGAGCCTGAGGAGTGCTACTGCTTCCGCTGTTGCTTTGACTGGTTCGGTTCGGGCGTGAACCTCGCCGCGGCCGATCCGCCAGCGGTTCCGAGTTCGCCTCGACTCGAGCGACAAGCTGCTGCTCTTCTTCCGGCGTCATGGTCGGTGGAGGCTTGACTTCGCCGTGTTCTTGCTGCTCGACTTGCGCTGCGAGCTGAGCCTGCGCGTCCTCAAGACTGCGGACCTCGCGCGCGACGAGTTCGTTCAACAGCGCCAGTCGTTCTTGGTAACAGTCGATCGAGTCCACGAGCTCGCCGCGACTGCCCGACTTGCAACAGACCATCCCGGCCCAGGACCCGCCCTCTCGGTGCTTGGGTCGCGAGGTCGCCAGTCCCCCTTTCTTCTCGGCGAGTGCGAGCGCGTGCTCAAGTGCATCCCGGGTCTTCTCTCGCTCATCCACGAGGTCTTCGAGCCGCGAGCAGTCGACTGCGACGTAGACACTGTGGACTTGGTCCGGGAAGACCTTGCGCATGTACTGCTCGAGCGTCTGGCGCGTGCGCAGCTTGAGCGGGAGGTCGTCCATGAGCACCGTGTACATGGGCGCCTCGGGCTTGGCGAGCAGTTCGTGGCGGCGCTTGACGTACTGGCGGTACTCGTGCACGAGCAAGTAGAGCGTGAAGAGCGAGACAATGTAGCTCGCGGCTGTGGACGCCCAAAGACGCCAGTCGCGCACCGCGAGGTTCGACATGGTGATGCGCTCGAGCGGGTCGACGCGCGTGCGCGTCGTGGGCGGCGGCGTCGCGGTCGCGTAGAGCGGGAAGAGCGCGCCCGAGAGCACGACCGCGAGCAGCGCCACGCGCTGGCCCAGGCGCAGGAGCCGCAAGTAGCAGAGCGTGTCGAGTCCGCAGCGCTCGAGCAGCTCGTCGTCGCTGGCGCGCCAGACCGCGGGCACCCAGGCGAGCGGTCGGTCGTCGCTGGCGGGCGCGCCGCCGCCGTGGCGGTCGTAGGCGCGGCGGAAGCGCCGGCGCACGAGCTCGAAGACCAGCAGTCCGCCCGCGAGCACGGGCAGGTAGATCGAGACCGAGGTCTGCAGCGTCGCGCTCGGGTTGATGCTCGCGCTCTCGGCCTGCTCCTTGGTCGAGCTCATCTTGCGCAGTGAGAGAGAGAGCGAGGATGGGACCCGGGGGCGATCCGCTCGCTCCCTTTCGACGGTTGCAGCTCGCGAGCAGCTCCGCTCGATAGTGCCATGTACCCGTCACTCGAACGCGGGAAGCGCGGAATATCCAGCGATTTGCACCGAATATCCCGGTTTTAGGAAGAAATCAATGGATATTATCCGAATTGAATGGACCAAAGCTTCGATTATATTATCGCACAGCAAGACACAGAGACACAGAGGAAGAAGAAGGAACTAGAGGAAGATGGACGAGTTCTTGCAGGAGCTGGCCGAGCTGGACGAGACCCAGGAGCGCGTCGAGGCCGTGAGCGACGAGCTGCTGCGCGCGCTGGACGAAGGCGGCGCCGACTGCGCGCTCGCGCGCGACATGGTGGCCGCCTGGATCGACGCGCTGCGCGCCAGCGACTTCCAGGCCGAGCGCATCGCCTACCTCTACGTGGCCAACCACGTGCTGCAGAAGACGCTCTTCGACCCGACGTTTGCAGCGGTCGACAAGGCCCAGAAGGCGCCGCGGCTCGTCGCATGCTTCGGCGCGCACCTGGTCGAGGCCGTCGCGCTCGTGAGCAACTCGCCCATGGACCGCCAGAGCGTCGTAAGATTGCTCGAGCTCTGGCACGAGAAGGCCATCTTCCCGGACCAAGAGATCCTCAAGATGTGGAGATCCACAGGAGAAGACCTGCCAAATTTCCTGAAGGACGTCGCGGCCAAGGACGAGGACGAGAACGGTGCGGTGATGGATGTTGAGACGGCGAGACAGAGCTTTGGCGGGGAAGCGAGCTTCCGAGAGAGCATGGAGGCCGTCGAGAACGAGCTCAATGACTTGCCGCCGCCTGCACTGCCCAAGCTCAACGCGCACGCGGCGAACCCTGTGCTCGACGTGCTCAAGAAGATTGACCACCACAAGGCCGCGATCCAGTACCTCGAACAGACCATCCGTCGCGACCACCAGTTCATTCTCACGCAGGGCGTGCAGCGGTACGTGACGCCGGACGACGTGATCAACGACTACTCGACGCCTCCAGCGATGCTGCGCGAACGCGTCGAGAAGACGCTGCGCCTCGTCAAGCTTCGAAACGTACGTGGCTTCTTCGTTCTCGTTGATGGGATTGGGAGACGTTGGACTCTGATTGTGCGATCGCACAGAAATACATGGATGAGATTCCGACACTAAAGGAGGAGCTGCGGCTCGCGATCGACCAGATGATCGAGACTGAGGTACGCACACGAGGTATTTGGGATGTTGTGAGCAAATCTGACGGAATTTGGTGGTATGAGCAGAAGAACGCAACGAGCAAAAATGACGCGAGATTGGAGGTATGCGACGAGTGTCTCCTCCAATATCTATCGATTCATCGCTGACGTGTTTTTTTCACATTTAGCAATGCGATATGATCGATATCGGCTTGTCAGACTTGGCGGACCACCGAGATGCCTATCCTGAAGAGGTTAGTTCATTCTTTTACGTTGATGTTAGGTCTTTCATCATAGAAGTCACTCATTCGTATGTTTATTTTTTTGCAGTGGTCACGAGAGGCGTACGAGAGTTTGGAGCGCCGTCGCCGTCGTGAGGAAGAGCAGCGTCTGCGCGAGGCCGAGATCACGCGGCTTCGCCAGACTGCACTTCGCGAAAGTGTCAATCACGCGAAATCGCTCGAGGCAGACATTACGGGCCGCACAGCGTCCGAGCTGCAATCTCTGGCCAAGGACCTCGACTCGGCGACGCGCGAGAAGGAACAGCGCGCCGCGGATCAAGGCAACGAGATGGTGTGGCATCCGTACGTTTTCAGTCGCTTTTTTTTTCTCTCTCTCTCTTGACGTCGACAGCGGTCGTCTGACGTGATGATGATATTATCTGTAGGGTGCTCAAAGAACTCGTGCCGCTGCAGAGCCTCAATGTGGAGTGGGAGTCGTGGCGAGACCACTAGTAAAAAACCTGTGTTTTTATGTATTTCCCAGTGCGAGTACCGAGCGCTACGGTGCTGCAAGAGCGCGCGCGCGCACTCGGGCCGTTGTATTCGTGAAGACAATAAATATTTGCAGCATGAACTGGACGACTGCGTTGCTGAACACCGTTCCGATCGAAATCTCGTGGATCTTGTCCATCTCCTCGCAGCACCGGAAGAACGGCGCGAGCATCCAGGCCACGACCGCATCGGCCACGACAGCCACTTGGTCCGTCATCCTCGAGTCGGTTGCTTGATTCTTGGCAGTAGAGACCATGGATCTTCTTGCTTTGGACTGAGCCATCCACTCGTATGCGTCGCTGAGATCCCCAGGGTATCCGCCAACATTGGCCCAGAGCCCGGCCTCGGCCGTCAGTCGCTCCAGCTGATCCACCACTCGTCGCACTTTCGACCATGCAACCGATTGTCGCCACAAACTGCCCAACTGCATTGTGTGTTTGCCTTGTGCCAATTGATCTTCCTCCGTCAGAATCTGGAGTCAGTTGAGCATCTCGAATCTTGCTCGAATTTGTTCGTCTCAGTTGCCCTTTTTTTTACAAAAACCACTCTTGCGGTGGTTTTTCACGATCCCATTCCTAAATTTCCAGAATCCCAAAAGCAGGTCCTCTATTCCCATCTCATACTGTACTTTCTCATCAGCTCCCCTCGGCGAGAGAGCTCTTCTCCTCCAGTGAGTCGAGTCCCCCGTGACGTGCTTGTCTCCATTCTCCGATCGACTCGCCTTGCTCGCACGCTCGCGGTCGCCATGGCGTTCTTCCAGAAGCCCGAGAATGCGCTCAAGCGCGCGAAAGAGCTCATGCACATCCCGAATGTGGAGGCGGCCGTGCTCAAGCGCTCCAAGCGCGCGGCGCTCGAGATCCTCCACGACGCGCTCGTGGCCAAGAAGCACCGCACGTGGCAGCCCGTCCACGAAGACCTCATGACGCTCTACCTCGACATTTGCATGGAGCTGCAGCTCGGCCGCATCGCGAAAGACGGACTCCACCAGTACCGCAACCTCTCGATCGCCACGAACCCGGCCTCGCTCGAGAACATCATCCAGTACTTTGTCGCGCAGACCGAGGCCAAGCTCGCGCTCGCCAAGAAAGAAAGCAACGAGCTGATCATCCAGCAGGCCGCGTCCGTGGACCTCGAGGCCGCGCAGACGCCCGAGGCCGTCATGCTCTCGACCACGTCCTTTGACAGCTCGAGCGACCGCACGGACCGCGAGGTCGTCGTGCCCTGGCTGCGCTTCACCTGGGAGACCTACCGCACCGTGCTCGACATCCTCAAGAACAACTCGAAGCTCGAAGGACTCTACAAGAACGTCACGCTCAAGGCCTTTGACTTTTGCGTCGAGTACACACGCAAGATCGAGTTCCGCCGCCTCTGCGAGATCCTGCGCAACCACCTCGGCGCGCTCCAGAAGCACACGGCGGCGCCCACGAGCCAGTCGGCGCGCCAGATGCGCGCCTGGGACGGCTTCACGCTCGACACGGTCGAAAAGCTGCTCGAAGTGCGCTACCGCCAGCTCCAGGTCGCCTCGCAGCTCGAGCTCTTCTCCGAGGCCTTCCGCACCATCGACGACATCAACACGATCATGAACCTCGTCGACCAGGTCCCGCGCCTCGACCTCATGGTCACCTACTACGAGCGCCTCGCGCAGATCTTCCTTGTCTCGAAGAACTTTTTGTTCCACGCCTACGCGCTCTACAAGTTCTACGCGCTGCGCGTCGCTGGGCTCAACGGCATGGACGGCGGCCACGCGCTCAAGGCGCTGCCGTCGCAGGTCAGCGCCGACGAGCAGCGCGAGCTCGCTACGCGCGTCGTGCTCGCCGCGCTCTCGGTGCCGCTGCTCGACTTTGAGGCCTCGACCGAGCTCACGGACGACTCGGAGTCTGCGACGCAGTCGTCGCTCTCATCGGCCGCCCGTGAAAAGAGCGCCCGCATGGCGGCGCTGCTCGGCTACGCCACGACGCCCACGCGTGCGCAGCTTCTCGACGAGATCGAGGTCGCCGGTGTGCTCGCCAAGGCCTCGCCCGAGGTCGCTGTGCTCTTCCAGCACATTGAACGCGACGAAGTGGACCCGCTGCAGATCGTCGCGCAGGTCACGCCGTCGCTCGAGAAGGTCCGCGCGTCGCCCGCGTCCTCGTACGTGGACGCGATCGAGCGTCTCGTTGTGCGTCGAGTGCTCTTCCAGCTCACGCGCGTCTACTCGAGCGTCACGATCGCGCACCTCAAGTCGCTGCTCGTCGGACTCAACGTGAGCTACCAGGAGATCGAGCAGCTCATTGTGCGCTCGCGCTCGCTCAGCACGGTCGCTCACGCGAGCGCGCCGAGCCTCACGTCGCTCTACCTCAAGAACAGCTCGGGCGTCGAGTCGTCGACCGCCGCTGCGACTGCCACGGCGCTGCGCACCAAGATCCGCATCGACCACGTGCAGCAGTGCATTCGCTTCAGCGAGGCCGTCGAGCTCGAGGCTAACCCGGCGCAGCTTACGCTGCTGGGCGAGCGCCTCCAGCGTGTGCTGAGCAAGGTCAACCACGCTAAGATCGCCGAGTCCGAGAAGGTCCAGCGTACTTCGCTCTTCACGGCGACTCGCGCGTCGCTCGCGAGCTCGCGTGCGCAGTTGGTGGAGCGCCGTGAGATCATCGAGCGCCGTAAGGAAGAGCTTGAGCGCCTCCAGCAGGAGAAGATCAAGTCGCTCGAGAAGAAGCGCCAGGAGTACGAGCAGATGCGCCAGCAGCTCGAGAAGGAGCGACTTGAGGCCGAAGCCAAGCGCCGTGAGGCCGAGAAGAAGCAGAAGATCAAGGATGAGATCGCGCTCAAGGAGACCAAGCAGATGCTCGACAAGCTCGGCCGCAAGGATCTTGACAACATCGACCTCGAGAAGATCGACCGTGAGGCGCTCATCAACGAGGCCAAGGAGAAGGCCCAGAAGGCCAAGGAGGAGGCCCAGCGTAAGCTGAAGGACTCGGCTCGTCGTCTCGACTACATCATTCGCGCCACGCGTGAGGCTGAGCAGCCGATCATCCAGAAGCTCGTGACCGAGGAGAAGGAGACGGCCAAGGTCAAGTACGAGCAGGAGAAGGCCGAGAAGCTCAAGCTTGCCAAGGAGGAGCACGAGTTCGCGCTCAAGGAGAAGGTGCGTCTCCAGGCGGCGCTGCCTGTCGCCACAGCGTTCATCGCAGCCCACCGTGCGCGCCGCGCCGAGCTCTTCCGCAAGACCGCCGAGGAGCAGCAGAAGAAGGCGGCGCTCGCTCGTCTCGAGAAGCGCGTAGCCCACGCCAAGGAGCGCTACGAGGACGAGCAGGTCCGCATTCGCGAGGAAGAGGAAGAGCAGGAGCGTCGCCGCCGCGAGGAGGAAGCCGAGCGCGAGCGTGCTCGCCAGGCCGAGATCGACGCCGAGATCCGCCGTCAGGAAGAAGAAGAGGAGGAGCGTCGCCGCGAGGAGGAGAAGGCTGCCCGCGAGGAGGCCGAGGCCGAGCAGCGTCGCGAGTCGGCTCGTGATGCTCCAAGCAGCCGCTTCGGTTCGCTCCGCGACCGCGAAGGTGGTGCTTACCGTCCGCCGACACGCCGCAGCGATGCGGAGGAAGGCGACTGGAAGAGCGTCGGCCGCGATGGACCTCGCTCGTCGGCGCCCGAAGGCCGTTGGGAGCGTGCTGGCCCGCCGGCGCGTGGCGGCGATGATCGCTTCGGCTCTCGCTTTGGCGATCGTGATGGTGGTGACCGCTTCGGCTCGCGTTTCGGCGACCGCGACGGCGGCGATCGTTTCGGCTCGCGTTTCAGCGACCGCGAACCGCGTGATGACCGCTTCAGCTCGCGCTTCGGCGACCGTGAGCCTCGCGAGGGCGGTCTGCGACGTGGTTTCGGCGGCGATCGCGACAGCGAGCCGCGTGAAGGTGGCCTCCGTCGTGCTTTCGGTGGTGACCGTGACAGCGAGCCTCGTGAGGGTGGTCTGCGTCGTGCGTTCGGTGGTGACCGTGACAGTGAGCCCCGTGAAGGTGGTCTTCGTCGTGCTTTTGGTGGCGACCGTGAGCCTCGTGAAGGAGGTCTGCGCGGAGCGTTCGGCGGCGACCGCGAGCCTCGTGAGGGAGGTCTGCGTCGTGCTTTTGGTGGTGACCGTGAAGGTGGTGACCGCGAAGGTGGTGGCCTGCGTCGTACGTTCGGCGACCGCGACGGCAGCGATCGTTTCGGCTCGCGTCGGGAAGGCGACCGCGAAGGTGGTGCCTACCGTCCTCCGCGTGGCGACCGCGAGCAGACCCGCGCTCCAGAGTCGGGCCGCTGGAGATAAATGGCTGTCCTGAAGCCGTCGCCGCGGGCCGTCGTCAGTCCAAGTCCGACGTGAGCTGTGTCTTCTGCTGCGGGCCGAGACGCGACCGACGACGCGTCGATGGCGAGTGCCGTGGTGACGTGTAGACAAGTAAAACAGGTTGTGTACGACTACTAACGTGGCGAGAGCGAACGACAGCGAGACGAGAGACTTATTTAATGGCGATCAATACTGTGGACTGAACTGGCTTACGATCGATTTTGATTTTTCACACTAGTCCACGTCAACCCCGACGCTGGAGTAGGCACGAGTAGACGCTTGGCTGGAGATTTACTACTTGCATCTGAAAGAGCGTTGGGCTCTCGCCGAGACGGAGCAGCGAGTTGGAGTTCTTCCACGGTGAGAAGGTGGACTCGACGGTCGGGCTTATCGACGGCGGGTTTTCTAGACAGCGCAGAGCGGTGAGCCATTCGGAAAACCTCGTACAGCAGCACGTACACGGACGGCGAGAAGGGCGAGCGGTTGACGTGCCTTTGCTCCAGCACTTCGCACGTGCCTCGTAGCGCCGCGAGTATTTCCTCCGTCGTATAGTCCACGTACACGATCTTGCGCCGTGGCCGGGTCTGCTCTTCCTTCTCCTTCTCCTTCACCACAACCTCGACGGCCTTGTTCTGCAAAGCAGGAGATAGCTCGAGCTCGAGCCCCGGCTCCGGCTCCGACTCCGGCTCGGTGAGCGGCTGCTGCTTGCCGCGTTTCTCCTTGAGCACGCCACTGGCGTCGAGCGCGCGCCAGAGTTCCTTGTCGTTGGTGGCGAAGCGCTTAGTCCCGTACGCGCGCACAAACTGCAAGACGCCGCCGCAGCGCCGCCGCATGAACGCCGTCTCGAGCGGGAACTGCGTGTAGAACTCGCCGAGCTGGCCGACCGTGACGCGTTCGCTTCGGTTGGCATGGAGAAAGTCGTCCACAGCCTCAAGACAACGCGGCACCAGCTGGATCTCGGTGTGCGGGAAAGTCTCACGTTGCGACTCGGTCAGCGCATGCTTCACGAGTGCGGAGCTGCCGGACGGCGTCGCGTCGACCCACGAGAGCCCGTGGGAAGCGCCGAAGGCTCGCACGATGCGCTTGAGCTGGCGCACAGGTGAGACCTCTTCGTAGAACGCCGTCGAGGTCTCCGGGTGTTCGTGGAGAAAGTCGGCGAGCTCGCCGGCGCGCACGACGCCGCCGCTGGCGAACACGAAGCGCGCGGCGGCCTCCATGGCGCGCGACGAGGAGACTCTGGCGAGCGAGGCGCACTCGGGTCCGGGCGCATCAAGCACGAGAATATCCTCAGGATATGCAAAGTGACCGGGGGAAGAGAAGTGGACGTTTTATGCGCAAGCTGCCAAGATTTTGACAACCATGGGGGGATGAATCGAGAGGAGCTCGGTATCGAGCGTGGATTTGCTTGTTGGAGCTCCGCGTGAAGAGGTTTTGGACCATCTCGTCAAACAGCAAAATGCCGTGTAGGTCAAGCTTCCTCGGCTTGAACTTGTGGTAGGGAGGGAGCAGGAAGTCATCCCGTCATCCCCCCCCTCCCCCAAGGTATCCAGCTCAGTCCACTGAGCTCAGGATCGGAGGAAAACGAGCGGGTGAACTGGTGTGTGGACATGATGCCAGTAGGACATAGTGCCGTTCCGGCCTTGGCATCGACTCAAAGCCCAAGAAGATGACACGCACTGCGATGTTCGAATGAAAAAATTCGAAGTGCCGAGGTTGAAATGGTGTTCGAGGTCGATGATGAACGAGACCGGGTGGGCCGGAGCCATGAGCCAAGAATACCGAGTGAAACGAAAAATCGAGATGGCGACGCTGGGAGAGCGACTTGCTCTACGAAAAGAAGCGGTCGATGGAGTAAGCTCGCAGCTGAGAGGAGGGACAAGACCGTCGGTCGCCATCATGCTAACCACGAGGGAAAGAGAAAGGAGCCACTTCGTCTTCGATCTCAATGCCATGTCTGAGCATGAAGAAAGGACTTGGATACGAGGAATCTTTTTATCAGCGGGGGCCCAAATCTGCCTTGTCGCGGACACCGGGGTACTGTATCCTAATTGGAGAATCAAACTCAGCGGCTGAGTTTCATTCTCCAACTAGAAGACTGTCTCACGTGAAAGGAAGATAAGCCAGACTCCAACTGCAACCTCCCGTCTTCAAGGACACAGTCGACGGTGAACAAGATGAAGCAGAGAGCGAGACATTTCACAGCCAAACACACACACTAAAAATCACTTATCTCTTTTATCCCCTCACGGGCCGGCGGCATTCCCGCGTCTTGTTCACCGCCGCACGATCGTACCGGCTGCACGCGGCGAGCTATCGAGCGACGAGAGCGCCGTGAGCCAGCGGATGAGCAGCTGCGCGAGTGCCTGAGGCAGGCGGCGGTTGCGCAGGAAGTTCCACACGCGGAACACCACGAGCACGAGCACGACACGGCGCAGCGTGCTGTTGCGCAGCCAGGCCGTGACGACGCCTGCGACCTGCCGCGCACGCAGCTCGATGCCCAGCACGAGCGAGCCGTCGACCACGGCCTGCAACTGGGCCTGCCGCTGCTGCGCGAGCTGCAGCTCGTTCTACACGAGCGAGCATCCATGTAAGAATCCCCATGGTGAGTGGTCAAAAGATGATGACGTACATAGTGCTGGGCGACGTCTTCCTCGAGGCTCTGCACGAGCTGCGTGAGGCTCGCGCGCATGTGGTCCACCTGTCGGATCTCGCGCGTGAACAGCGCGCGCTACGCATACCAGAGCACCGTGGTCAGCGACAACGCCATCTCGTCACGCCACAAGTCCATCCCCAATCCACCCACGTTGTCCTGCGTAAAGGCCGCGAGCTGCGCCTCGAGCTCTTCTCGCTTGCGCGTCTCTTCCTCGACGCGTTCCTGGAGCTCGCCAAACTCGTCGTAGATGCGCGGCAGGCGCTCAAACACGTTGGCGGGCTTCTTGGGCTGCACCAACAACCACCCCCCTCGTCAAAACTCTCCACACCACTCTCCACCCAACTGCCTCCTACCCGTTGGTGCGCTGCCGGGCGCGGACTGCCGGCGGCGGCGCTGCTGGTCGTGCTGATGATCGAGGCGCTGAGGTTCCTGGGGCCGGCGAGCCCGGCGGACCGGCGCCAGTCGTCCACGAGGTTGTCGAGCGCGGTCGTGTACCGGCGCATGGCCTCGTGGCGCGGCGTGGCGCCGAGCGCGCGCCATTTCTCCCAGCGCGCGAGCTCGAGCTTGCTGGTCGTCGGCGGCGGCGCGCCCGGCGGACACGGGCCGACCGTGGCCTGCTGGTAGAGCGCGTAGAAGTCCTGCTTGGGCGCCGAGTGGTCCTGGCGCAGAATGCGGTGCGGGCCTTGGTACGTGTCCACGAAGACCACGGCGGCCGCGAACTCGGCCTCGAGCGCCTCGTGCGGCGAGAGCGACGACGTGGACGAGGTCGCGTCGTCGTCGTCGAGCCCGAGCGCGTCGTCCGAGCGGCTCGCGGCCGTGAGGAAGCGCGAGCGCACGCGCTCGACGGCCGCGGCGTGCGCGACGAGCGAGCGCAGAGACGGGGCAGTCGGCGGCGCGCTGGCGGCGGCGTCCGACGCGGCGCTGCTGCTGCGCGAGACGAGCGTCGGCATCTTGGAAGGAGGAGGAGAAAGGCGAGGAAGGTCCGATGCTGACTATTGGGCCCCAGGGAAACAGCGTAACCTCAAGGGGTACGTTGCGTAACCAGGAGATGGAACAGAAAAAGCGTAACCTGTTTCCGTCAACGTCAACCAAGTGCCAGATTCAATAAACACGATGCAAGCAAAACCGGTATATTATTCGGTACTGGACAGGACGGGATGGGAAGATTCTGAAAAGCCGAGGTTATGTACCGTTTGGATACCGGTTTCACACCATCATCCTTCAGTACTGTACCTTGTTTTGCGACGAGTCGCACATGGCAAGTTGGCCCGTCTCTGGCGCGAGAGGAGCTGCTCGCCGGGGCCCATCTTGCTCGCTGACCAAAGGGGCTCACTTTTTCCCCGGACCAGCTTTCCCGCTCGCTCTTCCCACGATGCTCACGGTCGCGGCGCTCGTGGGCGTCGCGGTCGCCGCGGTCTTCACGGCGCTGCTGCTCGGCACCGACAACGCGCGGCTGCCAAAATACGAGGACGTCAAGCGCGACCAGCAGACGCTGGCCGAGGGCGGCTACGATCTCGCCGACCTCGCGGCCCCGCGGCTCGCCGGCCTCGCGCTGCGCATTGTCGCCGCCATCTCGCGCACGCCCGTGGTCGGCCGTCTGCTCATCTTGCACCTCGCCAAGGAGAACAAGATGCTCGACGTGCGTCGCCTCGCGGCGTTCATCCCGGACCAGCCGCTCTACTACCCGTACGTCGAGCCCACGACGACGCTGCCGCCGCCGCAAGAGCCGCTCGTGCTCACCGAGTTCAGCAAGAAGAACGCCAACGCCAAGCTCCACGCGAGCGGATTCAAGCACTGGACCATCAGCGACTACACGACGCGCTACGCCTCGGGCGAGCTCTCGCCCGTGCAAGTCGCCAAGGCCGTCATCGCCGCGCTCGCCGACTCGGAGAAGGGCAACAAGCCGCTGCGCATCATGGTCGAGCAGCACGACGATCTCATCCTTGAGCAAGCGCGCGCCTCGGCTGCGCGCTGGGCGCAAGGGAAGCCGCTCGGTGTGCTCGACGGTGTGCCCGTCGCCATTAAAGACGAGATGGAGATCAAGGGCCACAAGATGTTTGTTGGCACGTCGTTCTTGGGCGACGCGTTCGGCGTGGCCACCGAGGACTCGCTCCCCGTCGCACGGCTGCGTGCACAGGGAGCGATCATCCTGGGCACGGCCAACATGCACGAGATCGGCATCGGCGTCACGGGCTACAACATGACCAACGGCACGACGCGCAACCCGTACAACCCCGACCACTACACGGGCGGCTCCTCGAGCGGCTCGGCCACGGCCGTGTCCTCGGGCATTGTGCCGCTCGCCGTCGGTATTGACGGCGGCGGCTCGATCCGTATCCCTGCCGGTCTCTGCGGTATCGTCGGCATCAAGCCGACCTTCATGCGCGTGCCGCCGCTCGGCCCGGACTGCCCATCGGTGGCCCACATCGGCCCCATCGCAGGCTCGGTGCGTGACGCGGCGATCGGCTACGCCGTGCTCAGCGGAGGTGACAAGAGCTTCCCTCGTTCGCTCACGCAGCCAGCGGTGGACCTGCGTTCGTTCGAGGAGACCAACTCGCTCAAGGGCCTCAAGATCGGCTACTTCGGGTCGTACATCAACCACTCGTCGCCCGACATCTCGACGGCGGTCAAGGACGCGCTCCAGAAGTACGAGGAGCTCGGTGCCGAGCTCATCGAGGTCGAGCTCGACTTCTTGAACGCCATCCACTTGGCGCACTCGATCACCATCTCGTCCGAGATGGCGCAGAACCTCGATAAGTTCCACTCCGAGTTCACCAAGTGTGCGCCGCAGACGCAGATCTTGATCAACAACGCGCGCCACTTCACGGCCACCGACGTGCTCGCTGCGCAGCGTATCCGTGCGTTTGCACTGCGTCAGCTCGAAGAAAAGGTCTTCAGCAAGGTCGACGTGTTCGTGTCACCGACCACGGCCATCACGGCGCCCAAGATCCCAGCGGATGCGCTCGCGTGCGGCGAGCTCAACACGGTGCAGCTCGCGCGGATCATGCGATACTCGGTGTACGGTGACTTCGCGGGCAACCCCGGCGTGGCTGTGCCCGTGGGCTACGACTCGGAGGGCCTGCCGGTCTCGTTGCAGGTGCAGAGCAGCCATTTCGCCGAGGACGTGATGCTGCGCTTCGCCCACGTCGCCGAGAAGATCTACGAGAGCAAGCAGAAGCAGCCGCAGGTGTACTACTCGATCATCGACGAAGCCGCCAAGCTCTCCAAGGACTAGGCAGACTCAACATGATAGCCGTGCGTATTGTGTGCGAGGATTTGTATTTGGCTCTTGAATCCTATTGACCTGTCATTTCCTGGCTCAGTCCTCATGCACTGTTGATCCACATGATTAGCTCCCATGAAAAGAAACGACGACAAGCGAAGCAAGCACATACGCGATGGGTCGTTGACGTACTGACGGCGGGTCTCCTTGAACGCGCGCGAGTACGACTTGTCCGAACGCGCCGTGAGTCTATTTCTTGACAGGCTTCGCAGGGCCTACAAACAGAGCACATGTGTCACGCGGCTTCAGTGTTCGTAGCTAGCCAGTTCGAGGTACCTCACGTCTCTTCTTCACGGGCTTGGTGCGGTTGCGCTGCATGATGATGATCGGCGCCACGCCCAGCAGCAGGACGGCCACGAGACCGACCCAGTTGTACCACGTGTCCTCCACGCCGTCGCGCGCAAAGCGCAGCGCGTCGTCAAAGTTCCTATATCCCACGTGAGTTCTCGATTCCCTTCCTTCTCTACAAGAGACTTTGCAGACACGTACTTGAAGCCTTCCTCGTCCGCGATGCCGTAGAGATCGTACTTCTCGCGGCGCTCCGGGTCCGAGAGCACACGGTACGCTATAGCGATCGAGCGTTCGTGAGTCCCCTCTGACCTTGCTCGTCGTCTGCTATCCACCTACCGTTGGTGATCTTGACAAACTGCTTCATCATCTCATCCTTGTTCTCGCTCGTCTGCTTGTCCGGGTGGTACTGGAGCGAGAGCTTGCGGTAGCTGTTGCGGGGGGCAGAAAAGATCGCCGTGGGTGCCCCGCGTATCGCCGAGTGGATCGCCACGGTCTCACTTACACTTTCTTGAGCTGCGCCTGCGAGACCGAGGCCTTGACGCCCAGCAGCTCGTAGAGATCCTGCGCCGCGCCCGTGGCCACGAGCAGACACACGAGCAGCAGCGCCAGCGCCGCGCGCTTGACCGAGAGCACGCCCATGGGGGAGATTGACGTGTGGCACAAGATTGAGAGACAGCAAGTGAGCTCGAGATCACTTTGACGACCCAAAAGAGCCAATCAGAGGGAAGAAGAGTGAGTTTCTACCAATCCGTATCGATTATAATGGGGCAGGCAGTGGCCTGTGGTCAACATTCGATCGTCACGCAAGCTCTTGATGGGATGGAGAGAGATCGCGTGGGAGCATGTTGTTAAGAAGCCTAGCTATCGACGATGGGGCTAGTACATGTCATAGGACCATTCGTTCTCACTTTCAGAACAACCACCGAATGTTCTAGTTTCTAGTGGTTGTCGTGGACTTTGCGTCCATCAAGATACTGCGCTCGGAGTTCGGACAAGCTCTCAGCGTTATCAGGATGAATACGTACTGCATTGACTGATCACAGAAGATTCGTTTGAGAACTCGCATGCTGCGTGGTCGATAGCGAGCTCTCACTTGTCTTGGGGTTGGCGTGGCTAGCATCTTCACTTGCTGATGTGGATCGTTTCGTCCGGCGTGACGATGTAGTCGAGCATGCGATCATGGGGAGACAACGGAACCGCATCGACGAGCTGCGTCGACAGACAAATACCCTGGAGAAACGCGCTCCCAGTCAGTTTGCCCCCTGTCCAAGCCGAGTAGATCCTCTCGAACGCACCACTGTGGTTGGTTGAGGCTTCCCAGCCGCCGAATACTGCTCTCCGAGGCGTCGTAGGAACGAATCTGCGCACCACCATACCCACGAGAAGATGAGTTTTAACACCCGTCAGCGCTCCCACCCAACGCTGCCTGCTGTCGTACCGTAGTATCCTTTGCCGTGGCCGAGCCGACCTCCGTTCCGGTCAAACGCCACTCCTGGCATGAGCACGAGCTCCAGATCCAGTGCATCAATCGCGTCGTCTCTTGGCTCCCCATCGCTTGTAGTCAGCGGCGGGTCCGGGATCTGCCACTTGTCCTGTCCAGACACACAACCCTCAACATCTCGTCCATCTTTAAAAACCTTCCTTACCCCCCTTCAGCAGCTCACCTTGGGGAACGCGTCGACGTCCTCGAGACTGGCCGCGTGCACCATCTTGAGGTCCTCGGCGCCTCGCCCCGTGATCTTGGGCACGTAGACTTTCTTTCGCTGCTCGAACGCCGCCGTGAGCACCGCGCGCGTCGAGGCCTCGTCCTGGGGCATGTGGAGATAGACGCTCAGCGCCGCGGCCTCGCGGAAAGCAGCGAGCGCCGTGACGCGGTCGGCGATGGCCCGGCTCTCGCACTCGACGGCCTCGCTGCCCATGGCGCGCAGCGCGGCGGCCAGGCGGCGCCGCATCTCCTTTTTCACGGCGGTCATGCGCTGCTCGGCCATGCTGAGATCTGTGAGTCATCCCAAGAGCTCCGGATCACTTACCGGTAGTACCGGTCGGAAACCGGTATCCTCACGGTTTTTTTGCTTGTCTCTCCAGCAAAAGGAAAGTGTGTCTTTGTGCCTTCTGCTGTCAAACAGACGACAAGACGCCAACAAGAACCTCGAAGAGGACGGCGGCGCGGAGCGGAGCGGAGATTGTTCTACGCCGGCGGAGAACAGGACGCCAACGCCAACGGAGGAGGAGAACCAAAATCCAAGCGGGCGCGCCAACGTTGGAATCCCAAGAGCCCATCCCCGACCAAAACACGCGCCGCGAGATGGGTACGAAGATGGAGCTCCCTGAGACAGACGCCGCGTTCCTCTCGGATCTGGAGGAGCTCGACGACGAGCTCGACGACGCCGAAGACGAGCTGCGACGCGCCGCGCGCGCCGGCATCCTGCTGCTCGAGAAGAACCAGGAGCTCTCGCTCGAGAACGCGGCGTTGCGCGCGCAGGTCGCGGCGCTCGAGAGCGAGAAGCCGGGCTTTGAGCGCGCGCTGCAGCGCCACGAGAGCGAGCTGGCGGCGCTGCGCGAGGAGCGACGCACGAGTCTGCTGGAGATCACGCGGCTGCAGGCCGAGCTGCGGTCGACGTCGCAGCTCGTGACGAGCTCGCTGGACCGCGAGCAGCGGCTCAAGCGGGAGAAGGAAGGAACTGAAAAAGCGCTGGCTGCAGCCGAAGAGCGGGTTGGGAGATTGCAGGAAGAGCTTGAGCTCGCGCGAGCGTGTCTCGCGTCGCACGAGCAGGCGGCCGGAGGCTTTGGCAGTCGGCGAAGCAGCTTGTCGGACGACGATATTGCGACCCCGGTGGCTCCTTACTCGGCGAGGAAGAGCTCGTTCTCGCTGGCCGACTACGAAGAGCTGCTGGCCAAGTGGCAGCGCTCCATCGAGGAGAACGACATGCTCCGTTTGGAGATGAAGAGTCTGCGCAAAGATGTGGACGCTCTTCGACGCAAGGCCGCCAGGACGACCGAGCTGGGCGCGCTGGCCGAGCTGCTCGAGAAGAAGGCGATGCAGTTGCAGTACGCCAACGACGCGCTGATCGAAGAGCTCAACGAAGAGCGTGCACTGTGTGAGAGTCAACGCGCCATGATCGCTGTCTACAAGGTGAGCTGCGCGTGCTACTGGTCTCATCGTGGAACAATTTCTCACTAACGAGCATTTACCGTAGAAAATCGCCGATGCGAGGCTGTTCTCGACCGAGTGCACGTGCGTGCTGCACAGCGACGACGACGACGGCGGACTCGGCATCTCGCTTCAAGAGCAGCTGCTCGAGACCAACACGCGGCTCGAGCGAGAGCTGCGCGAGCTCCGGCGTGGGGTTTCCAGTAGCGAGGAAGAAGACGAAGGCTCGTGCACGGCCGACGACAGCACGGACAACAACAGCATCTACCACCTCGACAACAACGACGAAGACCACGACCACGAACATCTCCACGCCGACGAGCCAGTGCCGACACTGGTCGGTCTCGAGACCGTCGCGTCGAACGCCGAGATCGACCTGCTCATCTCCAAGATCCACCGCCTCGAGGAGAAGATCCAGCGTCTCGAGGAGAACCAGTCGGCGCTGCAAGACGGCCTGCGACACGCTCAGGAGCAGTTGCAAGCCTCGATGGCGTCGCAGAAAGCCATGGAAGAGAGTACCCGCGCCGAGGAGCTCTCGCGTCTGACGGAGCCTTCGCCTTCGCCTTCGTGTGCGTCGCTCTTCCCAACTCTTCCCGACGACCTCGACTCGCCGTTCATCAAGAGTCTGCTGGCGCGATGGATGTCGCGCACGTCGCCGCCACAACTGCCCGAGTGGCTGCGTCCCGCGCACCACGCCGCCGGCCCACTGCGCCCGCTACGAATAGATCCCCCCACTCGACGCGAGCTCTTCACTGGCCACTTGCAGGCCGCCGCCGAGCGCCCCGCTGCTCACCACCGCCGCTCTCGCCGCCGCGACGACGGCCTGTCTCTTGCACGCACGCCCTCCATGCCCATGCGTGTTCCTAGTAGCCGCGTGCCGCCGCCGCTCGTGCACGGCGGGCTCCGGCACGGCGTGCTCGGCGAGCTCTCCATGCCGCTCGACCACCGAGGCAAGCGGAAGTTGAATACCGGTATGAAACCGGTATTTATACCGGTACGACTCCCCTTCCTTCTCTTCGGAAGTGGTTCTGCGCCTTCTGCCAAGTGACGACAATTCCTCCGCGCGCACGCCAACAAGAAAAGAAAAAAAAAAGCGGAAGAGAGGACCCCCTCGGCGCCAACGTACCAACGCGCCAACGCGCCAACGTTCCAACTTCCCAACAGAGCAGCGGAGATCGTTCTCCGCTGATCCGATCGGTCCGAGCGGAGAACCAGAATCCAACGGAACCGCTCGCGCCCATGTCGTGGCGACGCTCGCTCGGGCGCCTCGATGAGCTCGACGCCGCCGTGCTCGCGCTCTCGGACGCCGAGGAGCTCGACGACGAGCTCGACGACGCCGAAGACGAGCTGCGACGCGCCGCGCGCGCCGGCATCCTGCTGCTCGAGAAGAACCAGGAGCTCTCGCTCGAGAACGCGGCGTTGCGCGCGCAGGTCGCGGCGCTCGAGAGCGAGAAGCCGGGCTTTGAGCGCGCGCTGCAGCGCCACGAGAGCGAGCTGGCGGCGCTGCGCGAGGAGCGACGCACGAGTCTGCTGGAGATCACGCGGCTGCAGGCCGAGCTGCGGTCGACGTCGCAGCTCGTGACGAGCTCGCTGGACCGCGAGCAGCGGCTCAAGCAGGAGAAAGAAGGAGCGGAAGCAGCGCTCGCGGCAGCGGAGGAAAGGGCTGGGAGACTGCAGCAGGAGCTCGAGCTCGCGCGCGTGCATGTCGCGGCGACGTACGAGCCGGCGGTCGGCGATGGAGCGAGCGGCGGCATGGGCAAGAAGAGCGAGGTCGTGGTCACGAACCCGGCGGCGACGTACGACTCGAACCAGAGCAGCTCGTTCTCGCTGGCAGACTACGAAGAGCTGCTGGCCAAGTGGCAGCGAGCGAGCGAGGAGAACGAGACGCTCCACTTGGAGATGAAGAGTCTGCGGAAAGACCTGGACGCGGCCAAGCGCAAGGCGAGCAAGCTGGCCGAGGCCAGCGCCGTGGCCGAGCGACTCGAGAAGAAGACGCTCAAGCTCCAGCACGCGCACGACGCGTTGGCCGAGCAGCTGACCGAGGAGCGCGCGCTCTGTGAGAGCCAGCGCACGATGATCGCGGTCTACAAGGTGAGTGGGGAGAGCGAGCGAGCGAGCGAGAGAGAGATGGGATCATTCTGACATTGTCGTCGCCGAGTGTAGAAAATCGCGGATGCGAGGCCGTTCTCGACCGAGTGCACGTGCGCGCTCCATGGCGACGGCGACGGACTCGGCGTGTCGCTACAAGACCAGCTCATGGAGACCAACACGCGGCTGGAGCGAGAGCTGCGCGAGCTGCAGCGACGCGTTGCGCGCGAAGACGAGGACTCGCGCACGGCCGACGACAGCACGGACAACAACAGCGTGAGCCAGGTCAACAACAACGGCGAGGACGACGACCGTGCCGATCTGCTGGTCAGCGAGGCCGAGACCACGCTTGTCGGGCTTGAGACCGTCGCGGCCAACGCTGAGGTCGACTTCCTCATCAAGAAGATCCAGAGTCTGGAGGAGAACCAGTCGGCGCTCAAGGACAGCCTCCGCCATGCAAAGCAGCAGTGGCAGGCGGCGATCGCGTCGCAGAAGGCGCTTGAGGAGTGCAACAACGCGGCGCAGGCCGAGATCACGCGGCTGACGCAGCAGGTCGAGCACAAAGTCTCGGGACTTGGTCCGCGGCGCGGCAGTGTGCGAACGGAGAATGCCGAGTCGAACGAAGACGAAGAGGACGGCACGCGCACGCCGAGACGCATGCGGTCTGCTCCGGACGGTGGGTACGAGGACGACGACGACAGTGAGAAGTGGGTCGAAGAGACGGCGCCGTTCCCCGCGCCGCCAGGCGACCTCAACTCGCCGCTCATCAAGTGTCTGCTGGACCACTGGACGACCGACAAGTCGAAGATCATGCACTTGACCGACTGGCTCCACCACGCGATTCGAGGCACGGGCAAGCCTCGACCGCTGCGACTGGAACACCTCACAAGCGAGGTCGCCGCGGGCTTCACGCAGCTGCTCGTGCCCATCCTACGCGAGCGGCACGGCGTCTCGGTTACGATTTACCGCCGTGAGAGCATCCAAATTCTCACAGATATGGTCTTCCAGGCCCACCAGCCAACCCAAGCTGAGACCCCGAGTATCTTCTCGACACTGGCGGCCAAGCTCTCGGGCGTGATGGCTCCCAGTCCGCCGTCCGAGACGCTGCTCGCCGAGGAAGTGCGAGCACGAGTCGAGCGCAGCAACAGCAGCGGCAGTGCGGCCTCGTCCGAGTCGGGCAGCGTGGACAACGCACGAGCGAGGCGGCGTCGACAAGAGCACGCGTTCCTCATGAGCGAAGCCCACTTCCTCTACGGCTAAGCCCATGACGAGGTGGCCTCAAGAAGAATGCGGCAGGGCGAGGTGTGTGTATTAGACGGACTTAAACTCAATAATTATTTTGATTCGAGCTTTGGCGCTCTCTTGTGAATGGAAAAAAAGCAATGGATGGTCCTGGGATGGCATGAGAGACCACGTCGAGCTTTGAAACGCTCGCTATTGGCGACCACACTGGTGGCGTACTCGTGTCTCCACCTTTCGATTGGTCTCTCATGTTGGGTGCTGCCGGGTGTGTCACGCCCCTCCCTAAGCTAGGGTCATCCAGTTCAAAGGACCACCGGGAAGGGCTCGCTCTCAGCGGTCGTAAACTTCGTGAACACTCGTCTCTTCCTCCTAAGGCATCCCGGGCTTGGATGAGTGGGCATCTCTTTCTCCGTGCTCAGGCTCCTCTCGCGTCCTGCGAAATCCCAGAACGGAACGAGATGAAAGAGGTGGTCGGAGCGTCTCCACTTGACCTGCCACGCAGAGCGAGCCCGAGAAAGCGATTGGCGAGACCAAGTCGCGTCCGTCGTAGCCGTGGAGGTGATTGGCTGCCACGGACGACTGCAGAGAACCAGCAAGTTATACCGGTTCTAGCCTCCGAGCTGAACTCATCACGAGAGGCGGCATGATCACCGAGGGAGTTGTTATCACATCATACAGCGGAAGACACGCATCGAACGGTGAGAACGGCGAGGACAAACATGCGGAGAGACGTTCAAGGCAGCCCCGTCCTTTGCTTCACGATCGACTAGCATGCTGCGTGGGCTCAAGCTCTTCCATCTCGGCGTAACTCGAGAGAAAACCACGAGAAAGAGATTCGTCCGGGAGCCTCTCGTTTCCCGAGGTCTTATTCTTCCGCCTGCCCCTCCCACCTGCTCACTTCGCTTACTGAGCCTCCGGCCGTAGGACTGGACCCATCCACCCGGATTCTCCTCGTTCCTCCTCTCCGTTCCGCCCACCTCTTGCCTTCGTTGACGCTGCCTGAGCCGAGCGGTCACGTTCGCCACCAGTTCCAGAGGCGGAACTCACCAATCGCAGGCACCAGCAGCGTCGCCTCACTCGAGTGCGAGCAGAAGACGCAGTTTCTCAGCACTGTTCTCAGCTTTACAGTGGGCAAGCCTCGTGATGTCCTCTCAACCGTCCCCACCGGCTTCTCCTCGTTGGAGGAGAAGGCGCTCCGATCTTCACCCCTTCAGTTTCCAACCCACCGCCTCAAGAGTGCAAGTCCCCTCAACAAACACTGCCATGCGACCGCTATCTCCGCAGCTCCTGCCTCCCACCACCAACGGTTCGCCGATGGCCGGTGACGTGGAGATGTGGGACGACGCAAGCGACCACACGCTCTCAGACGACGACGTCGCCACGCCCCGAGGCGTCGACCAAGACCTCGTCAAGGCCGCGGCGTCCATGTCCAAGGCGTGTGCTCCAGATTGTGCGTGTCGACGTCCCATACCCCAATGGATCCACTCCCGTCCGCTCGTCGCACCGCAAGAAATTGAGCCGCTCGCCGAGCCGAGCGCCGACGAGATCCCGTGGTCCGACTTGGTCTACTGGCTCGGGAGTGAGGAACAAGAGCTAGCACCAACTGCGGCTGACAAAGTCGATTGCTCTTGCGCGACGGGCCAGGCTCGGACCCACGAGGAGCCGCAAGGCCACTACTTGTACATCCCAGTGACGTTCTACAGCCGCCTGTCGCACAAGATCCCCGTCATTTCGCTGCCGCGCATCGAAGGCATCAACTGAACACGGCCCGTGTTGCTAGAACGGAAGCGTCAATCCAAATAAGAGCCACTATTTATCGATCCCACCGAAAGCTTCGGCGCGTTTTTGGTTTTTGCGTTGACTCACCTTCATCTAGAGATTGTCACGTAGGAAAGAGCTATCCGCTAGGATCACGTGCGAGCCTGGTAATCGAGACGCTGGAGCCGTCGTCTCGCCGCATCGTGGGTCTTGGCTTTCTCCGTCACTTGGCTGGATGGCTGGATGGAGCCACGTGCTCAAGCCATCCAGACGGAGGATGAGTCTCGACTCTACAGCAGGATGCCTCACTCCTGAATTTCTTAACACCGCTGGCCTCGAGATTGCTCACTCACATAGAAACGAGACGCAGCTGATTACGATGGATTGGTCAGAGCGTTGGCAGCGAACACTCCAAGAGCGAAGCCCATGGCCTCCTCTCGATCTCTCGTATCTCCAGCTCGTTCTATGTCTCACCAGATCCTCCGATGGAGATCCTCGCTGTGATCGGAGGGCGAGTGATTCACGCGTCTCAGTACACGCCATTGGCTGCAGGCGCACGCCACGCTCGGCCATTGGGCGCGAGGGCGTCGGGTCCACGCGAGCGAAAATCCGGTATCAGGGGGCCTTGAAGTCCCGGCGTGACACGAAACAGGCCAGGTCCCTGGGAGGATCGTATTCGCACGAGAGGGCGACGACGCGAGACCACCGGTTTTTTCGAGACGACCCAGACGAGAAAGCCGGCGAGCGTCGACTGTCCCGGCCGGCGTCTCGGCGAGGACGGCAGACAGTCGTGGATTATCCATCCACCGCTGGATCTGTGTACTGTACGTCTGGTGCATGAGCATGGCAGCGATTGTTGACTCTGGCCATCGCGTCGTGGTCAGCGCCGCCGCAACCTCGTCTGTTTCCGCAATCACGACGCGGCGACAAAGATCATCATCTCATTTTCTTATTCCGAGCCTGTCCCGGCTCGCTTTGTGGCGTTTTCCCAGATGCGAAAAACCCGCAGGCGACAACGAAGGAGAGGGACCTTTTGGGAGGGACCTTTTGGGAGAGGATTTGTAGAGCAGGGCCTGCGGTCCCTCACTCCCCTTTGCAGGTCTTCTCGACAAGATCGTCTGGATCCGACGCGTGTCGCAGCCTTGCTGCAAGAGGGACGAGGGCTTCTCCTCCACCCTCACTTCCGTTTGGTGAGACCACGGTCTCCGCTACTAAAAATTTTCCTGGCATTTACTGTAGCCGCTGGCGTCACCACGTGGGTGGGCACACGAGGCCACGTCAGAGGCTGGTGTGGCGGGAGAGCTCTCGTGCTGGCTGCTTGACCAGCGCGACGGCCGACCGATCGTCGACCAGCAGAGCGGGCGAAGATCGCATTGGCCAAAGCGACTAATCCGTTGGCCACGCGCTCGTGGCCAGAAACAAGACCGCCGCTCCCTGTCCACTGGTGTAGCCATTGTCATTTCGGACCCGCCGAGCTCAACGGATTACATTCGCGCCGGCTCGTCTCCCTGCGAAATCGGGACGCTTGGTCACGGGGGCAAGAAGCGAGGAGCTCGCTTTCTGTACTGTACGGAGGCCCCCTCGGGAAGCCGTTCGTTTTAAGGGAGGGGAGGGAGCGCTCTGGCGTTGAGAGAGAGAGAAAACGAGACCTCTTGCGAGCAGAAGGGGCCCTGGATTCCTTCTGTACTTTGTCGTGTTTGTCTCCCTCTGTTCTGGACACTCGATGTTCGGCCTCCCAGTTGGTCTCCGGTTTGTCATCCCCGACCTTGAGCCAGTGGAGAGAGTCCTCGGACGTCCTCAGCCTAGGATAAAAGTCCTCCCCTTCCATCTTGTTCTCCTCCTCTCCCTCCTCCCCGTCGGCCTCCGGGTGCTGCCCATGTTGACGCGCTGGCCTTGTGTCGTCCTATCCGGGCTGGCAACAGTCATCGCGTGCTGCCATCGCCGTCGGAGCGCGTGCCTCTGGCCCATGGGCGACCACTGGTTTGGCGGAGCTGACAGCGGTGGAACCAATCACTAGCGACCGTGACACGGATCAGTGGGAGCAACGAGAGACAGGACTGGGCGAGTGGATGAGAGGCAGACGATGCGCCGCCGCGGCAATCGTGGGTGCGTGGCGCAGTGTCCGACGCCACAGGAAGCACTCCAAAGCGAGAGGAAGTAGCGCTTTTCTTATTCGAGCGTTTCATCGTTCCGTGGCCGATCTCTCTTTTCACTTCGCATCTTGCAGCCTCGCGCACAGATCCAGCTCTTTCAGCTCTTCCAAGCTCCTCTTCCCTCCACCCTCCGGACAAGCTATGGACGCGCCGCTGCACATCCACGCCACGACCTGGGATGACAATGACAAGATCCTTCGCGACGACGAGATCACGACCCCCACGGACAACGAGCCCCACTTTGACGAACGCCTCGACGGCGTCTTCCTCGCCGAGAATGAGCTCGCGGCGCTGCTGCAAAAGTACGGCGGCGACCAAGAGAGCCCCGAGCTCGAGCCTTCGGTCGAGCCCTGCACGGACGACATCCCGTGGAACGAGCTCGTCTACTGGCTCGGCAACGCGGCCACGGGCCAGGTCGAGTGCCCGTGCGCGACTTGCCACCACGCACGCAGCCAGGGCACACACCTCCAGGCCGGCGGTTACCACGTCTTCATTCCGGCCTCGTTCTACAAGCGCCTGCGCGCCAAGATCCCCGTGATCAAGATCCCGCGCATTGAAGGCATCAACTAATCGATGTCTCGAGACCAAGACGCCCTCTCCTATTTATCGCCATCAACGTAGAAACTGCTAATGAGACCAACAAAATACTACTACTATGCAATTTGGAAAACGCACGAAACCCATGGACGGCGCTAATAGCTGCGTGAGCCGGTCGCAGGCTGAACGCGCCCATGTGGCACCGAAGCGCGGACGTTGACTCACGCTCAGCGCGCCACGAGTCAACGTCCGTGTCGACCATTCGCGATCGAGACTCAATGCGCCGAAACACGCAGGGCAAATTTAGATAAACTCCACTACGACTTTCGGGGGATTAATAACGTGGGGATTCGTGCTGATGCTTAGCCGACGGCGCGTGAGAGGTTCGCGGCAGCGAGCCAGCGACGCGTGGAGCCCACGCAGCGCGTGGCGCCACGAGTTGACTCGCTCACTCGAGCGTGACTCTTCATCTCGATCTTTTTGGCGAGCGCGTGTGATTGGCCCGTGGCACGTGCCTGGATGGGCCGTGGGCGCGAGAGAAAGTCGGACCGCGATCGCTGATCCGCTAACAAGCCGCACCGAGTCTTGCGTGACAAGGATGCGTCACGTGGCCACAGTACCGACGGAACGTAGAACCACGCAGAGACTCGACCATCGAGGGGGAGCCTCGCCTCGAGAGTTGACGGCGAGCTACACTGTACTCAAAGCTCGATTGGTTTAAGCTTTCGGGAGACGCAAGGGATGCGCTCGTTGCTTCCCTAGTCGACGGAGCTTCAACGAACATTAGGCGAACGCTTGCTCCCGTTGAAGAAGTCGAGTTAAACTAAACCGTTCTGTCTCATTGCGGGAGCAGTGTTTCACTGTCTTCCTACCATAGTCAAAGCAGCCCAACGGCTCGTGATTAGCTCAGTTGCACGCGCGAACTTGCCAGAGAAATCTTTCGATGCCCATGCGGGGCCCTTTGCTGGCTCCAAGGCTTCTACGCCAGGCCATGGGAAGATGTGTAAGTTGCTGGGAACGGGAAACGCTGACTAAACACTTGCGTCGAGAGAAGTGTAACTGCTTCGCTCAGATCGGCTTTCAACAATGCCGCACGACTCGAGAGGAGTGGAAACGCATCAATTCTCGGGTCGCTCTGGAGTTGTGTATCGTTGCTTGACATACGGGAATCGGCGGACAATAATACCGTAAATACGACATGGCAATGCAATTACTGCAATAAATAATTGCTACTTCGCACCTCAATAATTATCCCCCAATACATGGAAACCCGACGGAGAGGCCCACCGCTGGCTCCTACTCTCGTCGAAGAGGCAGGACCTCCAACAAGAAGCATTTGATGCAAATAGCTGCACATCTTTTGCCTCCAATCCAAACGTGGTCCTCGTCCAGATCTTCTCGCTTCTTCATGAGTCGAACGAGGAAAAATGGATGCATGGGAGACGATTCTACCGGGCTGGGATCTTCGTGCTGAGATCTTGCCGTGGAAGCCATCCCGTGATCAGTGAGATCATCCAGCACAGTGGCGATGTCGCGATCACGAATCGAGGCCACTGTGTCCATCAAGCAGTGCCTCCAGGGATCAAAAGGCCCTGAAACCGTCCATATTTCGCCCAGTTGTTTGCACATCATCCAACAAGCCTCGGTTGGTCTCCACATCCCTTCTACGGATGGTGGCGTTATAGCAGCATAGGTGCGACACGGGTTAGCCACCACACGCTGCATACATAGCAGCGCCACCACTTCGAAGGTTGTTCCGCCCTCTGTGACATTCCAGGTGTTGCGTGGTGCTCTTTCGGTCTCATCTCGTCTCGCAGTCTGCTCTGGGTTGCACTCCTGCCGAGAGCGTATATACCGTACTGTACAACAAGCCAACGGAAGAAGGAGCTGGCAGCCGCACCCGATGACCAGCGCACCACTGGAACACACGCAAACGGTCGGAGGATCCACGAACCAGTGGGCGGCAGCCTGCCACCCATTGCCACCTCGTTCCTCGTGGCTACCATGAGCATCATCCCCCCTCCCCCCAGCACCGTCGGTAAAGGTAAACTGAAAGGCTCATGATGATGATGCGAGCGCGCGCTGCTCAGAGGTTCTCAGAGACTCTGGCTCGAGCCAATCATAGATCTCGGAGCTACTTTCGACTTTGCGAAGTGGTCGGAGCGTCTGCCCAGAAAAGGAGCAGGCGGTGGTCAGTTGCCTTTGGGTTGTCGGAGATGCGCGAGCCTTCTTCAAGGACTCGGGTTCACACAGACGAAGTACCGGAAGCCAGTGCCTCGCCTCTCCGATTGTCGAGACTCCTGCTGGCTTCCAGTTCAGTCCACAAGCTGCCGCCACCCGCCACCAACGCATGTCGAATGCGACGAACTCGCCGCTTGCCACCACACTCGAGGACGCTGTGGAAGCCCTCGTGACCCCACACCGCAAGATCCCAAGCGTCGGAAACTCGCCGACTACTGCAACGCAAACGGCTATCGAGTCCATAGTCGTACCTGCTCTCAACGCTGTGACTATGGACGAGGACACGATCATGGAAGGCATTGACCATGCCGAGCTCGAGCCCTTCGCCGAGCCGTGCACGGATGATATCCAGTTGGAGGAGCTCGCGTTTTGGCTCGGCGACTCGCCAGCCGATCCCGAACCAACAGACTGCCCCTGTGTCACTTGTATCTACGATGTGAGCCGTTCGGGTTCGAAGAAGAAGACCCGAGGCAAGATCCGCGGCCATTTCGTGTACATTCCGACGCCACAGTCTCGCGAGCTCTCGCCCAAGATCCCTGTGGTCGCGCTGCCTCGTATCCAGGGGGTCAACTGACCCTAGAGAGGCACATATTTATGTTTACACCGCGTCACTACCTTCTGCGTCCGATTCTTATCGGGGGCTTTCAGAGGGTGCGGCGCGAGATTCAAGCGAATCCCCGCTCGATCGTAGCGAGTCAAGACCACTGAATATCCAACGCAAACTCTTTGAATTCATCTCTTGCTAATACTAATTATCGAAAGTGGCCTTAAGACAGATTTCTGATCCGAGAGTCGATACGTGAATTGATTACTCTTCCTACATTAATATGATACACCAGGTATGAAATCTCATCTCTCTTTATGAGCCTTCCAAAGCTCGACTCAACTTTACAAACATGGAGACGCTTTCTCAGCGCAATGCTTTTGAACAAGCGTCACTGCCCCTCGTTGCCTATCCAAACGTCTCGGTCCTCGCTTCGCAACATCATCTGAACAAAGAGGAGCCATCAGCACTCGGTCTTGCACCACAAGAACCGTGCGATTTCCAAGTTGGTGCGGGGAACAATAACGCAGGTTCTGTGATGGTATTCTTATCGCCCCAAGAAGACGTTACCATGGAGTTGTTTCTCTTTTGCTACAACGAGACCGACTTCTCGAGATGAGCACTGTAATTGATTTTGAAATCGGTAAAGCCTTCACGAATCTTCAAGTTGGAGGGATGAGCATTATCGCGATGATCACCCGAGTCAAATCATACTGTAATTCGACCGTGGCGGAGCTTCGTCTTTGCGTTATCTCGCTGTACTTTGGCTGCTGGACAAGTACCAAGAGGAGCTCTCATCTTCCGCTGAAAAAGGCGCCCAACCATCCTCCTACGTGCCGATGTGCACATCCACTCACAGAGTGCAGTCTGTAACTCAAGCAATTTCCTGCACACTGCACACCCCAAATGAATCGGGCACATCCCGTGAACCCAACGCCACTTGGTGAATGCTGTATTATTTGTATCCTTTCACATATGATGGATGCAAATCACGATAGCTGAGCAAAAGTTCATGTATATCATCATTTCCTCAAGCTCTCGAGCTCGGAAGTGGGGGCAAGCAAGTGTATTGCGCCTTGCCCATGTGGGCGTGGCGAGGCGGGTGTTTGCCTGGTCGCAGGCAGATTCTAAACTGACCTACGACGATCTGGGAGACGATGCTACTAAGAATACACGCGCGACTTTGTGACCTGGGACGATGTCACATCCTCGAGTCTGGGTATCTTATCTTCCTCGCATCTTGCCGCATCCGGAAATGGCAACATCCTTCGGAATGTATGCTCTTTCCTCAAGCTCTCGAGCTCGGAAGTGGGGGCAAGCAAGTGTATTGCGCCTTGCCCATGTGGGCGTGGCGAGGCGGCCCCAAGATATAGAATGCCGAGGTGCGCGTGCGGGACTGGTGCGATTCACACCATGCGCCTGGAGAGGTCGATTGTAGATTCCGCGGCTTGTACTGGGTAGGCTTCGTAGACCCGTGACACCCACCTTCCTAGCAACTTGATTGCGAGGCTGTCTGCTCCTCCGCTGAGCAGAGCCGTCGCGCCGCCGATTCTGATTGAGTGAGTAGAGTAATTTGCGGCAGGCACGCCGACGGCTCTGGCTGTCATCTTTAGTGCATTCGATACTGACCGGGCATCGAGGTTGTAGCATAGGTACTCGCTTGTCGTCGCCGATCGACCCAAACTCTTCTTCGCGCGCACGATGTGCTTGAGGGCGCGTACTGGACAGAGAAGCGCGTCCCCCGACGCGTGCATCGTCCGCCAAGCCCCTCGTCCGAACTGGTCGTTCTTGGCTCCTTCAAGACCAATTGTCACAGCCGTTGCCTTGTGTTCGTGGACTGGGCGGCCATGTCGATCAGAGAAGAACACATGCCGGGTCTTGAGACAGTAGAATCTCCTTTTGCTCCCGATCGCGAGGTACTCCGAGCGACGCAGCAGGAAGAAGTAGGCGAGCAGCACGCTGCCCCACAGTAGGCGTTGGCGAGGGTCGTTGAAACGAAGTGTACGGCGGAGCTGTCGCAGGAACGCGGGAGTGAGAGGCTGCTTCTTCGCCGCCGGTGTCGACAAACGCTGGATACCTTTGAGGAGGATGTGGAGCCGCGGTCCGCAACCTACTTCGCGACCTAAATACATCCGATGAAACCAGCGAATCGCGGCCAACTTGAGCTGGATGGTCGGGTATTGATTACCACAACGGGCCGAATTCCAACCGTGCTTCCATAAATAGATGGCAAAGTAGCTGAGGCGATGGTGACACAGTGTTTCGGACGACGGGAGCCACCTTGACCAACGCATTACGTGGGCGAATTGGCACCACTGCTTCCAGTGGGCGCGGTACTTGGAGCCGGTAGACTCAGCCAGGGCGTGTCGACGGAGCATCCGGCCCAGACGGCGGAGAGATCGTCGTAAGGAGGTTGCACGGCCACCTGCGACCAATCAGACGACATGTCAGCCCACGTCTTCCACAGTTTGTGAGACGAATCCCACGCGCGGGACCCCGCGTCAGCCATGGTGTTTGCCACACCAGCGATGTGCTCCGCGGCCAGTACAATACCAAACTGGAACTCGGCAAGCGACAGTAGACGGGTGTAGAGCTGCGCGAGGGGGTGACGGCTGGATCTCTTCGAGGACCACGAGACAGCGCTAGCATTATCGATGTGGAGGCACACGACGACCGGCCTGGCGGTAGCATCATCCTGCCATGACGGTCCCCAGTGTGTGGCCGCAAGGGCCGCGCTCTGAAGCTCGCGAACGTTGATTGACCACGCCGGGTCGCGGGCCTGAATGAGTACACGCTGCTGGGCGGTGAACTGTTGACGAATGTATTCGCGACGGGTTGGCTCGAGGACACAGAGACCCGTATCAGACGCGTCCATGAACACGTTGACCGACGCTCGGGCGACCCCTGCGAACACTTCGACTGGGATCGAGTTGAACCTGGATGGGTGATGGAGAATAGCTCTGAACCACCACAAATCTTCGACGACCGAGCTTGGGGGTCGTCGACGGCCCGACGCCAATGAGCAAGCGAAGTCGTGGACACGCTGATAGAAGGATCTTGCCGAAGGGAAACAGACCGCCACGTGGCGGAGGACACCTAATAGCTCGAGTACCTCGGTCTTGGTCACGGCGTTTGAGGTGAGCAGTGCATTCGTGCGGGCGAGGGCCTTGGCCAGCTTCGCTGGTGGTATCGACACTGTACCGCGTGCTGTGTCCCACAGCAGGCCGAGAGCCTTTCCGTGGGTGTTCCAGTCCGTGAACTTGTGTTCGTTAACTGCTGCTGGTCCTAGGACTCGAAGCATGGCGTATCGAAGCGCGATGTTGGCGTCGTGGCAGCGCGACCCTGAGTCGGCCTCGACGCACGTGTGATCATCACACCAGACGTTTCCGACGAACGGGGAGGGATCCAGATTCGCGCGCTCCGGCATGCAAGCCTCGTAGAGCGTGTTGATTACAGTCGCGGCGAGTGAGTAAAATGCTGGTGATCCGCACCAACCGAATCCACACGCGAGGTCAATAACGAGGCAGTCGTCAAAAATGAAAGCGAACATGTGTACCGCTTCTGCGTTCATCGGCACGTGCCGGAACGCGCTGGAGACGTCTCCAAGCATGAGAAGAATGACTGCCGTTGGGAACTGGGTGCGAAGAAAATGGAGCCTGCGGGCGATGTCGACCGGAGGGTTGTAAGAAATCTCAGGGAAGTTATCTCGCAAAGTGAAATCGTTGACCGAGCTCTTGGGTGGGTACGAGTAGTCATTGATGAGGCGGATGTCGATCCCTTGCGGAGAACGCTTCTCAACCGCGCCGAGGGGGCTGGTGAATATTTCTGGCCATTGTGTGAGAAGAGACTTGTCCAAGATGAGGTAGCGCCCGTCTGCCACACCTTGTTTAATATGACGGCGAATGGCGTCGGGGTTGGCGAGCGCCGAGCGATGGTTGGGGGGTCGGTCACGTTGCCTGATTGCTCTCGAGCTGGACCACTCCGGACGCACACCGTGACGAACGATCGCGTTCCAACGTCGGACAATGTCCGCCTGCTGCGTAGAGGTCCAGGTGCCGGTGATCTCAAGCAAGTGTTTGTTTGGGCGGGCGTCCTCCTGTGTCTCACCGCGGAAAAGGCGAACAAAGTTGGGAAGTGACAGCGCAGATCGCCGTGCGAACGTTGACATCGCATCGACGTAGGCCGCGTCGAGACCGACCGCTTCACGGTCGAAGACAGGCAGACACACTCCGTAGCGTGCTGCAACGTCGAGCACGTGCTCAGACGTCTGGCGAACAGAGGTCTCGTACAGAGACGCGCGAAGTCGACTCTCTCGCGCAAGCCGAACATGTAGGCGACATGGCAGGGTGTCGCATTGGGACGAGATGGTGGCCACAGGCCCGGGCATAGAGGCCGACGGCGCAGCGCTAGACCACGTGGGTAGTCATAGGTTCGAAAATCCCTCGCCGAGACCGCCGTATCGGCTCGTGATTAGTGCAATGGCTTCCGCAGACAGCTTGGTGGTGGGCCTGAAGTGACCCCTTTGCGAGTGAAAACAGCCACCCGAGCCGTCACCGGTACAGCCTACTTTGGATACATACTTCATGCACAGCGACTTCCCTCCGGAACGAGGGAGTCCAGCAAGCACCTGGGTAGGAATAGACGATTCCGTCCGCGGTCGTTGTCGTCGACGGTCGCCACTAAGCGCGGCTTTGTTTGGGTTGCCGCCAACGCCCTGTGCGCTGGTCTGCGTGCGTCGCAGGTCTTCCAAACGTGTCAACCCGTCGTCGAACCACTTGAATTCATCGAGGACGGAACGCGCGTGTGCCATGGACTGAGAGGCAAGAATACTGCGAAACTTGCCAAACTTCTTGGTGATCCAGAAGGCCACGTGGTCCCATCCCTTAGCGTCTAAATCATTGATGCGCGTGTATCGGTCGACAAACTTCGTTGCCGTTGCGATCAACTGGTTGATATCACTGTTGTAGAAGTAGTGCCCAAACATCGAGAGGGAGCGTAGGGCACCAGCGACGTCCGCGCGCGAGTTCGCCGCTGGTGGACTCGCGAGCTTGTTGCGCTCTGAGAAATCCGTCATATTCACCCCCCGCGCTTGGGCGTCGAGCTCCATGGACTCATCTAACTCTTTGCAGTGCATGAGATGCGTGCCGCGGTTGAACGCGAATTCCCATAGACCGCGGAGCACAGGCGGGGCCCCCAAGAAAGTGACAACATCGGGCATTTGCTGTATCAGTTCGAGTAGCATCTGAGGGTTCGTACCTGGGAGCTGCCGCTTGGCGACGAGCTTGTGCCCAGCTTGCTGCGTGGGCGATGGTCGGAACTCGACGCGACCAGAAGGCGTAGGTCGGGGACCCAAGGAGGAAACTGAGCTTGTGACAGAGCTATCACTGTCGGCTCGCACTCGCCGACGCTTGGTCAAGGGACGGTTCTGTCGCTTGATGTCTTCCACATCGTCCTCATCCGTTCCGAACAGGAGGCTGTCGGCGTCTGCACCGTTGTCATCGTTCTCGATTGCAGTCCGGAAGGAGCGCGCGCTGGACGCGGGTGAATACGGCTCGTCGCGTTGGTGTTTGGGAACCTGTCGGGTGTCCGACGACGAAGGTGGTGAGGACGATACTTGAGGATCCGTGTACACGTCACTGGCGTTTCGTTTGCGTGAACCTGTCGTGCAATCTATTATATGTTGTCGCCGCACCGACACGACAGTCAGGTCGTGCGGGCGCAAAAGTGGGACGCGCTCGTTCGGAGCGAATGGGACCGACAGCATGTTGGCGATAGTTTTGGGCAACGTCGCGCGCTTAGACTTGTAGGCGGCAATCACTTTATTTTGCTGGTCAAGGAGCTCCAGAGCGTTGACAATGGCGATGTTGACGCCAGCCCCAACTTGGATGGCGTAGTTCAGTAGGTCGAGCTTGATCAGGCGCAGAGGATCGAGTGGTATGGTGGTGGTCTCTGTGCCGTAGCGAACACGCAGAGACGCTAGGGACTCAGCGACGTGGTACCCGGTGACGACGCCGTAGGCCCATTCGTCTATGTGAGACCCGCTGGGGTGGGCGAACGCGACAGGCAGGCCCACGTACGACCCCGGCCACAGCTCGGACTCGCTATCGTCGACCACTCTGTGCCGAAGCTTGTCGAGGGGGATGGAAAACTCGGAGTCGGAGTCGACATTGGGGCCCACAGCGTGGACGGTCGCCAGGTCCGCAGACGTGCGGACGACACGGACATATGTCAGAACTTTTAGGGCCGGAGCCTGGGCCGGACCGATGAAGGCGAGTGTCCCGCGAGTGATTGGCATGGCACAGACCGATGGAATACTTGTGTTGTTGTTTGCCTAGGGTTTAGGGTTTAGGGTTTAGTTGGTCGCAGGCAGATTCTAAACTGACCTACGACGATCTGGGAGACGATGCTACTAAGAATACACGCGCGACTTTGTGACCTGGGACGATGTCACATCCTCGAGTCTGGGTATCTTATCTTCCTCGCATCTTGCCGCATCCGGAAATGGCAACATCCTTCGGAATGTATGCTCTAACCTCTAGAACATATAATGTTGAAGGCACATTGTTTGGCGGAACTCTCAACTGGATTGTCTTTGGATGGCGTGGTCTCAGCATCAACAAACCCAAAGAAGCTGCCTCGAGCTTTCTTACCACTCTGGATCGGACCAATCACTCGTAGGGACCTGATTGAGTTGTAAAATTAGTGGTGCCTCTCAAGCGATTGTTTCTACGACGCAGACATGGCACCGCGTGTGGTCAGCACGAGTGGGTTGGCTCCGTCGAACTGAGTTCAAGGAGTTCGGCACACGTCAACGAAGTGTCAGAAACCTTTTTGTGGTGCCGAGCGATCTCTCGAAATGCCAAGCTTGTCTGCTGGCTCCCACATTCCAACTATCCGCGACCCGCGAAAAGCCCAACCGCAAATACCATGGGATTGACCAAGGTGATCGCAGGAGAGCTCGCTTATTTTGACCCGGTCACGAATCTCGACGCAGTGTGGTCAAGTGACACTGAACACGATTCAATTGAACCTTTTATCGACCCATGCGGAGAGGACATCTCCCTCGAAGACCTACTCTTTTGGTTCGGGAGTAGTTCAGCACCACCCAGTCACGAGCCGTGCTGCTGCTCTACGTGCCTTAACGACTCCCGCCATAGGCCACCGTGGGTCTCGGACCCGGTGCTCGCGCATACACACGGCGGACTCCACGGCCACTATGTATACATTCCTGTTCCGCAATCTCGAGCGCTATCACCCAAGGTTCCAGTTATCGCTCTGCCACGCATCCAAGGAGTGAACTGAGGGCCATTCGAGCTCCATATTTACTCGACCGGTGTGTTGCTCAAACGGACTCATCGATACAGTACAAGGAACGGAATTTCTGGACAATCGGGAATATCTTTGTCAGTGTCGAGCGTTGTGCGTGCACGGTAAGAGGGAATCGGCTTGATCAGGGCAGCCCATAAAGATCGCAGCCTTCTGCTTGGGCTACAGGTTCTGTTTTGTTATACCCTCGTCATGGGCATGGACACTGTCCGACGTCGGACAGCTGCCTCACTGCTCGAGATACAGTTACTCACCTTTCGCTGTTTGTATTGCTTCGCTTCGCAACAATGCATACTTTCCATGTGTAATATGCTCGCAAGTAAGAAGTGTTCGGAACTTCAAGGGAATGTTTTCGAAACTGTTCCCACTGCATTGTTGCGTTGGTTCTGCGATACCTATCGCCGCTCGAAGACCTCATGACGCGCTGTGGATTGGTGTGACCGGCGCAGAAAACCTCCAGCGATTGGCTTGTCGGGGCGACGCGCACCTTGTCAGTCATCGTCTTCATATTCAAACACATCACCCGACGGACGTCAAGACGTCCCAGTCATCACGAAATCGTACCAGCTTCGGTTCAAAACGGTTCCTCAGTACACAAACATTATGGGTTCTGGTTTGAGCGCTCGTTATCTGTAATTGCGCGAATGATGCGGTGGTTTACAAGATGACTCCAGCCACTTCCAACAAAACACTGTGCGCTCCAAAGGTTCGGCGCTCGCGGGAAGCACCTCAAAGGTTCCACAAGATGCGAGATTCACGTCCTCATTGTTGAGCACTCAACAGCTCTAGCATAGGGCGTCTCCAGATAGTCCTTCATGACTCGGGGGGGGGGGGGGGTCGGATACCTTCCCATCCAATGGCGTCAGGTGTGATGAGTCTCACACAAATTTAAGATTCTGTCCAATCTCAGTGTGCTCCTGGTCTCTGCACGATCGTCAGTCACCAGAGCCGCCATCCGCACACCCATAGATCCGCGATCCGTGGCCGATTTGGTTGCGCCCACTTGCAAAATTTCGCCGACGACGAGCCTACCGACCACCGTGAACGGCTCGACCCGGACATCCTTCAGCGGCTCCACACCCAAGCACCAGCGATGAAAGAGGACCCCGCAATGTGGGATGAAGAGATCGACCCCATCCTTCGAGCAGAAGATGTAGCCACACTCACTGGAATTGAGCGATTCTTCGAGACGACCATCCGTGGTCGGCGATTCCCGAGCGCGATTCACGACCACGGAGTCGAGCCGACGAGCGAACCGTGCACCGAAGAGATCCCGTGGGACGATCTCCTCTATTGGCTGGGCAATTCCACGACCGGCGAAGTAGACTGCAGTTGCGCAACGTGTCAGTTCGAGCGGAGCCAAGGCCGCGTGCCTGTCGCACTACTCGGCCAGGCGGCCAATTCGCGAGAAAGCCAGACCCGAGGCCACTACGTGTACATCCCCTCCACCTTTTACCAGCGCTTGTCCGCGATGATCCCTGTCATCCGCGTGCCCCGAATTGAGGGAATGAATTGAGGAGACCCCGCCCTGTCTCGGGGACCTGACCGTAACAACACCGCGAGCCTGTAAACGATCCCTTCTTGAGTGGCAATTGAATCGCGTTGGCGTCACTGCGAGCACTTCGCGTTTCTTATTCTCGGACAGACGCGGGGGGCGGGACCGGGAGAATAAGAATAAGAAGCAGCCGAGACATTTGGAGGGACTTGGTCCGACTCCCGCGTCCCGCGTGGCGCGATTGCTTCCCCCGTACGCACCATCCAACTCGGCCGTTCTTTGCGCCCGTGTGGCGATTGTGAGGCAGATGAGTCGCCTGAGACGACCTTCATCGCCTCTTGGTTTCCTCGGAGAGATCCGACGTCAGGGTGGTGGTTTTTTTAACGCAGCAACACGGCAACGACATTAGCTTTGGTACAGTACCAACAATTCGGATAATATGTACTGCTCGATCAAATCACCCAGACGCCAGTGTTGAGCAGGGAAGATTTCGTCGAAGTTGGCAGAACACCGAACACTTGAGAGCTTGTGACGACCATGTTCGCTCCTCCACGAAGTTGTGCGATGAGCAAGTTCACATCTACAGTACACGAGGAGAAACAGTATCATGGTGCATAAGTTTGGCCACGACGGTTTACTGGTGGATCTTGTCTCCCGAAGTCATCTCCTACAAAGCCACGAAAACTTGCTGGTCGAATTGAATAGCCTGGCCATTAAAATCGTGGTGGGTGATTCGCTATCGATCTCGGTGTTGATGGATAGTGAAGCCGTCGGTAAACACAGGCGGGGGTCCGTCTACTAGAGCGACGACACACCCAACGTCATCCTCGGGATTGCTTCGCTGGTGGGAATTTTAACGATGCTGAGAACGCCTTCAACATTGCTCCTGACGAGGGCGAAGAGCGGACGGTACACATTGAATGCGATTGTATCAGGGATCCTATGGTTCAGAACACACAGCAACGCTGGTCCGCTGTGGCGTGCGTGCGGTTGGAAGGACCCAGCGGGAACTGGTTGGCTGCTTTGTAAGACGTGCGCCTCGTCCGTGATCGAGGTAGGATGAGGCGCCCACGAATGAATCCACAATTCTGATACAGAGAGCAAGTGAGCATGGGGGGCGTTGGCAAACAGTACTATACACGGGAATCGCACGCCAGCACATTAGTGGCGAGGTATCCTCTTGGGAATGCCAAGGGGATGCTGCTTCCTCCAGCTGTGGAGAAGGTCTTCGTTTTTGGGATGCTCCTTTGCCCAGATCACCCTCGTCGCCTGCGCCAACATGTCCACACCCAAAGGTTTCTTCGCTGAACTTCAAGGCTCGAACAGCCGTGCCTCATGAGTGGACCTTGTCATCCTGCATTGCGTCGACACGATAGGTGGAGAGAGCGACGAACAGAAATGCCGCTCTATACTGCGAGCTGCGAGAGGATCGCCGCGGATTTTCGTACCCTGTCGTGAGACTTGTGCACTCGCTTCCCCGAAAACAACTGTAACTCCCATGGCATCGAAAGCCCCGATTGTCAAGACGACTGTAACCGTGTTGAGTCTTTTGGATGCCACGCTCGACCTTCGAAACTGGCTGATGCTCAGCCTGACCACCAAACAGCTCCCCTAACCATCGGAAGAGAGCTCCATAGCATTCTGGTCGACTTTCGATATCTTTCAGCCTGCCTGCCTTTGTGGGGAAGACGTGAGGACTGCCATGTCTTCCCCACTGGGCTTTGACGAAGAGATGAACAATGAGTTCGACTTCGAGATGAGACTGGCACCGCAAAGATCCGCGACAGTCAATTCATAAAGTCAGTGCATTACCTGTCTCTGTCCAACCCAGTGCTCTTGGTCCTGGAGACCTCCAGCGAGCCGTAATCCTCAGTCGACGAAGTGCCATTCCCAAATTTTCGCGCCGCCCCGGAGAAGACCTCGACACCTTGAAGCGACGACACCATGGACCCAACTCCGACCCAGCAAGGACCCTACATCAACACGTCCAGAATGAAGGAAGGCCATGTCATTTGGGTTGTCAACGCCAATGAAGGTCGCGTTACAAATCCGACCCACACCGAATGTGCCTTGGAGATGGCCATTCGCAATCGCAGCTTCCCCAGTGCGATTCACCGAAACGGAAATCCGATTATGAGCGTCGAACCCACCAGCGAGCCATGCACAGAAGAAATCCCGTGGGAAGATCTCCTCTACTGGCTCGGCAATGCCACCACGGGTCAAGTCGATTGTTCGTGCTCGAAGTGCCATTGCGAACGGAGTCAGGGCTGCGTGTCTATGGTACGCCTCAGCTATGATTCAGAGCAGGATAACCTATCCCGCGACCTCCCCGTGTACATCCCATCGACGTTCTACAAGCGCTTGTCCGCGATGATTCCGGTCATTCGCCTGCCGCGCATCGAGGGCATCAACTGATGACCTCCAAGTCCGTTGCATGTGAATCCCACGGATGAGTAGAAAGTAGTAAGTGATAATCGAGTTGTGTTTATTTGAAGCGCACTTCGCTTTCAATCAGAAAACGAGAGACCTCCACAGCGGGTCTCGCAGGAAAAGAAAAGCAAATCTCGTTGGTCCCACTGGCCAGCTTGCACATCTTATTCTTGGCCAGCCGAGACATTTGAGTGATGGACTGGACCGTTCTTTGTTCTTGCGGATGGAGTGGCGCAAGGGTGGAGACGATTCCATTACACAGGACGGAGGCCTGCGACGGACTCGTGGAGTTCCCTCGATTGAACTGCCCAATAACCGTCTGAATATCGTCGTGGATTCTGCTTCCTGAAGCGTATCAAAATGGAGGGCCATAGGTTGCCGCTGCGCAAGGATTCGACGTCTTGCTGTTATCAATATTTGGGCCTGGACCAGTCCTTGACACGAGAAATTTTGGTATATTGATCTGTACACTGGGTCTGAGAATGGTGATTAGGTCTCTTCGAGTTCAACTGCAGTGCGTAAACCCTAATTCCCTTGTGGATGTAGACACCGGCGTATTATGACTCAACAGGATCCCACGGCCAAAGAACCCGTTCGCAATCGGAGATCGGAGTGACATCCCGACGGGCTCGGGTAGAGCGAGGCGCGCTCTTGGGTATTAAATGGGAAACTTAAGCCACAATAGCAACAGCAGAAATGTAAGGGTCAATCTTAGTATTCCGCCTGGGAGCGATAGAGTCGGATGCACAAACCAGACCTCGCGGCGCCTAGTGAAGCCATAGGAGTCGTTCGACGCTACGATACCATATTCAAGAAGGGTACCTCCTGGGACGATGCGTATGTACGTATCAATGGTGGGCGGCGCCCCGAATGGCTTTTACCGTGTCTGGGCATGTCCATTCCAGACGTCTGTGACCAATGGATAATTGTGATCATGGTCGAGCCCAGCCATTGATTGCGTTGATACTCTTAACATCGCATCAGCGCGATCAACAATGATTTTTCGCAACGCTTTTGAGTTTCTCTACAGAATGGCTCAGCTCGTCCGGCTTTGAGGTATCGAGTGCTGCATGCAAGAGCTCGTCATTCTTGGATACGTCGCAATACGGTAAGAGATCTTGGATCTTTCGGATGAACCGATCAACCTCCGCATTCCGTGTGTTTAGACCCAATCTTCTTTTGGACGACACTTCTCTGGGCCTGGGTGTCTCGAGAAGAGGACTTTTTATGTACATCCTGACTTTTCGAAACTTGATGTGGACTGGCTGACTGGTCCTCAAACTTCGAGGGCGACAGCGGGCCTAGGATTCCCAGACGAAGAGAAAGCAAACTTGGCCCTGAACAAAAGTGCCGACTTTATGCAGAACAACGCGCCGACGTTACGCCGGGCAAGGTGCCGACTGGTCTGATATTTTTCCAGTCACTCGCCAGTGGTGTGAATGCTGTAACGACTGGGGAAACCGCACTGCGCCCCTGGGGGAATGGATGCACTGGGAACCAAATCTGTGCAGAGTTGGGCGTGCTCCGGTTGCTGGTGTCTACCATTGTCTTCATTTCCTATCGACTCGCTTTTGCAAAGACTTTGTGAGCGAGTGACGTGATGCTGCATCCTATGTATCTTGGTCCAGGAGCCTGCGTGCTCATCTACACTGTTCCGTTCTCTCCCAGAAAGCGTATAAACACACGCAGCATCAATGAACTCCGTCCCAGACCTGTTGGCTCCAGGTACACGAACTTTTATACGCTCAGTCGCCCTTCCCTTGTGTGAGTTCATTGGAATTGGATTACCATGCAATGGTGTCCAGTGATCAACGGAACCTAAGTTGAAGCACTGGATCGCTGCACATTTGGAAATGGGAGGGACGTATACATTCTGGTTGAGATACGCGCCCCTCTCGCTCGATGGATAAGATTTTTGTGGGCCGAGTCCCTGTCGTGGTGTCCGATCGAATCTCGTCATCTATGCGCGTCGACTACGAACACACATCACCGCTGACGCATCCAATGGGGGAGTCTAGGTAATGCAAAGATTGGCGCTTTTCCCGCGGTTTTCTTCGCCAAACTCAGTGAATTCCACGTTCAGTCCAGTGCATCCACGGTCAGTCAGCCAAGAGCCGATCGAGCCGTCTGCAGAACGCACGCACGCACCTGCACACATCTCCGTGGCCAATTTGAAGTGCCACTTCTCAATTCTCGCGACACAAGCGACTCGACCAACGGGCTTGGAAGCACTCCGCAATAGGTAGCTCCACAGCAATACGATGCAAGAAGATCTCGTAACGTACATGAGCGGCGACGACCACATCCTCCGAGCCGATGATATCTCGACACCGACTGGCATCGAGCAATTCTTCGAGACAGCGATCCGTGGCCGCAAGTTCCCTGCTGCGATCCACGACCACCAAAACATTGAACCCACAAGTGAGCCGTGTACCGAGGAGATCCCGTGGGAGGATCTCGTCTATTGGCTGGGGAACTCGGCGACCGGTGAGGTCGACTGCGCGTGCGCTACATGCCAGTATGAGCGCAGCCAAGGCCGTGTGCCCGTAGCTCTGCTCGGCCACAACCCCGAACAGGACAACCAGGTACGCGACCACTACATCTACATCCCATCGACGTTCTACAAGCGCTTGTCCGCGATGATTCCGGTCATTCGTCTCCCGCGCATCGAGGGCATTAACTGAACGCTCCCACGCGTACTCAAGTGCCCGCCGAATCGGACTTGACGCAGGCGAGGATCTGTTCTAAATTATTCATAGTGAACTGCCTAAATGGTAAACATTGCAGTGTTGGAACCACGCGAGGGGAAACGTCGTATCGCATGGCTGCAAGGCCCTCTCGGATAGCCACGACGTGTGCGGTCAACATCGGCACGGGATGGCTACTGCCGGTATCTTCCATCCCGAAGACGCCCCGGTAACGCAACCGCCAACAGCTTGATGACCGTTTTGTCGTCGTACGTGTTTTGTCGTGTGGTTGTAGTCGTTATACATGCACGGTCGGAAAGGGACCCGCACAGACACCCAAGGTGCCCTCCAAAACGTCGCGTTAAAAGCGCCTCATGTGCTGGGCTCCTGCCATCCATGCTTCCTGTTCGAGCCGACAACCCGTCACGCTTCTCATGAAGACGACGACGAAACGGAAGCATCTTGTCGACAGCCACGGCCGTCGAGCGCCCTCCCTCGGACTCGGGTCGACCACGCCGAAACAAGGCAGACAGGGAGCCCAACTTTTTTTTCTCTGGGCAGGGAGCACCTGGACGTGGCTCGTTTATGTGCAACATGAAAATCGAAGCTGGTCCACGGATGGTCTGTGTGGTGCTGAGCTGTACTGTACAGTACAGTACCGTTCACTTGGGGGGGGGGGGCCAGAGAAGCATGCTGAGACTCGAAGACAAGGATCGCCTCCCTATTAGGCTGAACTTGCATGCTGCCAAGTAGCTCTAGGAGCGTGGTGACTGTGCGAGTTGTACGAAGGACCGACAGCCGGCGTTGCTTCGTATCAATTAGTCAGTCCACGCGCTGGCCTGAGCTTGGGTACGCATGCGTGTGGGAATCCAAGCGAGGAGCTCCCTTTGCGTGCCGATCCAGGGCAGGTGGCGTCTCGCTCCTTCCTCCGAGTGTCGCAGTTATCTTCGCCTATCGAACGAGGGCTGCAGCGTTTGATGCGAGACCTTGAAAAGGTGGTGGCCATGTGGCCAAAGTGCCACTAAGGCCGCGCACGAGCAGAGCTCTCATGAGAACGACTCGCACTTCATGGGACCTGCTCCGCGTTGCGACACACTGGCTTCCCGCCGTGACCCAATGAAGGCGGTGATCACGCCAGATCTCACTTTCTTATTCTCCCGTGGTGCCGGCCACTTCGTTGGAAGGCCACATGCTCATTGCGCCATTCAACTTGCCTCTTCTGTACCTCGCTGGCCCTTTCTACTTTCCATCCATCCCTCTCGAGATGGCGACACTCTCAGCGCTCCCGTCGCTCGGATCGCGGGATCCCAGTCTCGGTTCCCGCGAATCTCTACGTAGGATTCCTAGGTCTACTACAGGAGAGTGAGAGAGTGAGAGAAGATGAGAGAGTTATACTGAGTCAACTGCTTGCAGGTGGCGGACGACAATGAGACACCGAGGAAGCCAAGGTTCGACTCTCTCATTTCAGCGCACGCCCTCCGATCGTGGGTTCACCCACACCCTCCCGCGCGTGTTCGAGGGCATTGTAAGTCACGCTGTCGCTGTCGCTCATGTATGACGAGCAGACACAGCTGTGTGCAGGTGGTCAGCTTACTCTCGCTTGCGCATGTTAGGCGCGGTAGGTATGTAGCCATCGGCGCATCAGTTCCGTGCTTTTCTTCGCGCCACGTGCGACAAGAGCGTCAGCATCAGAGCCACGCGAAGGTTCATTTCCCCCTATATACATAGTCGGTGGTGGATCCACTGCTGTGGGGTTGGACATGGCTGCTTGCTCTCTGGCCCTCTGACCAGAGATCCGATCCTGACCCCCACAAGCCTTATTTTTAGGCACACCCATAACGAGCCCAGTTCAGGGGAGGGAGGAGAGGTGAGAAGAGATGAGAACATCCCGGCGGTTATGACCGACTCCTTGAACTGATTCATCGCCGATCAGCGTGCGGGCGTTTCGCGAGGCGTAGAAAAAACCACACGCACAAGGGGTGCGGATTGGCCATGGCAAATAAAAAGGTGGAACGGCTAGGGCGGTTAAGGCTCTGGCGCCAGAGCTGTTTCCAAAATCTCTGGGTGGATTACAACGGGCGACCCAGAGCGAGGAGGAGGCAGTTCTCCGGTGCCAAGTGGTCTATCGAAAAGTGAGCTTCCGTGGCAGCTTTGCCATTGCAGCCCATTCGCAAATTGGCCACGGCCACGCCACGTGCTCTCCCCGACTCTTTCTCTCGCTCGCTGAATTTGCGGGGGTGCCTCTCTTTTCTTTCCATGAACTCGTTCTCGACCAAGCTCCACGACGACGACCCTCTACGGATCGACTCGAGTATGATCTCGTCCCACGTGGACGCGAGCTTGGACGGCGACGTTGCGATGTGGGACGACCACAAGATGCTCACGGCCGATGAGATCACGACCCCTACGGGCGTCGAGCCTTTCTTTGACACGGAGCACCACGTCGTGTTCCCGACGCCGAGCCCGATCAAGCGTGCGTCCCACTGGAACCAGGCCGCGCTCCAGCGCTTCCACGAGGCCACGAGCCGCTACCAGCAGCGTCAAGAGCAGCCCCAGCTCGAGCCTTCGAACGAGCCGTGCACCGAGGAGATCCCGTGGCCCGATCTCGTCTACTGGCTCGGCAACACGACCACGGGGCAGCTCGAGTGCGCGTGCTCGACGTGCCAGTTCGAGCGCAGCCAGGGCCGCGTACCAACAGCCTCGCCCCACCACCACCACCATCACCACCACCAGCAACTCGTTGCACAGAGCCAATACACACCATCAGCGACGTACAAGCGACTCTCGGCCAAGATCCCCGTGATCGCAGTGCCTCGGATCGAGGGCGTGAACTGAGCAAGTCTCCTGTGGTGTGGATGTTGCGGCTATGTTGAAGAAGAGCGCCGATCGAAGGCGTGGTAGAGTACTGTGATCCCCTTAATTTATGATATCGATCCATCTTGCTTTTAGAGGGGATATGATCCCTTCCCCCTCCACGCAAAATTTTGAATAAAACTATATTTCCAACACTCGGAGGTGTTTAAAACATCTCTTCAAGGTCGAAGTTGGAGGGAGTGGTTCAGAAGAGAGGTCGGTTGGCGGTGGGATGGGCTCACCCTGCCAACGGCAAAAAGGGGGAGCGAGAGAGTGGAGGAGTTCACCTTGAAGCCGCCCAATTGAATCGCGACCAGAGGGAGCCAAAGTGTGGGCTCGCGGCTGCACTTCAAGCTGCGCCGAGATTGCTGGGGAGTGTGTTGACGCGAAAACGCGGCTAGTGAGATGGGTTAGGACAGTTTGTATCAGTTTGCCTTAGACAAGAAACTAGAGCTGAAACGGATAATATATAGTTTGCCACGCGATTTCGAATGGGCCCCCTCCCGGCGAGATACACCATATCAGGAAGAGATCATGAAGAATGTGTGGGGGGAAGGAAGGGAATCATGGAGGAGGTGGATTGGATGGGAATCGAGCGTGATTCGAAAACACCACGAGCGAGCGTCGTGGACCATTTCTGCAGCCACCACAGGAAGCCCGTCGGCTGCCGAGACTCTGTTCAACATCATTCGGATTGGTTAAAACTATGTTAACGCTCTCTCATTGGTTGTAAAGTGTCAAATGCGGCCATCTCGGATGCGCTGACGCGTGGGGAGGGGATTGACAACGCTCGGTGATCCATCTCCCCCCCTGCTCACTCGAATCCCCCGCGAGGTCCAACTCAAGGCGAGCCGTCGTTGCTCCATTCAAACACTCGTAGGGCCAATACAGTGCCACAACCACACACAAAAAGTAGTAATACTACCATCATAATAGTATTACCATTTGCGCGACGCGTCGCAATTGACAGAGGCCCGATTGCAAACGCCCGCCTCGTCGACTCGCGGGGCGATTCGTTCGGTTGGTCCACTCGAGCGGCGTGCGAATGGTGGTTCTTTTTTGTTGAAGTTGGAAGTGCGAGAGAAAGTCAGCCACCCGTGCCGAGGGGGGTTTTCTTTGGGGAGCCCAGTCTTTTTCCAGCAGCCAACCAATCGGCGCGCTAATGTATTATTCTGTCGTCCACCGTACGCCAGCTAAACCCCCAAGTGTGGATTTCTCGCCTGCCGGGGACGCACTTCAACAAGCACTGTTGGGAGGTGTTTTCAACCGGTGTTTTCAACCGTTTCCAACTGCTTCGCGCCGGCCCTCCCCGAACCCTTCTGCGTTTCAACCAATCACGGTCTAGTAATCGTCCCTTCGTCGCCCCCCCGAGGGAAGCGAGTGTGTGTGCCCGAGCATGTTGATGTTCAGGTGGCCGGCGGTGTCCATGGGGTCAGTCGCTAATTCTTCCCCGGCGGACGGCACTGCCAGGCGACACCAGTGGCTCCCGCGGCGCACGGATCCTGCCTTCAACGTCGCTTCACTTGGAAGTTTCTCGCCCCGACGCGCCGCTCGCATCTCTCTTTTTTGAAGCCTCTCCCTCGCGAGTGTGACGACGTGCCGATGGACATGAACTCGCTCATCCACCGCCGCAGCGACGGCGGGGCTGCAGCGCCCGCCATCGACGGCTTCCGTGCGCCCGCCACTGGCGTCTCTCCGTTCCAGAACTCGGCGCTCCCGGGACTGAGAGCGCATCTCCCGTCGCTGCCGATCCGCTTCCCGGCGCTCCACACGGCCGGCGTCTCGTCCACGGCGTCGGCAGCGACGGCCGCGTCGTCAAGCGCCGCCTCGGCCTCGCCGCCTGGCGCGTCTGCTGCCGTGACGACCTCGTCGGCGACCTCGGCGTCGACGTCGGCGTCGTCCGTGTCGTCGAGCCAGCAAGCCACGTCGCTCGCGCCGCTCCGCTTCATTATCCCGTCGTCGCACTGCCCGCCATCCTCGAGCTTCGCGGCCAATGTGGCGACCGAGAACGCCCACGGCCGCCTCTCGATGCCCCACAGCCAGGAACAGGCCGCCGCGGCTGCTGGCGTCCCGCGGTCCTATTCGGATCCTGCTCTTCTCAGCCACGGCCATCCGGCGATGCACCACAACCGCCCGCCGTCCATCGAGACTCACGGCGGCAGCTTCCACGACCTCGACGGCGCACTCTCCACGGACGGCTCCGATAGCAAGAACAAGAAGAGCCCTGGCAAGCGCAACCGTGCAGTCAAGAACCCCAACCGCTCGACCAAGAGCAAGGCGCGGCCAGGTCTCCGCAAGGGCAAGTGGACGGAAGAAGAGGAACGATACGCGACGCAGCTCACCAACTACTTCAAGGAAGGGCTTCTCCCGATCGAGCGCGGCACGATGCTTCGACTCTACCTGTCGCAGAAGCTCAATTGCGAGCCCATGCGCATCACCAAGAAGTTTACAGGAGGAGAGTGCATCGGCAAGCAGGTGTTCCGGCCGTGCAGCCCAACCCCCGAGTCTCGCATTCGGTTGATGCAAGCCCAGCTCGAGCTTGTAGCACTGGAAGCTGCTTTCATCAAGAAGCTAAAGGAGAACAAGGAGGAAGTCCCAGGACTGACCGACGATGTTGATGGCACGTTGGCACCTGGTGCGATCGCCGTGAGCGCGCGACCGAAGAAGCGTCGGCCATACCAAAGGGAGTCGAAGAATTCTGAAGGGGACGAACGAGATGAGACAGGATTCACTTCCGACTCGTCGACGTCCTCCGACACGACAGCAACTGCGTCGCAGCGGTCGACAGAAGGCAAAAAGAAGGGGGACGTAGACGACGCGAGCGCCGTGGGCCTGCTGTTGGATTTCTTTTACAAGGCCAGCAAGAACGAGAACGAGGACGAGAAGCCGTCGGCGGCGGACCCGGCGCCGATGAAGCGGGACGTGTCCACGGCCTCGTCGGAGCCGGAGCCGGAGCACGAAGAGGAGTACAAGTCGGTGGTCAAGGAAGAATTGGTCGCCTCCCCCACGAAGCGCATGCGCACGCTGTCTATTAGCCAGTGCCACACGGACATCATCTCGCCCAAGCGTTCTCGCGTGGGCTCGTTCACGCTCATGGCGTCGAATCCATAGTAGTTATCAGTACCGTACAGTAATGCAGCCTCGACGAGCCATCGGCAGCGACGTATGAAAGCACGCCATTATGAACCCCCCTCTGCCTCTTCCCCCTCACTTCCACTTCAAGGCGGCCGCCATCTTCAACGTCGCTCTTGTTTTCCCATGCGACACGTGGTCAAACCGAGCGTGTCTTCCAATGTCGTATGAAGGTCGCGCGAATACAGGTCGCATGACGGTCGCGCAAAGCGAGGTCGCTCGAAGGTTGCTCAAATCGAGGTCGCTTGAAGGTTGTGCGTAATGAGGTCACATGGAGGTCGCGCGAAGGTCGCGCGAATTGTGGTTGTGCGAAGGTTGTGCGAAGGTACACCATGTCATCGTTCTTCCGACTTCAACGACCGACTCTTCACCTGACGATCCTCCCCCCCCTTCTCGGCCGATTAAAATGGACGATCTCCGCGTCACGCTGCTCTCGGAGGAGCCGCCCGCGACGGCCTCTCGCTCGGCGCGCGTGCGCGACTTCGTGATCCGCGGCCGCCGCGAGTCCACGGGCGACCTGCCGGCCTGGATGTTCCCCGAACAAGGCGAGAGCCGCGAGCTGCGCATTCCTGCCGAGGAGCTACGGCTCATCCGCGGCTCGCGCGACGCGCCCAAGCACAAGCTCTCCGAGTGGCCCTCGACGGCGATCTGCGGCAATGATATCCTCGCGAGCGTGCTCTACTCGTCGGGTATCGTCGCGGTCAAGGCCGGCAAGCTCATGCCGCTCACGCAAGTGCTCGTGTCCGTCGTGCTCTACTTTTTCCGGTATATCTACGAAGAAGCCGTCACGGCGATCCCGTTGAATGGTGGGTCGTACAATGTGCTGCTGAATACGACGTCCAAGCGCACGGCCGCGATCGCCGCGACGTTGGGGATCATCTCGTACCTCGCGACGGGCGTCGTGTCGGGCACGTCGGCGATGCAGTATCTGAATACAGAGGTCGAGATCCCTGTTGTGCTGGGCACGGTAGCGCTGCTGTTTGCGTTCGCGGTGCTCTCGATCATCGGCATCGCAGAGAGCTCGACCGTCGCGCTGCTGATTTTCATTGTCCACGTCATCACGCTGACGCTGCTGAGTGTCTGCTCGGCGTTCTACGCTTTTGAGCACCCGGAAGTGTTCTGGGACAACATGAAGACCAATTTCCCAAGCGTCAACGTCGCAGGTGATCTGGTCAAAGGTAACCTGTTGACTGCCATTTTCTTTGGATACTCGTCGGCGATGCTCGGGATCACGGGCTTCGAGACGTCCGCGCAGTTCGTCGAGGAGCAAGAGCGTGGCGTGTTCCGCAAGACATTGCGCAACATGTGGGTATCGGCGACGTTCTACAATATCCTCTTGTCGTGTCTTTCGTTGGCTGTGCTGCCACTCGAAGGACCTGGAGGAATTTACCAGAACCGAGACGTCGTGTTGGCTCGCATGGGGCTTGTCTCGTCGGGCAAATGGCTCGAGCGTTGGGTCTCCATCGACGCGTTCATCGTATTGGCTGGTGGTGTTTTGACGTCGTACGTCGGTATCACGGGGCTCGTGCGTCGTCTTGCATTCGACCGTGTTCTGCCCAACTTCTTGACGACCACAAATGAGTGCCGCGGCACCAACCACTACATCATTCTCATGTTTTTCGCGCTGCAGTCGAGCCTCGTGATCATCCTGAATGCGGATGCAAGTGTGCTGGCCGGTGTATTCACGTTTGCCTTCTTGGGGGTCATGTCATTGTTTGCATTCGGTTGCATGCTGCTCAAGCTGAAGCGCCAAGAGATCCCTCGAGACGTTCACGCTCCGTGGTGGAGCTGCATATTCGGTTTGATCATGGTGCTGCTTGGGCTCTTGGGCAATCTGCTCGGTGATCCAACCATCTTCACCTACTTCGCACTTTACTTCATCGTCTTCTCCAGCGTCATGTTTATCATGCTCGAGCGTGTGTTCATCTTGCGCATTGTACTCTACATTATGCAACGCGTGTGGCCATCTAGGAATCGCGGTGGGAAGAAGCGTCACCATACTGGCGCTGTGGGAGGCCGCACGATCGCAGCCGTTCTCCAGAACATCCACTTGCCACCAATTGTCTTCTTCATCAAGACACCTGATCTCTCTGTGCTCAACAAGGCGATCCTCTACGTTCGCCAAAATGAACAAACCCATAACCTCCGGATTGTCCACGTGTATGAAGAGTTCTCTGAACCGCTGTCTGACGAGCAACTGCGTCGTCGTGAGCAACAGGAGCTTGTTCTTCGAGATCTCCAAGACATGGTCGGGGTCTTCGATCTCATGTACCCCAAACTCAAAGTCGACTTCATCGGCGTCGGCGTTCCAGGTGGAACCTTCGATCCGGCTGTCGTAGAGTGGCTCTCTGAGGAACTTCGTGTGCCACCCAACATGATGTTCCTCCGCCAGCCAGGAAACACGCACATCCACCAGGTCTCCACGCTTGGTGTGCGTGTCATCACCAGATAGATCTAGACTCCTCGTCAATTGACCCACCCGCACCCTTCGTCACACGTCACAGATACTGTACCCTGTGAGCAGCTCATTTCGTACTTAGTCGAGCTTCAGATCCCGACAAGCCTGAGATGATGGAGACGACCAAGAGTGTGGTGGGTATCTTGCTCTCTCTGTGTCCGTGGGGAGGAGGCGCTGTGCTCATGCGGAGAGTCGCTCGCGCCTGTAGTTCGCAGCGATCCACCCGCGCTCGCTGTTCGCGTCGGCCACGCCCGTGGCGATCACGCTCGCGCTGCTTCGCACGTCTCACCACATCAGTCTCGTGCACGTCGACGCCCTCTGTGCGCTGGGCGTCGCTGTGCTCGTGCAGATGCTCGCAAATCTCAACGCCGTCTACACGACGTTCCACCGTGCGCTGAACCCCATGCAGGCGTCCACGACCAATAAGAAAGACAACAAGATCGTCATCAAGTACGTGTCTTGCCTCAATTTGATCTTGGATCGCGTTCTTCCTGACACGTCGTACAGTGTTTTGTCGCAGAAGCTCGTGCGCCTGTGGTCGTGGCTGTTCCTCGTGCTGATCATGGTGCTCATCGGGATCGCCCAGCTCACGGGTCGACCGAAGCAGCTCCATGTCGCTGGCTCTTACGCGGCTCTCGCTGTGGTGTCCTTCCTGTACTGTCGTCGAACGAAGCCGCTGCCGGCCGTCGGCACTCAAGAGCTGATCTTCGCCGTTGCGTATGGGCCCATCGCGATGTCGTCAACGGCGTTGCTCATTATTGGCTCTGTGCCGCTCGGGGTCATGGCGTACTCGATCGCCGTGCTGTTCTTTGCCATCGCGTTCCAGGTTTGAAAGCTCTGGCATCCAAGGCCACCCTCTCATTGAGCTCACCCGTGGTTCCTTGCTGTATTAGATTGTCCAGAGCACGACTGACGCTCCGATCGCCCGTCGCCTTGGCGTTGGCTCGTCGTCTCTTGCTGTTTCGTTGGGCTACGATCGTGCATTCCAGGCGTTCATTATTTTCATCACGTTTGCGTACGGCATCCTTGCCATGAGCGTCTTGCTCCAGGGCCACCTACCAAACGTGGTGCTCCTACTCACGATGGCCAGCGTGCGTGACATCGCCGACGCATTCCGGGAAGAAAAACTTAAAGACCTCCCCGACCGAGTCGCCAAACTCGGCGCTCAACTAGGCGGTGGACTCTTCGTGTCGATCCTTGTTAGCAGTTTTATTGTTTGAACAGCTTGCTCTAGATCTACAGCGAGACGTAGGCTTTTAAATAAATCAATATAAGCAAAAGACGAGTCCGCGTCACTAGTCGTCTGTGTGATGGTCTTGGTTGTCTCTCCGTCCGACCAGTCGAGAGAAGAAAGACCAGGCAACAGAGGAAGGCACACGAGGAGTCGCTGGGACCTGCGACGGAGTGAGGCCGTACGGATGTTGAGTTGGAAGTGTCGACCCCTGAAAGGACTCCTGTGCTTTCGAACTTTCTCGCCGCCGCATGAACGCACGGAACGGACTATGGGATTTCGTAGGACTCTTGCCATTCATCGATTGTGATGCAGCCGACCTCTCCAGCGCCTCCTCTTCTCTTTGCATCGCAGCAGCGACGGCTCCGATCCTGTTGATGAGCCAGGCGTGCCACTCGAGGAACTGGACGCCCTGGTCCACGACTTCTTGATACCAAGTGTCAATTGTCGCGCGACTAGACGAGTCGAAGCATCGCTCGTGTAGATTGTTCTCATGGATGATGCTCAATGCCGTGAGATGGAAGTAGTGGTGGAGTTTTTGGTGGGTCGCCATCGACGAAGGCGTCGCTGGAACCCTGGCGTTGTGTCCAGGTGGTGCATTTGCCGGCGTCCTTGGCCCACAGTGGAAAACCGAGACGCTTGCGGACCGTTTCTGCGAGAACCACTCTTCCTCGGACATGGGATCTTCGATCTCTGTCTTGGTTTCGTCATCGCTCATCGTCTTATTGTTCGCGTCGTCGTCGTAGTCATCGTCGTCGTCATCGTCATCGTCGTCATCATCTTGGTCAAACACCGCGACCGGAAGATTGGCGACCTGCTCCATGATCGCCCGCTCACGCTCGAGACGCCCGCACTTGGACTCAGCCGTGAGCAGTAGTTCGGCCTGTGCGTGGAGCTCACTCTCTGTGGCCTTGAGCTGCCCGTGGAGCTCGTCGATCTCGTTCCGTGCGGCCTTGAGTGCCTGCTCCGCGTCGTCCACGAGGCCATCGAGCCGCTTCTTCTCACCCTGCGCCACGTCTAGCTGGAACCGCAGCCTCGCTGTGTCCTGCTCGAGCTTTTGCACGTAGAGCCGTTCGCTCGCCGACTCGTCTTCAGCCAGGTCGGCCTTCTTCTTGCGCTCGGACTCGACCATCGATTTCCACTTTTTGAGTGCGAGGATGACCGTGGCGTTGGAGGTCTCGCTGGCCTGCAGCTCGGCGACCGTGGCCTCGAGTTCCTGGATGCGCTGGTGCTGTCGCTGCACTGCCGAGCGGCCGTCGCGCACGCACTCGCATCGCCCCGCGAGCTTCTCGAGCTCGGCACTGAGCTGGTACTTGGCCTCTTCATGGCGCTTGGCCTCGCTGCGCCAGCTCTCGACCTCCTGCAGCGCGAGCTCGTGGCGTCGACGGTAGAGGTCGCGGTCGGCCTCGAGCTCGGCCGTCTCGGCCTCGTGCTGGATCTTGAGCGCCTCGATCTCCAGATGCAGCTCCTCGTTCGACTCGAGCAGACTGAGCCCGTACTCGGCCGCGAGCCGCGTCTCCTATCCACAGCCCAATCAGTCAGTCAACGCGCGTTTCCCTTCCCAATCTCCCCACGTACGCGCTCCTTCTTGTCGAGCAGCTGCCGCATGCGCTCGAGCTGCGCGCGCTCGTCCAGCGGCACGACGCTGATCATCCCGTCGTCTCTACAGTGTACACACAGCTCGTATGAGTGAAGAGGTGCCGAGTCAGCCAATCGGGAAGGCCCCACCGACCCGACGACCAGCTCCTCGTCCTCCGGGTTCGACTCGAGGCTCTTGCGCGAGTAGGCGCGCAGGAACGAGCGGCGCTCGAGCTCGCGCGTCGCTCGCTCTCGCTCGGGGCTGAGACTGCGCTCGCTGGAGCTGCTGGACGTGCTGGCGCTGAGCCGCGCCTCGAAGCTCAGTCGCTCCGTCCCGCACGGGCTCGAGATGGACGCGCTCGCCATGGTGGGTTCGCAAGTGAGTAGTGACATGTCATCGGACAACCTCCACAATGGAACGATATGGCGGGCGGGGGATGTCACTGAAGCGAGGGACTGACGACGGCAAAAGAAAAAAAAAACGGGGCTTTTTTTGGAAAGCGAAAAAGAGGGGTAGGGTTCAACAATTGCCAACAAAGAAAACAAAATTCACAGATCGCGTAATAGAGTAGATTCTGTTCGACGACACTCAAACGGGTTTTGGGAGTGACCCACGGGTCGACGGGTCGACGGGTTCATGGGTTCGTCGGTCAGAATAGTACTACTTTTTCCCAGGGCGCGGCAACGCACGCTCGTGCATTTTGGCGCCCTCGGGAATCGGATCGAACGGCAACCACCGACTCGGCTCGCTCTTTCACGCCCATGGCCACGATCGATCTCGCCGCCGAAAGCTCCGAGAGCGAGGCGCCGCCGTCGCCGCCGCCGTCGGTGCGTGGTTCTTTCTTTGTTCTGTGCCGTGGGGACTCGAGGGGGAGTATTAACGTCGTCTCGTGGGTTGCACTTGCAGCGACCGTCGCGCCCCAAGCTGCGCACGCGCCGCTCGATCGCGTACGAAGACGAGGAGGCGGACGAGAACGACGAGGACGAGCAGCTGCGCCGCGCGCTGGAGGCCTCGCGCGCCGAGAGCGCGGCGGCGGCGCGGCGGTCGCGCGCGCGCACGGCGTTTGCATCCACTTCCGCGCCGAGCGACCGCGAAGATGAAGAAGACGACGAGGAGGACGAGGTCGAGCAGGAGGCAGAGCGAGATGGCGACTACGAGCAGGCCGAGGAGACCGCGGACGACGACATGGACGACTTTATCGATGACGACGACGACGACGAGGTCGTGGGTCGACGACGTAGCAGCCGCGCGCGACGGACAGCGCGCCGCGCCGACACTGAAGACGAATCCGACGGCGGCGAGTTTGAGATCCGCGTGGTGCCGCGGCGACGCGGCGAGCGGTCAGCGCCCAAGCAGGTGACAGAGTCGGCGAGTCGCAAGCGCAAACGCCCGACGCCGTCGCGAACGACGTCTGCGAGTATGTCACACGCCAAGGCGAGGAAACCGCGGCAGCAAGAGCCGCCCAGTGACGATGAGATCAAGGCGCAGTCGACGGATAGCAGTCCGGATGAGAACTGGCTCATGTCGGACAACGACGACGACGTTCCTGTGGGTCGCAGACGCGCTGCGGCTGATGACGACGACGATGTAGACGAGAACGCGTTTATTGTCGAGAAAATCCTTGCTCGGGAGGTGCACACGCTGAAAGAGTGGGCGCGCCTCCGCCAGAACAAGACCACGCGGTTCCTCACGAATGCGTCTATCTTTCTCGACGACGAAGACGAGGATGGCGATGCCAAGGCCAAGACCAACAAGGGAGACAACGGAGACGTGGTGGTCATGGTCGATGGAGAGCCAGCACAGCCCGATGAGGAACGCTTTTTGATCAAGTGGAAGAACTTGTCGTACATCCACGTGAGTTGGGAGACAGAGAAGAACCTAATGGAGGTTGATCGAAATGTGAAAGGAAAGATTCAGCGCTTTCGCGAAAAGGAACTACTTGGTTTGATCTCTGACCGCATGCATGGCGACGAATACTTCAACCCCGAGTTTCGAGACGTTGACCGGATTCTTGACATCCAAGACAAGCCCGGTGACAAGTACACACCTGTCGACGACGAAGATGATGAGAATGGGAAGCCAAAACTCAAGTATATGCTCGTCAAATGGAAGGCCCAGCCGTACGATATGGTCACCTGGGAACGCGAGGACGATGTCCATGACGACGCTGCTGTGAAGGAATACGAAGCGCGCCTGGAACGTGCCGTGGAAAAGTATAGACGGATGACGGCGAGCAAATCGACAAGAAATAGCTCGCGTAAGAATCCCAAGTTCAGAGGTTATTCAACAGCGAATCCTCCGCCGTTTAAGAAGGGCCAGTCGTATGAACTCCGCGATTATCAGCTCACCGGTGTTAACTGGATGCTCTTCAACTGGTATCAACGTCGAAACTCGATGCTAGCTGATGAAATGGGACTCGGTAAGACCGTTCAGACCGTTACATATGTAAACCACTTAGCCGTGGTAGAAGAACTTCCAGGGCCGTATCTAATCGTTGCACCGCTGTCAACACTCGCGCACTGGCAGCGCGAGTTCACGAACTGGACGAACCTCAACGCTGTTGTGTACCACGGCTCAGCAGAAGCACGCAAAGCAATTCAAGACTACGAGTTCTTTCTAACAGAGAGTGATTACCGACGTGCGAACAATGAGACTTCAAGCAGAACCAAGTTGCCCAAGATCAACGGCGGTACATGTTACCGTTTCGATGTCCTTATTACGACTTACGAAATGTGCAGCACGCCCGAATTTGCCAAGCTTGCCCGAGTCAAGTGGCAGCTTCTGGCTGTAGATGAAGCCCATCGTCTCAAGAATCGCAATTCCAAGCTCTCCGTTCTGATCCACAAGAACTTCAACTATGCGAATATTTTACTCCTGACCGGCACCCCGCTCCAGAACAATGTCGAAGAGTTATGGACGTTGTTGAACTTCCTGGATCCCGATCGCTTCGATTCGATGGAAGACTTTCTATCGGATTACGGCGAACTCAAGGACGTATCACAGGTTGAGAAGTTGCATGGTGAACTCAAGCCTTTCCTGCTGCGGCGAATGAAGGAAGATGTTGAGAAGTCTCTTGCTCCAAAGGAGGAAACAATAATTGAAGTCGAGTTGACGGTGTTGCAGAAGCAGTATTATCGAGCAATTTTTGAGCAGAATACCGAGTTTCTGGCTCGTGGTATGAAACGATCTCATGCTCCAAGCCTCATGAATGTTTTAATGGAGCTGCGTAAGTGCTGTAACCACCCATTTCTCATCAAGGGAATGGAACAACGCGAAGTAACGCGCATCCGAGAGCAGAAGGACGTAGATAAAGAAGAGCTTGAGCGCCAAGCGACGGAACTTTTAGTAACGGCGTCTGGGAAACTCATTCTTCTCGACAAGCTCTTGCCTCGTTTGAAGGAGAATGGCCACCGGGTCCTGATCTTCTCTCAGTTCAAGATAATGCTTGACATTCTGCAAGATTACCTTCGCCTTCGTTCCTATCGGTGTGAGCGCATCGATGGCAATATCACCGGAAACGACCGACAAGCTGCTATCGATCGGTTTTGTGATCCAGAAAGCCAGTCGTTTATCATGCTACTAAGTACGAGAGCGGGTGGTGTTGGCATTAACCTGACAGCAGCCGATACGGTCATCATTTACGACAGCGATTGGAACCCACAGAACGATTTGCAGGCTCAAGCACGATGCCATCGAATTGGGCAAAAGAAAAGTGTCAAGATTTATCGCCTGCTCACAGCCAAGACATACGAGCTGCATATGTTCCACCAAGCGTCACTTAAGTTAGGTCTTGATCAGGCTGTTCTAGGCTCGATTCGAGATCGCGAGCAGCAGACATCAGCAATTGGTAAGACAAAGCGTCCAAACGCCCCGATGTCGAAGGACGAAATCGAGAACTTGCTCAAGCACGGCGCTTACGAGATGTTCAAGGAGGACAAGGAAGGAGAGGCAGAGGCGGCAAGCAAGCGCTTCAGCGAAGAGAGTATTGATCAGATCTTAAACCGGAGTACGAAGATCATTCACGATCCAAAAGCGAACGCGGATGGCGACGGTGCGGATGGAAAGAAAAGTTTAATGTCGTCGTTTTCGAAGGCTACATTTGTTAGCTCCGATAACCCAGATGCTCAGGTCGCTCTCGATGATCCAGATTTCTGGACTAAAGTCATCGGCCTGCAAGCACCGGAGAAGGTTGAGCCATCTCCTCTGAAGAAAAGACGGTGTCGCCGCGAAGTAAAATCCTACGTCCAAGAGGAAAGCGATGACGAGGCCAAGACGAAAAAGCGTGGCCGTGGTCGGCCGAAGAAGGAGGATGCTGATTTTGAGGAATTCGTGATCTCATCTTCCGATGAAGATGATGATGACGATGAAGATGGAACCGACGATCTCGATGACGATGATTTTGACAGCGGAAAGAAGCCGAAGAAGGTGGTACCGAAGCCCAGCTTACCGAAGATTTACATTTACCACGAGCGAATTAGCGACTTGCTCACGACTTTCGGATATGGACGGTGGGATGAGATGGTGGCACGAAGTGATATACTTAGTCGATATCCAACAACAGCTATTGCATCATTCTCCCAGGAGCTGCTCGCGAGCTACCTTCGTGTAGCTGCCACTTCTTACATCACAGCAAAGAGCACCCCGAAGCCCTTGGTCGGTGAGAATGGCCAGCAACTAATGGCAGCTCCTCTTGCAACACCTCCTCCGACGCTGCAGCAGATCAACGAGTGGCTCGACTCCTTTGCCTCTCGTTATCGATTTGTTGGAGCCATGTTGAATGACTTAAAACTCAGTAGCGTCAGCAGCATCCTAGTGTACTCTCCTGGATTGGCTCGCACTGCATCAAGTGTGAAGAGCGAGCGGGACGCAACCAACAAGTTGCAGCAAGTCGACCGTATGTATACGGTAAACTTGTTTGTTCGTCAGCATGTCGGGCCCGTATTGCCGATGATGGCGTTACTCAGTGACTTTCAGAAGCTTGGTGATCGTGAGAAAATCAACAGATACATCATGGACGGAGTACTTCCCCCAAGGCAGCCACAGGCTTTGGCTAAAACCAAGGTGACTTCCACGAACAGCTCGACGAGTGCTCAAGGTGATGCGTCACAGACCGTAGACTCAGTGGAGACAGATGTAACGCCTGCTCAAGTTGATTCTCAGTCTGAGGATGCAGTAAGCGGTGATTCTTCAGCACGCGACCAAGGGGAGACATCTGATCCGAAGTCTGCCGAGGTCGAGGGAATCAATGAAAGCAGCGGGACTGCAGGAGGTACTGCTATGAGCTCAAATGGCGAGGATTCGAGCGAAGTGCAGAGCAAACCTGGTGATAGCTCCTCTGAAACCGCAAAGGGCGATGAAACGGGCGGAGCACAAAGCAAACCTGGCGATAGCTCGCTTGAAACCAAAGAAGGATCCACGGCAAGTGAGACTTCAGGCAATGGTGAAAAGGACAGTACGAGCGGCATCAACGAAGACAGCACCATCGCGACAACGTCGACCTCTACCAAGGAGACAACTCCACTAAAACCAGCACAGCCGACGCAGCCCCCAACACCTACGACCCCAAAATTGAAGGAGGTTCATCTCCGTGGTGCTCTGGTGCGCTTGCAGACCCTGCCTGATATCGGCGGTGCTCCTCTAGTCGCCCCATGGTGGATATCAATCGTGGATGATGTCTTACTACTGTTGTACGTCCACACACATGGATGGATGAAGTCCCGGATGCTTCCTAATAGCTTAGTTGAAGACGAAACTCTGTTTGGACCCCGAGCGTCTGCTGTTGAGTTCGAGATGTGGCCGACTGTTCCGGTTCTGAACAGACGAGTCAAGGCGCTCCTGGTGGCGTGGACAAACGTGAAGCGGCTTGCTGCCCAAGCCAGCGCTATAAGAGCTCGTGAACTACTTAAGATTCCAAAGCCAACGCGGAATCTCGCACCTCCTTCGGTTCCGTCTGGAATGAATCCTCCAACGATGGCAGGGCCAATGTCGTTATCTGCCCCTCCGCCCGCTCAGCCTGATTCTGGTAAGCGAATCTATGCTCAGCTCGGAGGTGACGATGCAACGCAATTAGCGTTCGCTTTGAAAAGGCAGAGATTCGCGAAACTCGTGTTCCAGTACGGGATCCCCGAGACGAGGCATTGCCGCAGCCCTGAGGAGCGAGAAGAGAAGTGGCGGTTTTTCACGCAGGATTCAACTTTGGACGTTGGCCGATTTCCTCTTAGCGAATTACTTGCAGAAGCAACCGACCTCGAGCGCTGGGCTCGAGTTCGACTGACTCTTCATGGCGACGCACTACCTCCTCCACTCGATCCACCTTCGAGATCAATTCTAGGCTCGAAGCGAGGTATCTGGGCTTTGACTCCACTTCAGTGCCGGCGTCTTATCCAACGCATCGATTTATTCAAGGTGTTGCGGAAGGAGGTACTCCGTCTACCTTCCCGAGAACTCGTTCGAATAGTGAACCGAGTCATCGAAGATATACAGCATGAGAAGAAGGAATCAATCGCTGATTTCCCGATGTGGTGGTCATGTCCTCGTCATGACATTCTCTTGTTGCAAGGTGTCGAGCTATACGGTCTGGACCAAGGTCTTGGCGACATGTGGAAGCGGCCATTCTTTGCCAAAGCAAGCCCTTCCGGCATTTTCCCGAGCTCCATGTGGGTGGAGAACTACGTCATCGAAGTGACCAATCGAGCCCATAGACTTATTCGGAGAATCTTAGACGTTCGCGCCCACCGAGATAAAGCAGTGACGGAAGTTGAGTCTGAAGCAAGACAGCGATTGCGAGACATCCAAGGAATGAAGATGGAGGATCCTCAAATGGTCCCGAGAATTCGCCGACGGATGGAGCAAGATTCACGAGAGTATGCAGCTGTGCAGGTTGTGCCTCAAGCTGCAGTGAGCGTACTGACTCAACACGAGCCTGCCGATGAGGCATCTCGGGAGGAGATCGGTGCTGGTGCTCGTGAACTGCTTAACTCGATTCGAGAGACACGACTTATGAAGCAAGAAGATCCGCTTCACTCAATCCGAGCTCGCGATGTTTGGTTGCAGCAGCGTCGTGAAGATGCTGCAACAGCGGTAACAGTAACAACATCAAAGCCAGCGATGAGCGCGGAGACCACCAACACTGCCACTCAGGCTGAATCGATGGAAGCGCCGACATCAAATGCGAAGAACAGCGCGGACGTGATCGAGCTCGTCGATGACGACGCCGATGACGATGATGACAAAGGCGACAAGGAGCAGGCGCAAACTGACTCGGCTTCTAGTCCTTCAACCGAGGAGGCAGCAGCTAGCGAAACGAAGACAGCGGTGGCCAATCGGACGGAAGATGTCTCGCCGAAGAAAGACACGACGTCGGGTAACGAGTCTGACAATGCGTCCACGAGTGCCTCTGCTCGTGCCGGCTCAGTGGAATCGTCTCCGCAGTTGACATCGGCAGGGCAAAAGCGCAAGCGCGCTCCGCGCCCATGGGAGGTGATCGTGATCGACGATTCGGACGAAGAGAATATCTCCAATCCGGCGCCGGCGAAGCGCACGACGCGTAGTCGTCGGCTGCGTCGAGGCGAGAACCTGAGCGATGGATTATAGACTCGATAGGAAACAAGGCAAAAGCGGTAATGTTATGAGCGTTCTACGGGCACAGGCTAACGGTCTCTCGTCTTCCACTTGGTCTACATGATGGTGCATCGTGGACGCGCTCCAGCGGCGGCGCCGCCAGCGCCCGGCTGCTGGATCTCGGTCATACTGATAGCAAAGGCCTGGATCTTGGCGTAGAGCGTGCCAACGATCGCTGGGCACCGCGGATGGGTTGTGAGGCGGAGGATGCTGGCGTTGACGTTGCGGAAGGCGTCCTGCAGCGGCGGCGAGATCATGTAGCGCACGCGCAGCTGCTGCCAGAAGAGCATGGTGAGCAGGAAGTTGCGCGCGGGCGTGAGCATCTCGACGAGCAGCGCGATGCCGATGGCGACCTCGACGTTGGCGGCGACCTGCGGCACGCGGTGGTAGAGCTTGGCCCACTTGGACTGCGAAGGCAGGTTCGGGAACGTCGGGTCGCCGATGATCGCGGCCGTGAGCGGCAGCAGCGCCTTGGTCGTGATCGTGTGCACGACGGGCAAGTTGTCGAGCTTGAGCACTTGGAGAAGGCTGCCGAGGTAAGCGACGAGGTGGACCATCTCGACGAGCAGCACGGGCACCATGGCGAGTCCGTAGGGCGCCGAGACCCAGAAGACGAGGCAGTAGAAGAACGACTGCACGGTCGGGTCGAGCACGAGGCGCTGGCCATAGGCGGCGTTCCACTGCGGACGGCCGTGCGTGAAGAGCAAGTAGCTCAGATAATTAAAGAGCGCGATCTTGAAAAACGACGAGAACGCAAACTCGCTCGAGACCACGAGCGGCAGCCAGTACAAGACAAAGTTGGCGAGCAGCAGCGAGCGCAGCGCAAACTGCAGAAACTGGAAGAGCGAGGTCTTGTCGCCGGCGACAAACTGGCGCAGCGTCTTGTTAGCGGCCGACGGCGGCGCTCTCGCTGTCGCGCTGGCCGGCGACGGCGTCGAGCCTGCCGGTGGGTTGATGCGCATCTGCACGGCCTGGAGCCCTTCGAGCAGCGCGGCGTTCGACGGCTCGACCTTGAGGCCGTCCTTGTACGCGCGGAACGCGTCCGTGTAGCGGCCGAGAAAGTGCAGCGCCGCGCCCTTGCGCGAGTACCCCTTGGCCCAGTCGCGCTTCAACGCGACGCACTGCTCGGCATCGGCGAGCGCGGCGTCGCCGTCGCCGAGCTTGAGATGCGAGGCCGAGCGGTTCGAGTAGTAGACGTGGAGCTTGGCGGCCGGCTCGTCTGCGTGGCGCGCGTGGAGCGCGATGGCCTCGGAGAACGCGGCGACGGCCTCGCGGAAGTTGCCGGCGGCGAACGCGCGGTTGCCGCGGTCTTTGGCTTGCTCGGCGGCCATGGAGAGAGCGCGCGGTGGCGGTGGATCGGAGATGGCTCGTCGGAAGGGGAATCTGGATGAAGGGACGGGGACTGGGGTGGGCGTATACGTACCGGTAGAGATACTGGTTTTAGAGTGATGGTGATGTAGGGAAAATTAGTATGTTGTAGTACCTTAGTACGGAAAGATACTAATTCTCGAAAAGGGACAAGAGGCTAATCTGTGACTTGAGGGGAACCAGAAAGACAAGTTGGTGCGACAGGATGGAGAAGGGAAGGCCATGAGAGGGAGAAGGAACGCTCTGTGGGGCTTCCTCTTTCATGATGTCGCAAGGTTGCTGATTAAAAAAAAAGAGGCCGTGGTGAAGTGGCTGACGCGGTGGGGTCAACGGCAGACTGAGCGCGAGGCGAGGGCTGAGACAGTGCAGACTCGACGAGTTCAATGGGATTGAGTCAGTTGACGCGCACGGTCTCTCTCTCTCTCTCGCTCGCTCTGTCGGCGGAGGCAGTCTCTCTGTCCGAAGACTGGGTTTGGGTGGGTGGGTGGGTGGGAGCCTCACAACTCGTCGATGGTGGATTCAGTCGCGACCCACTTGGCGCGAAGCTACCAACCCACGTGTACCCATTTATCGGGACAGCGCAGCACTGGCCACTTCTGGCGTGGGGGCTGTCTCTTCCGAAAAATTAACAGCGCTCTCTTGCCTCTCCCGACAAGACGTGGCCATGCTCACGGGTCTTTTTTTTCACTTCAGCAACCGCCAGAAGACGCCGACGCACAGGAAGTGAGACCGTGCGGGAACCATGGCTGGCGGCACGAGCGGCTCGGTCTTCCGCGTCGGTGACAATGTCGATCTCTCGCGCGTGCTCGCTATGGTCTCGATCCTTGTGGTCGTCATCATGATCTTCGAGCGACTCGTCCACAAGCTCGAGCATCACCTCCACAAGTACCCCAAGTACCACGAGATGATGACCAAGGTCTTTGGCGAGCTCATGATCCTAGGGCTCATCGGTTTGGGCATCAAGATTCTGAAAGAGCTCACGAGCCTCGACTGGTACAGCCAGTCCATGATCGCGTTCCAAGCCGCCGATATTACAGTATTTCTCGTGGCCATCGCGCTGATCCTCCAGGCGATTATCGTGTTTCTGCGCATGCGGAGGAAGAATATCCAGGTCGACAAGGCCGAGCTCATCTCGACGCAGCACCTTGTGGATCTCATGGCGCAGACTGGGTTGCCCACGTGGTTTGTCGAGTTCTCGGCGATGTTCACGTACATGCGCAGCCAGAACCGCAAAAAAATCACCAAGGCCGACATCCCGGAGGTCGCGCAGATGCGCATCTTGCGCCACTTTTTCATCAAGTCGTACGGGCTCCCCGAACTTTTCCCGTTCTCCAAGTACCTACGCCAGGCACAGGACAACCAGATTTCCCACATGATCGAGGTGGAGATGTCGATGTGGATCATGCTGCTACTCGTCGCCTGGGGCCTTGACGCGGCGTCGCAGCTCGCCGAAGAACACTGGACCGAGAACTACTCGATCGTCGTGGTCTTTCTCGTATTCTCGTGGCTCTCGGTCGTGCTCCACGCCGCGATCACGTTTTATTTCACCTGGGCAATCGAAGAGCTACTCAGCGCTGCCGTCGACGGTACTCATCGTGCAAATCGCTACTTGTACCTGAACGAGATCGCGGACCACGAGGCGCAGGCCATGAGCCGTGAACTCGCGGCCGATGCAATTGCCATCATGGAAGCCGTGCGCCAACACGAGCGGACCAAGAGCAACAAGCGCAAACATAGAACGCACGACACGGGCTTCCAGCTCTTGGCAGCGTGCTTCCGTAGCTTGTGCTCGTGCTTTCTGAAGCCGGACCCAAAGAACGAGATCTTCCTGGAAGAGATCGGGCGAGAGTCAAGAGAGAATAAGACCCCGACCCAAGGGCCTCGCATCCACTTGCGCTGGTTCTCCCGCAAGGCTTGGCATTTTACCATCATGTCAACGCTCATGCTCAACGCGTTCTACGTCGCGCTCTTTTGCCAATGCATCATCTACCAGATGCGACCTATCTACCACGAGTTCGGCTTGGCTGTCATGTGTTTCATTCCGGTGCCGCTTATCGTCAACATGTTCGTTTTCCAGCCGCGCATCCTTCGCAACTTCATCCTCGTATCTTCGATTATCCGTGTCGACGACACAGCGCTGGGCGACGTCATTGACCACTTTACCGAGACAGTCCAGCTCCGCGCCAGCTTTGTGCGGATCGTCCACGCGTACCTGGAGTCAGCGAATCAGACCATCACCGATATCCAGAACGAGTTTGAAAGCCGAGACACGACCAAGAGCGGTTTCCTGGAGTCCGAAGAAGTGCGACTCGTGTTGAATCGGTTCGGCTTCAAACTGTCCTACTTTCGCTTCAACAGCGTCGCGAAATTACTCTTCGACCTCAACGGTATCAAAATTGAGTACGCCCAGGTGCTGAGGTTACTGGAGCTCGGACGCACCAGCGAGGTGCGCCTCTTCGCCAACCACTCGGATAATAGTTTTTTCGCCAACAACTCGGCACACAACAGCGGAGAGAACGGCGAATTGCGACTCACATCCACATTCTTGACCTTCGACCCTGCGAACGCCACGACTCCAGACGAACCGACATCCAGCGGGAACCGTTCCCAGCTGCTGCGAGCAAAGTCCAGCGCCGCTGCCTCGCTCTATCACATGGACTGGGACGAACCAGACCAGGTCTCACCGCGAAGTACCCTACCAACTCCCATCAGTGCCGACTACTTGCAGATGTAATGGATGAATCGAGTAAAAAGACATCTAGTTGTTTGGTTGTGGTGAGGACAGTAATCGCGAGATTTTGAGCGCAACCCAATCCTATATCAGTATTAATTTAGTCTTTCAATCAACATCCTCGTGGACTTGTCCTCAGTCTTCATTTCCGGTTGCTTCCTCCACATGGCTGGAGACGGCAGCGGCTCGCTTTTCCGCGTGGGCGACAATGTCGAGCTCTCTCGGGTCTTCGGGATGGTCTCCGTTCTCGTCTTCTGCATTATGGTCCTCGAGCATTTGCTCCACAAGCTCGAGCACCACCTCCACAAGTACCCCAAATACCATGAGATGATGACCAAGATATTTGGCGAGCTCATGATCTTAGGACTCATCGGTCTTGGTATTAAGATCCTCAAGGAAGTCACGAGTCTCGACGCGTATGGCAAGCCCATGATCGCCTTCCAGGCTGCCGACCTCACGATTTTCCTTCTCGCGATTGGTCTCGTGCTTCAAGCGCTCGTGATTTTCCTCCGTCTGCGCCGCAACAATGTTCAAACAGATAAAGCCGAGCTCGTTTCCACGCAGTACCTCGTGCAGAGGATGGAGAATCGACAAAAGCCTGGGATGGGATGTCTCAGTAGAAGTTGGGGACGAAAGTCTCGGGCTCTCCACGCGCGCGATTTCTCAGCCGTCGCTCGTGTTCGGATGCTTCGCCACTTGTTCCTCACGACCTATGATCTCCCGGAACTCTTCCCGTTCTCCAAGTACCTCCGCCAGGCCCAGGATAACGAGATCTCGCACATGATTGAGGCCAAGATCTCGACGTGGATGTGCCTGCTGCTTGTCGCGTGGGGCCTCCTGGTCTTGGCATCGATTGTCGAAGCCCGCTCGGGTATGAAGACGCACTACGCGATCACTGTGGCCTTCGCCACATTCTCGTGGCTTTTGGTAGTGATCAACGAATTCATTAGCGCGTACTTTTCGTGGGCGATAGGTCAACTCCTTCGTGCAGCCACGAATGGCCAACGAAGGAAGTCTCGTGCCGAGCGAATTGCTTGTCTGCGTCAAATCGCCGACGAGGAGAGAGAATCAGCGGCTCAACAAGGCAGCATCTCTGCGAGCGACACGATCGTCCAAATGGAGATCGTGCGCGAGGCACAGCACACTCATAACCACCATCGCGTGCGAACGCTTCTCAAATCCAAGGCTGCGACTCTGTTTCAAGCGCCGCACACCGCCCCACCTCCTGCGGCTCCTCGCTCGTACATCAGCGTGGCCTTCTTCTCTCGGCGTATGTGGCATTTTTGCGTCATCTTCTCGCTCATGCTCAACGCGTTCTACTTTGCACTCTTTTGCCAGTGCGTCGTGTTCCAGATGCGCCAAATCTACGACCGCGTCGGCATCGTGCCCGCCATTCTCGTGCCACTACCTCTACTTGTCAACGCCATCGTCTTGCAACCGCGAATCCTGCGTGACTTCATTCTCGTGGCCTCGATTGTGCGCGTGGATGACGTGGCCTTGGGCGAAGTCATCGACCATTTTCGAGAGACCGTGACGCTACGAGCTCGCTTTACAGAGGCCATGCTCAAGCAGTTGGAACACGAGCAGAAGACGCTCGCGGATCTAGACAAGGCATTGGCGACTTGTGACTCCAATAAAACGGGGCATATCGAAATCGAGGAGCGACGACTCGTGCTCAACGCCTTCGGGCTCGAGCTGTCTTACTTCCGCTTCAACGGCCTCGCCAAACTGCTGTTCGATTTGCACGGCACACTTGTCGACTACAGGCAAGTTCTGCGACTGCTTGGCCACCAGAGGCGGAGCAGCGTGACTGTGTCGTTGTCTTCTCTCCCTGGAGACAGCACTGGCTTCGAGTCCGATGATGCACTTCGCAACACGACAGCAGAGGACGCTCGCGCTCTTTTCCGACTCGACTCAAAGGAGTCCAACACTGCGGACGACGACCTCAGCGTACAGTACGTTCGCTTGTAGGTCACGTGTGAGGAGCTGCCTTGTTGCTCCAGTCGAAGCGGAACGTGAAGTCCGATCCTACGTGCATAGCATGAAGTCGTCGCTTCGCAAAACAGAATGCAACACACAGGATGAATACGCACCGAGATGCACGAGCGGGATTTGTGCAACGAAGAAAACCCACATGACGAGCGTTGTATGGGCCATGTACATGTGGCGATTGAGCACAAACCCAAGTTGCTTGAGCGGCGAAAGCCCCGGCATGCGCACGCGCAACGCGGCGTAGAGCAGCAAGAACGAAAGCATCTCAAGTGCGGCGTACTCGGCGACGCTGGCCGCGGTGGAGCGCAATTGAGCTGCCGAAAGATCCCGGAACTGCATGTAATAGACGCGGTTGTCCAGGAATGACAGCACGAGCAAGTATGTAGCTATGGAAAGCTTCGTGAGTCGACGCTACTTAGCATCATGTAGACTTAGGGAGACGTACAATAGACGATGGCCATGATCACTTCGACGAACTCGATGAGGATGTAAAACTCGACCATACGCAGGAGTTTGAGCATGCGACGAAGGATCTTGGCGTCGAGGATCTCGATCTCGCAAAGCAACGAGTGGTCGCTCGACGGCTGGTTGATTCTCGGTTCTAACGGAGAGACCCTGGGTGCCTCACCAGCGGCAGTGTCAATGATGTACTTGGACGGCTGTTTCTTGAGACTGAGTGCCTTGCGGCTGAGCTTCTTTATGAGACTCAGTCGTGTGCGAGTTGACTGTCGAACAGATCCTTTGTCAGCCTTTTCGAGCTGGCGACAGACGTTCCCATTCGCTTCCAACAACGTGAGTGTGTACTCTGCAAATGCCGTTCGCATTTTCGAGACCTTGATGGTCTTGGACTTTGTTGCGAGTCGCCGGATCTCGAGGAAAAGCTGTTTGACCTCGCTCAGAGAAATCAAGATCTGGAAGAGATCCACCGAGACAATGACCGCAATCGAACCGCGGCTCGTGGCCTGCTGCATCGTGAGTGAGACGAACATGGCGTGGAAGACGTCAACGTTGAAGATGATCATGGTCGGCGCAATGTCGGTGCTTTCGCGGAGCCCGTACTTGACCCAGTTCCGGAAGACGAGCTTGAGCGGCGGTAGCACCATAGACCAGAGCGTCTGATGGAAGCCCGAGAGCAGGCTGAATATGGCGTTGTAGGAGCAGTACGTGAGGATGATGACGCACTGCGAATTAAAGACGACGAGGTACCGCAGTAGGTGGTGCCGCGCAGATGCGTCGCGGCGGAGCACGGGACGCCACGAGAACCAGAGCAACGTGCCCATGGGCACGAGCCAGGGCGGCGTCAATATCTGGATCAGAAACGGTGCCGGGTACCCGATCAACTTCCAGATAAGGGAGGCTACTCCATCGAGTACGAGACCAACTGTCACGGAGATGGCCATACCACGCACACGATGCATCCGAAGCGCCGGGATGACCTGGCCGACGTGCTCGACGACCATAAACGTCATGATCCACGTGATTGCAAAGCCACGGAACCAGAAACCAAAAGTCTGGTGGTGGAAGCTCACGCTGATGGGCCGCATCGGCAGCGCGTCCACGAAGATGACGAAGAGCAGGCACGGCACAGGCATGGTGAAGGCCGTCGCGACGATGCGCCACGGACTCGTAGATGCCTGGTATTTCGTAAGCTCGCGGAGACGGGCGATCGAGTACCGGCCGTGGAGTTCGACTTGGATTGCCTTCCACGCACGAGCGATCCGCTGGAGCAACATCATACCAGTAATGGGGATAAGGCAATGAGAAGGCAGATAGCACATTAGTGGGAGATCAGACACAACAGTGCTATTTGTGGCGCAATGGCAAGCAACAGTTTGTCACTCATTGCCGATATAAAGGGACAATCCCTGACTAGATTCAGCTGACCATCAGGCTGACGTTTACATGCGAAGGTAGTTGACTCCGTCCGGGTTCTCACTATCGCGGATATCACCCGACTGTCTTGTGTCGAAGTCGACGCGGTAGAGCGACTGTGCGACAGTAGTATTCGTCCGTCGCAGCGTCTCGTGGCCTGGCATCTCACTCGGAAGCGATTGCTGCCGCGTATAGGCACCTGGCTTCGCAGTTGCCTCTTCAAGACGAAGGACGTCGGCCTCGTGGCTCCGCCCCGCTTCGCCGATCTTCAGCAGTCGGATCACCTGACTGTACTCGATCTTGGTGCCGCGCAAGTCGAAGAGCAGCTTGGCCACGCTGTTGAAGCGGAAGAACGAGAGCTGGAAGCCGAATTTTCCCAGCACCGTGCGCACCTCGTCCACCTCCAAGAGACCACAGCGACCGCGATCGCGGCGCGCGAGCTCGCTCTCGATCGCATTGAGCGTTTGCTGATTCTGACGGAGGTGTGCGTGCACGGTATGCACAAAGTCTGCTCGCAGTTGCACGGTCTCGGTAAAGTGGTCGATCACTTCACCGAGTGCTGCACCGTCCACACTCACGATTGAGGATACGAGCACAAAGTCGCGGAACATGCGCGGCTGGAAGACGAACAAGTTGACCAGAAGAGGTAGTGGCACGACGCACATGGACACGTAGCCGGCCTTTCGCTGGATCTTGCGCATCTGGTAGAGCACGCACTGGCAGAAGAGCGCGAAGAAAAACGCGTTCAGCATCAACAGCAGGATCACGCAAAAGTGCCAGGCGCTGCGCGAGAAGTAGGGCAGCAGGATCACCGACGAAGGCTCAGATGCCGGATCATCGGGAGACGGCTTGCGGCGAAGACAGAGGCGGCCACGGTGAGCTTTCTTCGCGAGTTCGCGTTCGCGCACGCGTTCCATGGTCGCGACGACGTCGGCTGCGTGTTCGTGCTCGAAGCGCACGTTCGTCGACTCCATTTGTGCCAGTTGTCTGAGTCGCTCCAGCCGGCTCAAAGACTGCGAGCCGCCCATCGTGAGTGAGAGCAAGCGCTTCACAGATTTCGCAAAGTAGATGCAAACGAACATGTGGAGTAGGACGCAGAGCCACGAGAAGACGAGAAACGCCGTGACGATACCGAATTTTTCATCGCCGTCGTCGACATAGTCGTCAATGAGCGACGCGAAGGCCTCGAGCCCCCAGGCCACCAGCAGCAGAATGGCCCACATGAGAACTTTGACCTCGATCATGTGTGAGATCTGGTTGTCCTGCGCCTGGCGCAGATACTTGGAGAACGGGAAGAGCTCCGGGAGCCCATGGGTCGTGAGGAACAAGTGGCGCAGCACGCGCATCTTAGCGACCTCGGCCACGTCCTGGCGTGTGATCTGCTTCTTGCTCCCACTTGCACACGGAAGAGAAGGACCACGGTACCAAGGCCCTTTACCGTAGAGATTCTCGATACGCTCGACGAGATGCTCGGTCGAAATGAGTTCAGCCTTGTCGACCTGGACGTTCTTGCGTCGAAGGCGGAGGAAAATACTCGCTGCCTGGATCACGAGCCCGATGGCCAAGATAAAGATAGTGAGATCGGCGGCCTGGAATGCGATCGCATGGGGACTGTAAGGGTCCATGTCGCCCACTTCCTTCATGATCTTGAGCCCGAAACCGATGAGCCCGAGGATCATGAGCTCACCGAAGACCTTGGTGAGCATTTCGTGGTACTTGGGGTATTTGTGGAGGCGGTGCTGGAGCTTGTGGATGCCGTACTCGAAGATCACGACCCAGAAGACGATCGCCGAGATCATGAGCACGACGCGCCATACTTGGACATTGTCGCCCACGCGGAAGAGCGAAGAAGAGGTGGAGCCGGCCATCGCAACTCGGAAGATTGGCGAATGAGATGTCCGTGAGATAGGGGAAAAGGAACGGGGAGAGAAGAGGGCAGGAGACGCTACAAACTAATGGTTCCACTCGAGGTTTACTTGCACGACGCCATGACGGCTGTCGCAACCGCAATCGCGACTTGCAACGCATCGGGCTAAGCAAACACAACGATTCGTCCTGAGACATGTGCCTTGATCGCAGCCCCTAAATTTGATACGGCATCAACTGTTTCCTCAAGCTTTGCACACTACGATAAATTTTTTTGTGCCTGACGGGTTCGTTGAACACGCGATTAACTCGGTAGCTGATCCAGGGCTTGACGATGTTTTCGTGGGTCATGCGAAGAGAAAGAAGCGATCCTTAAAGCTGAGACAACGGATATCTTTTCAGATTACTGTCGTTTCGGATGACGAGGACAGTCGAGTCTATTCATTTTGGACGGGTAGTTTTAATGACACTTCTAAGGCAATAGGAAATTACTACTACGCGTCAACATCGCTTTAGTTGAAACGCACGTAGTTGCCGACATCAGGCGACGGCGGGTTGGTTCGGGGTGAGTCCTCCGCGTCCTCTTCAGGTTCTTCCCAGTCGATGCGGTACAGCGAGGCCGCGGCGCTGGACTTGGCTCGCAGCAGCGGAGCGCGGCTCCTTGTGGTGGACTCGTCCTGGTTGTTGAACTCGATGGTGTTATTGCTCATGAACGTGAACACGAACGGCAGGTCCCGCGAGGTGTCGCCACTGTAAAGCATCGAGTTGTTGGCGAATTCGCGCACCTCACCAGTGCGTGCGAGCTCCAGTAACCTCAGCACCTGGGCATACTCAATGTTGATCCCATCGAGATCGAAGAGCAGCTTGGCGACGCTGTTGAACTTGAAGTACGACAGCTTGAATCCGAATCGCTTCAACACGTGTCGCACTTCTTCGGCCTCGAGGAACCCGCTCTTGGTCTCGTCGCGGCTCTCGAATTCGCTCTGAATGTCGGCGACAGTCTGGTTGGATGATTCCAAGTACGCGTGGACGATCCGCACAAAATTTGCACGAAGCTGCACGGTCTCAGTAAAGTGGTCGATGACATCACCGAGCGCCGTGTCGTTGACGCGGAGAACCGAGGACACGAGGATAAAGTTGCGGAGAATACGCGGCTGGAAGACCAGCATGTTGAGGATCAGCGGCACCGGGATGACGCAGATGACAGCCCAGCCGAACTCGCGGTAGATCGGTCGCATCTGGTAGATGATGCACTGGCAGTAGAGCGCGACGTAGAACGCGTTGAGCATGAGCGTTGACATGATGATAAAGTGCCAGGCCTTACGCGAGAACCAGCGCAAGTGGATGCGAGGTCCTCGAGTCGGAGTCGTGGGGACAGTTGTTCCATTTGGAGTGCACGCCTTGGCACCTTCCTCCTGCTTTGAATCGTCGATGAAAATGTCGCTCTTGGGTTCCTTGGACATGCTGCGGAACATCGTCGCGACCAGCTGAAGGCCAGTGTCGTGGGTGCGGTGCTTGCGCTTGTGCTTGTTGCGCTTGGTTCGTTCGCGTCCTCGCACGCTCTCCATCACAGAGATCGCGTCGGCTGCGAGCTCGCGATGCATCGTCTCCTTTTCGTCGGCCGCAATCTCGTCGAGACACGCGTAGCGACTTCGCAGCGATATCGTACCACGATTGTCCGAGTTGACTGCAGCGCCGAGTACCTGGTCGATCGCCCATGAAAAGTAGGACGTGATCGCACCGTGGAGCAAGACCGAGAGCCACGAGAATGCGAGAAAGGCCACGACGATCGAGTAGCTCTCGGTCCAGTGTTTATGGATGAGTTCGGCCGTGCCGTCGAGCCACCACGCGATGAGCAGCAACATGATCCACGTCGAGATCTCGACTTCGATCATATGCGAGATCTGGTGGTCCTGCGCCTGGCGTAGGTACTTGGAGAACGGGAAAAGCTCGGGAAGACCGTACGTCTTGAGGAAGTAGTGGCGAATTATCCGCATCTGCGCGACCTCCGGGAGATCGGCTTTGGTAATCTTCCTGCGGTCCTGGGTGCGCATGTACGCAAAGACGGAAGAAAGGCGGTGGTACCACTTGGGCAACGGCGTGCGCGCCATGAGGTCGATGACGTGCTGCGTCGAGATGAGCTCGGCCTTGTCGACCTGGATGTTCTTTCTCCGCATGCGCAGAAACACGATGGTCGCCTGGAGAATCAACGCGATGGCCACGAGGAAAATAGTGATATCGGCAGCCTGGAACGCGATCATCGAATCGCTGTACCAGTCGAGGCTCGTGAGCTCTTTCAAGATCTTGATGCCCAGACCGATGAGCCCTAGGATCATGAGTTCACCAAAGACCTTGGTCATCATCTCGTGGTACTTGGGGTACTTGTGCAAATGGTGCTCGAGCTTGTGGAGGTATCGCTCGAAGATCATGATGACGATCACGAGGATCGAGACCATGGTGAGCACGCGAGGAAGCGTGACATTGTCGCCGACGCGAAAGACCGAGCCGCTCTTGCCGCCAGCCATGGTTTCTGCACGGTCTCCGGTATTATGCTGCCACGCAGGACTCGCTGGATTGGGTGAGTGGAGTGGCTTGACGAGAAGGTGGTGAATACCCAACTGGTTGCGTCCGAAGCTTTGGACGAAGTTCGCTTTCGTGAGGAACGTTTTTGTGTTCAGTTTAAAAATGCACCGTCCCGTCCGTGGATTCCATGGCCGGAAGATTCCTGGGTTCAAACTCAGACTAAATAAATCAAAAACTGAGATAGCGCATGTCACTGTCAAATAGTATAAGATATTTTAGGATAATATGGAGTTTAGTATATGGCATAGTGATATGAAGACAAGTAGATTGAATGAACCTATAGCCTGTTCAAGTGAAAATTCAAGATGAGTCTTGATTGCAAAACTAATCAGTCAGCAGCGCGTGTTCACTGAACAAATCCCCCAAAGTGAGACCATCCAGTTGGAGATTCGAAAGGTACAAAAAAGAAGCCGCAGCCATTTCGGATTGTGCAGCTTCTCGCGCTCAACTGCGCGCAAAAAGTTGAGATTTGTGCTGTCACCCCGCCTCCACAGGTTTGGTCTGATTCAAATCTCTCTCGGCTGGAAAGCAATGGGATTGATCACAGGGGTGCTCGTTGGACAATGCACGAGTCGAAACCCCTGGCTCGTCTTCTCTCTCTCTCTCTCTCTCTCTCTCTCTCTCTCTCTCTCTCTCTCTCTCTCTCTCTCTCTCTCTCTGCGGTCATTTTTTTGGCGTTTCACTGGTTTCCAGAGCGGTTGGCCGGCTGCGTTGAAAGTACAGCAAGGGCTTGGATCCCTTCTGGCCCCAACGGACGTCTTGTTGAAGGAGCCCTGCCTCACGTTTGGCGGCCCCGCCTCAACATGAATAGCCAGGTCCCGTCAAGCTTGAGCCCCCCGCCTCAAACTGCAGGCGACATAAATGTCGACGAGCGTGATTTCAACGCAGTGTACAGTATTGATACCGTCAATTGCTGGGTCATTTCAAAAACAACGATGAATTTATAAACAACGTGGGAACAAGGCTACTCAAGTAAAAACAACAATTTCAGAGAAGAGGGCCAACAACTATCTCTATCTCCATCAATCCATCCAACTTTCCACCCCTCCATCCGTTTGATGAAAAAAGGCAACAAGTCACCACTGGGACGTCGCTGGAATTTTGCACTCATCAGCATTGGAGTGATAAAGATTTTTTCGGAAGGGTCACATCTCCGAAGAGTGGGCTTTGCCCTCATGTAGATGGGTCCTTGGGTCAGCTTTCATTGGTGGCATCTCCTCCAAAGAAAGACCAGAATGAACCCACAACTGTCGGTTCAGCTTAGGTGCGAAGGATCCTCACTGACGCATACACACATGTTCAAAAGGTCACGGTGAACGAGCCGTCCCAAAACTCCCAACGGAGTTTGTTTATCACGTGCAGTCGGTGGTTGTGCACGATCGGAGTTGAAGTTGACACGGAGATCTGGCGACATCTGAACTCTAACACCAAAGCAATGGCAAACGCGATCCCCCCCAAGCTGAGGAGGCTCGCTCATGGGCAAACACCACAATGCTGAGTACAGTAGTTCGAAAAAATTATCCGTTCACAACAAAAAGAACAAGATCCACATGCAGCTTCCGACCTCCTTCACACTGGTTGTTTGTTGGCTGCCTCCCTAGTCTCTCTTGTGTTGGCTTCGTTGAAGTGCCAGCAAGTGTTGTGTTGTAAGGCGGTAGGTTTCCTCGGCTTGGACTCGCAGCGCATAGATTTGCATCCTCATTTCGAGTCGATCTTGTTGGCGTGATCTGAACTGAAGGCCGATCGTGCTTGGCACTGTCTCAGCGACAAAGAACTCTTCGTCCCTGAGCTCCTCGAGCGTTACGAACGAGTCGTGCGAGAGTTTTCGGTTGAAGCCACTCGGCCTCGAGTCCCGAACTGAATCGAAAGGCCGAACAAAATCATTCACGGCCAGCTCCACAGCGTTGTCCATCTTAAGTGCTGCCATCACACAGCCCTTGCAGGCCAGAACAGGCTTGTACACCCGGTCTTGGACCAAACGAATATTCATTAGACATCGACTGCACACGTGGGTTTGACAGATCTCACATGCGGAGAGAGCTCGAAGTAGAGAAGAGTGCCGAGTGCACTGCGAGCACTCGGTCGATGAGCTGCGTCGGGCATTCCCATTCCACGACGGAAAATATTGCGAGGCCCGCGCATCGGGATGAAGACGTTGCGTTTGCATCCACACAAGTTTCTTCTTCATTGCCGACTCAATAGCCTTGTGCATTGAGATCAAGACATCAGCTGTGAATTTCGCCGTGAGTTTCTTTGGTAGCTCGCGCGAAGCGTCCGTCGTGATGGTGGAGAAGAAATCTACGATGTCACTTGCAGTCTGGCGATACAAGATGCACAGTGACATGCGGCATCGCTTGTACCCTGACAACGGCGGGAAATCAACCATATCGACTGAGTGGGAGAGAATGAACCCGACACGCTCTTCGCGCCCCTTGTTTACGACGACATCGAAACCTGATGCATCTACATAAGTGAGATCCCTCGCTCTGACGAACGACGCGAGACTCGGAGCCCGAGCCGACCACTTGAGCCCGAGGTACGAGAATGGCTCGTCGTCGGTTGGCAGAACAATGTCAGCAAGCGTTCGATGCGTAATGAACTCGTCCCGAATCATGATCGATCGGGCGAGCATCGACACCTCGGTCGGCGCAGCCATACCGTACATCGCTTCTTCTAGTGATCCTTCAAGCGTGCCAACGCAGCACATTTTGGACTGAGGAATCCATTCCGCCGATCGCGCGATCGCACTCTTCGAGCGCAACGAATTGGACTCGTGAAACGCTGATACATGGTGCTTGTTGCGCGACTCAAATACCTGCGTGCCCCCACGCCGCTTGAACAGCTTCCAGTGAGGGCCAACACTGGCACGTGCGTTAGAAGGCAGCTCGAGGTGTTTTGAGTAGAGCTGAAGTGTCTGTCGTAGTAGCGTGGCAGCAATCTGGGCGTATTCGCTCATTTGTGGCGGTGTGAGGTCGAGAGGGAGTCGCGTCGGGAGATTAAAGGTTCGCATCACCATCGTGTCCACCGCCTCGCGAGATCAGGAGTGAGCTGTTTGCCGGTTCTCTGGAGAGGCCAGTTGGTTAACGCAAACTGAGACACAATCCGATTTCTCGGATTGCGCGTCAACACGGCACGCGAGAGATCCATATGATAGCTTATTCGGCCTATGCTTCCCGTTTCCCGTAGACTGCACTTTGAGCAGAAGGTAGCGGAGGCTTCAACAATACATACGTTGAACTTCGCCGATGCAAACGATAAGTATACAGTGCACAGCGGATCCATCACTGCCATCAGAATCCAACAAACTCACAACAATGAAGCGAAAATAGAGAGCGAGTACCCATGGAAAAGCTGCGGCACCTTCCCACCGAACGAAGGAAGGCGTCAAATGGGAACCAGGATCAAGGAACTGCCATCAGCGCGTCACTGAACTTGATCGTCTGCACTCAGATCAGCGATCAGAGACCTTCTTCTCGCCAGTGCGACATGGCAGTCGGAGATGGGTCCATGTTGGCTTCTCTCGGGAAAGACCGAAGCCACAGATCAGATAATAGTTCAGCGCCAAGGAGGAATACTGAAGCTCTCTTGATCCGCACGAGAGACTCGTGTGGGTCGCATTCCAAAAAACCCTGCATTGGAATCGTAGATCTGAGATATGGGCAACAATAGTCTGCGACCCCCGAACTCTCCGGAAGCTGATGAGACCAATGAAGCCTGCTCTTGAGCAAATTCCACAACGCGGAGCACAGTAGTTCGAAAAATAATTGGAACGTAACAAAGATAACAAGCCCGACAAGCTGCATCCTGCCTCCTTCATAGTGGTGGTTTTGACGGCTGTCGCCCTAGTCTCCCTTGTGTTGGCTTCGTTGAAGTACCAACGACTGTTGTGTTGTAAAGCGGTAGGTTTCTTCGGCTTGGATACGCAATGCATAAATTTGCATCCACAGTTTGAGTCGATCTTGTTGGGATGATCTGGGCCGAAGGTCGATCGTACTTGGCACTGTCCCAGCAACAAAGGTCTGCTCGTCACAGAAGTCCTCGAGCGTTACGGACGAGTCGTGCCTCAGTTTCTGATCAGAGTCACTCTGCCTTGAATCCCGAACTGAATCGAACGGCCGAACAAAATCATTCACGGCCAGCTCCACAGCGTTGTCCATCTTGAGTGCCGTCATCACACAGCCTTTGCAGGCCAAAACAGGCTTGTACTCTAGGTCTTGGACCAACCGGACATTTGTAAGGCATTGAAGGCAAACGGACGCTCGACAGATCTCACATGCGGAGAGAGCTCGAAGCAGAGAAGAGTGTCGTGTGCATTGCGAACATTCAGTCGGTGAGCTGCGTCGTCGGACACTTTTATTCCACGACGGTGGAATTTGCGAAGCTTGGAAGCATGCACGAAGACGCTGCGTTTGCATCCACACAAGTTTTTTCTTCATAGCCGACTCAACAGCCTTGTGGACTGAGATTAATGCGTCTGCTGCATATTTGGCCGTGAGCTTCTTCGGCAGCTCGCCTGAACCATCAGCGGCGACGGTTGAAAAGAAATCGACGATATCACTCGCTGCCTGGCGATACAAGATGCACAGAGATATGCGGCATCGCTTGTACCCTGACAACGGCGGGAAATCAACCACGTCAACTGAATGGGAGAGAATGAACCCGACACGCTCTTTGTGCCCTTTGTTCTCGAAGAAATCGAAACCTGACGCGTCGATATAGGTGAGATCCCTCGCTTTGACGACCGACGCGAGATTCGGAGCCCGGGCCGACCACTTGAGCCCGAGGTACGAGAATGGCTCGTCGTCGGTTGGCAGAACAATGTCAGCAAGCGTTCGATGCGTAATGAACTCGTCCCGAATCATGGTCGACCGTGCGAGCATCGATGGTACGGTTGGTGCCACCATACCGTACATCGCATCCTCTAGTGATCCTTCGAGCGTGCCAACACAACACATTTTGGCCTGAGGAATCCATTCCGCCGATCGCGCGATCGCACTCTTCGAGCGCAACGAATTGGACTCGTGAAACGCTGATACATGGTGCTTGTTGCGCGACTCAAATACGTGCGTGTCCCCACGCCGCTTGAACAGCTTCCACTGAGGGCCAGCGCCGGCATGAGCGTCACAAGGCAGCTCGAGGTGTTGGGCGTAGAGTTTTAGAGTCTGTCGTAGTAGCGTGGCAGCAATCTGGGCGTATTCGCTCATTTGTGGGGGTGTGAGGTCGAGAGGGAGTCGCGTTGGGAGATGAGAGTCCCACATGACTATTGTGTCCGCTGCCCCGTGAGATCAGGAGTGAGTTGTTTGCCGGTGCTTTGAAAGCGCCGGCAAACTAAAACGTAATCCGACTTGTCGGATTGCGCGCCTACACAGCGATCCGTATGATTCTCTTTTGCCCATTGACCCTCTTGACTGGATTATGGGGATGATCACGATCAAGCCGATACATACATTGAACTTGGTTCTGGCGTGCCGGTGTGATGGCAAGTAGTCGATACGGCGTCGTCATTAGAAGTCTTCAAACTCACAAGGATTCTGCAAAAGTTGGGAATTACTCACAGCGTTGCGAGGTAAACAAACACTGGAACTCCACCACCGAACCAAGGGCTTCGAAGCAAGCCGCTACCAGAGGGTCGCTCAAATTGGTCGTACGCGCCCAGAATCCTAGCGATCACATATCGCTGCTCGCCCTGTGGCATGGTTTCTCGACATCAGCTCGTGATGGCAAAATGACGAGCGCGAGCTTTTCTGCTTGAGTCAAACTACACTTTTGCGATCTCCTTCAATGCATGATTGGTCTTAGATGTTAAAAGCGTCGATTGACGATTTACCACGTACCCAACAAACAATACATCTTCATTCAAAACGAATTGAGTTTCGTTCAACCCAGGGAATAGCGCGGTCTGTGTGAGCAGAGAGAGAGAGAGAGAGAGACCGTGTGTGCGGACTCTCTGTCCTCCAGTTCACTTCTCGTCAGCGTTGGGCTCGTAGAAGGGCACTTCGCCGTGCGGCGTTACGCGCACGGCTTGTCGATTCCCCGGCAAGTAGTCGAACGTGCCAAAGTGTGTGGTGATGCGGTTATCCCAGATCGCCACAGCGTTCTTCTTCCAGCGATAGCGCACCTGGAACTCGTGGCCCTGGGCCTGGTGGGCCAACAAGAATCGGAGCACGGCGTCTGACTCGGCCAGCGATAGCTGCTTGATGCGCGTCGTGAAGGCCTGGTTCACGAAGAGTGCCTTGCGCTTGGTCACTGGGTGTGTGCGAATCACTGGATGCTCGAACTCGGCGTACGGTCGACGGATCGTGAGTCCGCGCGCCGCAGCATCCTCAGCCTGCTCTTTGCTGCTGTGGATGGCCGTGAGACCTTCGAGAAATTTCTTGAAAGCAGGTGTGAGACGCTCATAGGCCTCGTAGCTCGAGGCCCAAATCGTGTCGCCGCCTTCGGGAGGTGTCGTCAGCAGTTTGAAACTCGTGTAAGACGGAGGCTGCCGCTCATAGGTCACGTCGCTATGCCAGTGGTTGATGGGATCGTAGAGCTGGCGTTCGATCATCGCCGGACTCTTCTCCACTGAGGCCTCGACGACGACGATCTCGGGCTTCTCCGGTGGGTGGCCCAGGTTCTGGTGGATGTGCAGCGGGCCGTAGTATCTTCCCAGCTCCAACTGCTGCTCGACATTGATCTCTTGATCCCGGAAAAACACCACACCTCGATGAGCCGTCAATAGTGCCAGCTCATCCTTCTGCGCGTCCGTGAGCTCGTGCAGCTGCACGCCCGTGATCTCCGTGCCAATCTTGGGCGCCAAGTGGCGCACTGTCGCGTTCGCTAACAGGTTCTTGAGCGTCGGGTCGGCGTACTTGGCGCGGTCGTCGAACGGCAGCTCAGGGATCGGAGGGTACGTGGTCGTCGGGAAGACGCTGGCGAGCTCTGGATGTTCAAGTGGGTTATGGGCCACACGCTGGTTGAACGCGTTCTTGATAGGCTCCGTTTCGCTCTGCTTGAGCTGCTGAGAGGAACGCTGTGTGTCGCTGTTGAGCGGTGCCATGGTTTCGTCGTCGGAAGGCTGCAGTTTCCCGAATGGGCCGGAACATTTGGGAAGGATCTCTACGGGCTATTGGGATGAGGGTATCACGGGGCCATGGATGGGCCGAACGACGCCAAGCGATAGGTGAGCGCCATCGCCAACTTTCCATTTCCTTGGCGCGTCCAGCGTGACACAGGCAGTAGTGAGCATGGCGATTGGCCACATTAACGAGCCAATCACCTGGAGATGGAGACGAACTTCAAGGTCTCCAATCGCAATAAGTTCGGTCTCAGCGGAAGACCATCTCAATGGGATTCTTCGGAAGAGCAACGTCTTGGCTCCGTGCCGTCCGAATCCACTCATTGAGATTCATTGCCGTAGACCTTACCTTTAAGTTTGAAAGGTTTCGTGTTGTCTACCGAGGGTCTGATGCGGATATATTGCGTGGGCTCCGTAGTAAATCTTCCAAGCGATTTGTCCTCACCAGTTGTACTCGCAGCGTAACCCCGTGGACAATGTCTCTGACGAAATGACACTGCTCAAGGCCTTGTAGCTCATGACAGCGCTTAGGCCGAAGGAGCGACGAGAACGCTGATTAGGTGGAGATCTTTGTCAACTTTTATTTCAACAGTGGAACTCTACGTGCTTCTTTTAGCAACTCGGCGATATCCAGTCGATGATTTCAGTTGAAACTAAGGCAACTTCCTTCAACCCAATGCTCAGCAGTGGTTTGCAGTAAAATATCATGCAACTCCAGTGTAGGAGTCGCTTTGAGGTGTTCTGTCTGGGCTGTCCTGTCGTTGAGAAGAGAAGACCAATCACGTCAGTCGGGGCGACTTCAGACAGACCTTCTCCGCCGAAGGGGCACACAATTCATCTTGAACTGTAATCCGCGATCGAAAGTCCAGGCTGGTGCTTGCAGTCGTTTTTTGTTTGCAACGAAAACAACGAATCAAGGTCTAGGCCAGTGCGAGAACTAACAGCCTAGCTAATCGCTTTGGTGTATCAAGCAAGAGGGTTACAAACAAGCCGTAGACTCAAATCACCTTGATGGTTTGCTGATTCTCGTGTTCTCTCCACTCATACAAGCGCAACTTCTGCATGCATTGACTCAGAACTTCGAGTAGGACCGGTTGCAAGGCAGCGGGGGAATGTGGGCCACACACCTTGTTCAGGCCAGCGAAGGCAGTTGCTGCCTCAGTGGATGGGAGGCACATTCCCGACACGACGACAGGCGACGTCACACGGATACTGAGTTGTTGCCACCTGATGACTGGCGCGGTACTGCATTTCGCGACCGGGACAAGACGAAACCCACAACCGGATCTCGTTCCGTTCTATCGCCGAGAGCGAGCGGTTCCGCCGCTGTCGACAAGCAGATGATGACGCTGATAGAGTAAACAGCATTCTGCCTCTCGGCAGTGGATGAGGAAGGCACTTTCTGAAGTGTGACGGACAGAAACACAGAGTCGGGGAGCGCAGAAGCGGGAACTGCGAGGTGGCACGAGGAAAAAATTGTTTCGGCCATGACGACGAGCAAGCGAGTTAACGGAGACGACAGAACATCTCGGCGGAGCCCTCGGATGATGGACAGTCGATGCGGCGCGTCACCAACAGCGAGGAGATGGGTCGGCTCTCTCGTCTACAGGCCTCCCAAAGAGATCCCAGGTAACATGGCTACACTCTCAAGCTGCCTTTAAACTCGGATTTACTCTTCTCCAACCGGTACATTTCATTTAGAAAGTCCACGAATTGTGCCAACAGCTCATGTAAACATGATTTTCTCCCAAAATAATGATATTTAGTCGCCCTAGGCTCCACCAGCAAACTCCAAACGACTCTGCACTACAACGACGACGATCTACTGCTCGTCCTTCTCGAGGTACGGGATCTCGCCGTGCGGCGTCACGCGCACGGCCTGGCGGTTGCCCGGGAGGTAGTCGAACGTGGCGTAGTGGAACGTCACGCGGTTGTCCCAGATCGCCACGGCGTTCTTGCTCCAGCGGTAGCGCACCTGGAACTCGTGGCCCTCGCTCACGTGGCGGTAGAGGAAGTTCAGCACCGCCTCCGACTCGTTCAGCGAGAGCTCGGGGATACGCGTCGTGAACGCCTTGTTCACGTAAAGCGCCTTGCGCTTGGTGACCGGGTGCGTGCGAACGACCGGGTGGCGGAACTCGACCCACGGACGACGGATCGTGAAGCCACGAGCCGCAGCCTCCTCGGCCTGCTGGCGGCTGCTGTGGATGGCCGTGAGACCTTCGACGAATTTCTTCATGGGCTCGGTGAGGCGGTCGTAGGCCTCGTAGCCCGAGGCCCAGATCGTGTCACCACCGACTGGCGGCTTGGTGAGCAGCTTGAAGCTCGTGTACGACGGTGGCTGGCGCTCGCACGAGACATCGCTGTGCCACTCGTTCGTTGGCTCAAAACGCTGGCGCTCGATCAGCGCCGCGCTCTTCTCGACCGAGTTCTCGACCACGACGACCTCGGGCTTGCCTTCCGGGTGGCCCAGGTTCTGGTGCACGTGGAGAGGGCCCCAGTATCGGCCGAGCTCGATCTGCTGCTCGAGCGTGATCTCCTGGTCGAGCAGGAAGACGACGCCGCGTTGCGCAATGAGCAAAGCGAGTTCGTCCTTCTGTGCGTCCGTGAGCTCGTGGAGCTGGATGCCCGTGAGCTGCGTGCCAATCTTGGGCGCGAGGTGCTCGACCGTCGCGTGTTCAAGAAGGTTCTTGAGCGTCGGGTCCGCGAACTGCGCACGGTCCACGAACGGCAGCTCGGGGATCGGATCGTACTTGGTCTCTGGGAAGACGCAGTGGAGCTCCGGGTGCTCAAAGATCTCGTGCTCCGTGTGCTGGTTGAAGGCGTTCTTGATCGGGCCGGTAGTCGCGGCCAACTGCTCGGTCTTGGCGTCGGTGGAGGTGTTTTGCGGAGCCATGGCGCTTGGGCGTGGGGAGGCGAATTCGCGAATGTCGGGAAAAGATCGGCGTATTCCGCTGTTGAGGCGCGTGTCGCTTGGGCGGGCGCTAGGTGGTCGAGGCGCGTGGCTCTGTTGGCGCGATTCGATGGCGTAATACACTACGTCGCTCTCTTCTCTCACGTCACAGACGCACACCACACACTTTGCCGGAAACTCGGCGGCTCGCGAAAGTCGAGTCTGGCGTGACAGCAAAGCACGCAGGAAAGCCCATTGGTTCTTCGATAAATCCAATCAACGAACGCGATCAAGGCGAAGTGGGCTCCTCTTCTCGCGGCTGAGGTGTGCAAAGTTGACAGGCGAGAAGAATTGGAAGCAGAGGGTCAATTTCCACGGCATCTGAATGGCCAAGAGACGGGGTGGCGAGTCCATCCCAGCAACAGCACGAGCCAAGGACGAAACGGTGAAGTTTGATGGATGAGTGAGTGGAACGCACGAGGGAACTGCTCACGTAGACAGCCAGAGGCTTTGCCATCAACGATTGCGGCACTCGGCACGACAGGCAGCTGTGGATGCGTAGAGATCCGGATGCGGGCGGTGGAAATTCGAGAAAAAGATCTAGAGTCAAGGCGAAAGAGAGATTCGTGGGGGGGGGGGGTCTTGGTGGTTCACAGCGCGAAAGGAGGGCTGTCAACCATCGAGAGCGCTACTACAGTACTGTACCAGACATGAGCCGAGGCCTCCTAACAACGAAAGATGCTCACTTGTTCGTTAGAATTTCCAAGTTCAGTGCAGCAATTGAGGGGGAGTGCGGGATGGTTTTCCAGGCCCACCGAAGGTCTCACATTCCACGAAGGCAAAGATCCCACGTTTGACTTCCATATTTGTTCTTACAGTGTTAACAATCAGTATAGTATGTATAGTTGCTGTAATATCGTACTTTCATTCAAGTATTTTATTTAGAAAAGAAGGTTACGTCCTGTCTACGCGATTTCAGTGATACCTGTTCATTGAATCTTACCAGTCGCTAATGGATATGTCCCTCTTTACGGTCTCTGATTGGTTGGTGTCATGTGTGACCTGGCAGTTGAGTCACCAATCCAATGCCTCCATTCGAGCTCGTAGTCGACTTGCAGTCGAATGAGAGTCGTCCATTCTAAGCCGTCATGTCACCAGAACAGAACCCCCTAAATCGTGTTTATCTTAATCCAGATCCTCAAGGCTCGAAAAAGCGTTTGCCATCCTACGCGATGCATACGCGAGGCAGCGTCTTTCCTTCTCGTGAATGCAAATGATCGAAGGCTTCTCTGGTAGTCGAGGACATGGCGACGATCTCTTCGCAGAGAATCGCCATTTACGGAGCCCTACACATGAGATTGTCTTCCTGTCTTCTCCGGTTGATCTCGTTCTTCTGAGATCCCGAGGATGAGTCCTCCGGAGCGTCTACATCAACGACCTCGTTGATGGTTGTGCAATATCACGCTTTTCACGTTGGCTGAAGCGGCTGCCTCATCTTCTGAACATCTCGGTGGCGCCGGCCTCACGCCTTTCGTGGTCAGCGCAGGCGGATCCCACTATTCTGACGAGCGAGCGACATAGTACAGGAGGCGTACCGTACTGTACTGTACAGGATACACTCTGTTTGCTCAACCAGTGCTCTCCGCCTCTCGTCGAGACGACCAGAGGCGGCCTGAAAGTTCCTCCTCCAAGACTCATGGATGTCCGCGGTCACATCGAGCCCGGGCTTTTTATGAAAATGCTCGTCTAAGGATCCTGGGCATGCCATTGGTCGACTGGCGGATCCCATGCAGCCAATCGCCCCGGGTGTGCGCATCCTCCTTGGATGCGAACTCGGAACAGCGAGAGGCGGTGACCATTTCAGCGTCGTGGACGAGCCAGGAGTGAACTTCCGTAGCGGTGAGGGACGGATGGACAAGCCGAGCGTGGATCGTTGAACAGAAGGGGTGTCGTAAACGCTTTTCTTGCTGGGGGGAAGACCCCGACCACCGCAAGACGCCTGACTTTCCCGCAGCTCATTCTTCGACTCGCCTTGTGCCACACATCAGCCATGGGGAAGAACGCCGCCTCGCCGTCGCCCGTGCTGACACCGCTCACGCAGACGCCGGGCATCGCCGACTACAGCACGAAGCTCTGGGACGACCGCCCGTCGTATCTTAAGAACCACGTGATCCGCAATGCCTGCCTCTTCCTCTTCATCATCACGGCTTTCGAAGAGACCGCGAGTTTCGCGATCAACCAGTCGCTCAAGAACTTTTTCCAGAAGCTCGGCTGGTCGAACAAGGGCTCCAACTCGATGAAGCTCACGTACGACGCGATCGCGCAGTTCTCGTGTATCGTCGCGGGCTACATCTCGGATGAGAAGATCGGCAAGTTCAAGACGCTGCTCGGTGCTGCGTCGATCGACTCGGTCGGCTTCGCTATGCTCGTCATCGCGTCCCTGCCGTCTGTGCTCAAGCACCAGCAACTGGCCAAGGTCATCTTCAACGTCGGTCTCTTCCTCGGCGTCGCGCTCACGCAGATCTGTCTTCGCTCGGTCTCGATCTCGTACGGTGGTGACCAGTTCTCGCCGACTACGCCGCTCGAAGAAAAACGTGTGTTCTTCAGCATCCACTACTGGGTCGCCAACATCGGTGCGTTCATCGGCTACGCTGTCTTCCCGTCGGTCTCTCTCCACGGCCTCGGTGCCATCCCGGCCGAGTACGGCTACACGACCAACTTTGCGATCGGTCTCGCGTCGCTTGTGCTCTTCGTATTCTTCCTCTGGATCTCGCGCAGCCGCTACGTGAATGTGCCGCCGACCAAGGGCTCGATCAGCCAGGTGCTCACGATCGTCGCCCACCGCGCCAAGACCAACTGGCGAGCTCGTTTTGTGGCCTTCGGCTTTCTGCTCTACCTCTCGGCCTTCCTCATGAACGTCATCGCGTCTTTCTACTCGGACCACGGTGAGCTCGGCCGCAACATCTCCAAGGCTGCCGGCGGCGTCATCGTCGTGGCCACGGCCATCTGGGTCTACTTTGGTCGCAACAACGCCTTCCTCGAAGGCGTCAAGGAGTCGTACGGCAGCAAGTTTGACGATGAGCTCGTCGACGGCGTCAAGAAGGTCATCCGCATCCTGCCTTTCAACGCGTTCAACGTCTTCTGGTGGGTCTGCCAGAACCAGCGTGGTAACAACCAGTCCATCATCCAGCAGACCGACGTGCGTCTCGGCAGCGGTCCACATGCAAGCCAGATCCCGGGCCCGACCGTGCAGATGTTCAACCCGATCGGCGTGCTGCTCTTCGTGCCACTCACGGAGCGTGTGATCTACCCGCTGTATGAACGCTGGGCGGGCAAGCCGGCCTCGCGCTACGGCAAGGTGCTCACGGGCTACTGCATCGCCGTGATCGCTATGATCTGGACGGGCTGCTTCGAGATCATTCGCCGCAGCCGTCCTGTGCTCACGTACGAGGAGAACGGCGTGACCAAGTTCATCACCAACAACGACGGCAAGCAGGTCATGAACGACATCCCGTGGTTCGCCGGCCTGCCGCACTACTTCCTCGTCGCACTCGCCGGTGTCTTCATTGTGATCCCGTCGTACGACATTTGTTACTCGGAGGTCCCGGCGTCCATGCGCTCGACGTCCATCGCGCTCGGCTTCTTCGTCAACTCGATGGGCTCGACGCTGCTCTCGGCCATCGTGCTGCTCTTCGGCAAGTACATCCCGGCCAACCTCAACAACGGCCACATGGAGTACCTCCACTTTACGCTCGCGGGCGTCATGTGCGTCAACATCTTCTTCTTCACGCTTGTCATGAACCAGATGCAGCTTGGCATGATCCCCAAGCTTGACAAGAACGCCAAGGGCGAGACACCGCTCATCATCAACGACTCCCAGGCCAAGGAAAACACAGAGCTCGTCAACGACAAGACCCAGTAAACCTCTAAACTGGGACCCAAGCTAGACTCTTTGGTTCGTATGGTGTATATAATTCCGATAAGGATCTTCAGACTATCCTCTGAGTCGATTTGTATACTTGAAGTATTTTTCACAGAAGAAGGCGAGTCTTGTCCACGCTTCAGCTAGGGTGGTCTATTCAGCATGTAGAGTAAACACGTGAGATGATCCCCAGTCAGATGTTGTCGTGAGACGTACACTTCGTACAGCTTGTACTGCGTATGGTAAGATCTCCTCTCTGTCTCGTCACCAACTGACTTGAGCCGAAAATGCGGAAATGGTTCGTCACTCAGTGTCCGAGATGACACACTCCAATTTTTTTTACGACGTTGTACAAGTAGTATTATTTAGGAGTTCGACAACACAGGATAACGCACTGTACTTTAAGCGTCATCTCACATCCATGATGAACTAAAAGAGAAGGCTCGTAACTTGGGGAGTGGTGGTGATCTGGTGAGGAGGGCTCAAGGACGTCGGCAATATGATCGAAGTGCCAACGCTTCATGACGTTAGATAAGGAACGTTGAAGAGTCAGATACGGATCTCGTGTTGACGAACAACAACATGAAGATCATGCCATGCACACGTTCATCCAACGACACTATGAAGATCATGCCATGAACGATTTCACTGAATGCACTGGGGTGTTGAGGTGTCTGAAAAGCTGTCGAGTCAATGTATTCGTTATCATTCATCACATGCGCAAGTATTGAGGGGCATTGGGCGACGACGAGTTCGCGGGGTGTGACGACTGGCTCTGACTGGTCCAATTCATTCGATACAGCGAGGCGGCAGCACTGGACTTGGCTCGCATCATTGGAGCAGGCATGCCTTCGCGAGGCTTGAGATCATCAACAGTGTCTGCGTCGGGAACGTACGGCTTCGGCGTCTCCGTGCTGTCCACGCCGAAGATCGACGAGGAAGTGTATGGCGTCTCGCCCGTGTACAGCGTCGAGTTCGCAAAGGCTCGCACTTCGTCGCTGCGACCAAACTCCAACAGCCTCAGCACTTGAGCGTACTCAACGTCGATGCCCTGGAGATCGAAGAGCAGCCTGGCGACACTGTTGAACTTGAAGAAGGACAGCTTGAAGCCGAATCGCTTGAGCACGAGTCGCACTTCTTCCAGTTCGAGGAACCCGCTCTTGTCCACATCGCGGCTCTCAAACTCGTTCTGGATGTCGGCGATGGTCTGGTTGGTTGAGTCCAGGTACGCGTGAATCGTCTTGACAAAGTTTGCTCGCAGCTGCACAGTCTCGGTGAAGTGGTCGATGACTTCGCCCAGCGCTGTATCGTCGACGCGGAAAATGGACGACACGAGGATAAAGTTGCGGAAGATGCGCGGCTGGAAGATAAACACGTTGATGAGCAGCGGCACCGGAATGAAGCACATGACCACAGTGCCAAACTCGTGCTTGATCGATCGCATCTGGTAGATAACGCACTGGCAAAAGAGCGCAACGTAGAGAGCGTTCAGCATCAGCGCCGCCATGACGATAAAGTGCCAGGCCTTGCGTGAGAACCAGCGCAGGTTGATCTGGTGCACAGACGTCGGGGCAGCGTGTGCGTCACTAGTTCCTGGCTTGGGACCGGCTTCTTGCTCGACGTCGACGTCGTTCGCGAGCTTCTCTTTCTTGGCCGACTTGCGCACGTTACGCGAGATCGTCGCGACGAGCTGGAAGCCCGTGTCGTGGGTCACGTGCTTGTGCTTGCGCTTGCTGTGCTTGAGTTGCTCGTCTTCCCGGACGCGCTCCATCACGGCGATCGCGTCCGTGGCGAGTTCGCGGTCCATGGCCTGGGCTTCGTACTCGGCGATGTCGGTCAAGTACAAGTAATGGTTGGCGTGGCGCGAGCCCGAGCCCGTGGCGGCGTTGAGCAGTTCATTGATAGCCCAGTCAAAGTAAGCCGTGATCGCGGCGTGGAGCGCGACCGAGAGCCACGTGAACGCGAGAAAGGCCACGACGATCGAGTACTTTTCGGTCCAGTGGATCTTGGCGATCTGCGAGACGGCCTCCATGCCCCAGGCGATGAGCAGCAGCACGATCCACGTCGACATCTCGACTTCGATCATGTTGGAGATCTGGTTGTCCTGCGCCTGGCGCAAGTACTTGGAGAACGGGAAGAGCTCGGGCAGCCCGTAGCTGCGCAGAAAGTAGTGGCGCAGGATGCGCATCTGCGCGACCTCGGGGATGTCGGCCGAGGTGATCTTCTTACGATCCTGTGGGTTCTTGTATGCACAGAGAGCAGTCACGCGTTGGAAGAGCCGGGGCGCGGCCGTGGCGGCGATGAGGTCCACGAGGTGCTGCGTCGAGATGAGCTCGGCCTTGTCGACCTGGATGTTCTTGAAGCGCATGCGTAAGAACACCACGGTCGCCTGGAGAATGAGCGCGATCGCGACGAGGAAGATGGTGAGATCGGCGGCCTGGAACGCGATCACGGGCTTGGAGTAGGCGTTGAGTCGCGTGAGCTCTTTCAAGATCTTGATGCCGAGACCGATGAGCCCCAGGATCATGAGCTCGCCAAAGACCTTGGTCATCATCTCGTGGTACTTGGGGTACTTGTGCAAATGGTGCTCGAGCTTGTGGAGGTATCGCTCGAAGATCATGATGAAGACCACGAGGATCGAGACCATGACGAGCACGCGCGAGAGCTCCACGTTGTCGCCCACGTGGAACATGGAGCCGCTGTGGTCGTCGCCGCCGCCGCCGCCCATGGTCGATCGATTCTCTTTGTTGGCGTCTTGCGTTGGCGTCGGGTGTGGGAATGAGCGCATGGGCGGGCGAGCGCCATGGGTGGGCGGGCGGGTGGTGTATCCACTCTTGGAGTTTGTATGGCGGATGTGCACCCACGTGGGGGGGGGTCCAGAAATCTTCCCCGAACCCCTTTTCGGGCCAGAGATGGATACATTGGCAGCCAATGACCGAGCGGGATGGAGAATGAACCCACAACCGACGAAGAGTGAGTAATATCACGGAGATTGAGTATACCATCTAGCTAAAGAAAGACAAGGGCGGTCACGTTTTGTCAAATAGACCACCCGGTCGTTTTTGCCACGGCTGGTGGACTCCAGGACCTCGAGTTCTTCACCATCTCTTCGCTCACTTTATAATTTTTTTTGGTTTTTCCTTGAAGGACGCAAGCCAATAAACTTATATTTTTTTTGGTTCTCGTCTATTTGGTAAACGGGGCCGTGGGCCTTCATACTCGTCTTCGTCTCGCACTCAAATGACACTCAGACACCTATCTAGCGATCCTCTTGCTCCTTCCATCAGGCCATGAACGACGAGCCCGAGGTCAGGGACAGCGGCTTGGGCACGGCGATCAGCGTGGGCGAATGGCGGTGCCTCAGTGTCAGCGACACGATTTCAAACTCATCTAGTGGCTCGGAGCTCGTGAGTAGATCACCGCCGAGGTTGAGCAGGTCCGCGTGGAGTAGCCAGGAGCTCGGCACGAGCGACGTCGCAGAGCCGGCGAGTCGCTGCGCGAGGTGGAAGGGCGTGAAGTACTTCTCGAGCCGCGACTCGTGGCGCTTGCTGAAGAGCGCGATGGCCACGCTCAGCAGCAGCACGATCGCGCACCCGCAGTAGGCGAGGATCGCTGAGAGACGAGGCACTTTGACTACCAACCGAGCGTACGACGAGACGCTCAGTGGAGACGATGGCGACGACGCAAAGTCCGAGCGAACGACGCCGTCGCGGAACAACCAGAAGACGCTCGCCGCGAACGCGTGATCATCACGAGCCTCACGTGAGAACCAGTGGTTCTGCTGAATTGTGGCCAGGAAGCTGCCTCGCTGCGTTTCGCAGCCTGAGGTCTTCGTGTCGAGCGAGGTCGTCTGGTCGAAGTCGTCTGGGAAGACAAGGTCGCCCTTGAGATTGCCACCGGCGTCGATCTCTTGGGCCGTCGTGGAGACAAGCTGGACCCAGGAGCTGGGTGATGAGACAAGCGCAAGCTGTGCAAGCGGGAGAGCTGTCTGGTCAGCCACGACGACTTCGTTCTCATTCAATCGAAGAGCCGCCGTCGAGTCGCTGGGCATCACATGAAGCCGTCCTACCGTCACGGAGTAGACTTTCCTTGCGTTCTTGAGCTGGACGAGGTGCGTGTCTGTCTGGTTAAAGGACTCGCCTTCGATGCGCTGAGCGAAACTGAGCACGAGGAACGAGTTCTTGGAGATCGTGGCGCAGGCCGACGCGTTCAGCTGCATTGTTGAGACCATATCTTCATCTCCATCGGCTGTGGAGCAGATCGGGATCGCCCACATCTGAGCTCCACCGTCAGCGGCGGCGTCTGTGGCCTTCTCGCTACGAGGGCTGACTATACAGGCGTGCTCACCACACTCTTCCTTCACGTTGATGTCGAAGAAGTAGTCAGTGGACTGTCTGTTGTCGTATGAGACACTGGAGGTGGTGTCGCTGTTGATGAGCGTCAGCCGTCGCTGCATGTACGAACGCACGGACGGGATGTCGAGCGTCACACTCTCGAACACAAGAGAGCTCGAGACGTTCGCAGAACTTAATGAGACATTGACGTTGTCGACATCAAACCACTGGAGACGAGTCGATCCTGGATTGGTCGTAAACTCGTTAAGCGACGCATTGACGCGACGCGACAACTCGGAGCTGGTGGATGCTGCTTTCCCGGGCAGGAAATCATTGGCAAAGGCTGTGCTGTTGAATGACCGAGTGGCTCTCTCTGCCGAGGAGAGGAAAAGAGCTTCCATCATTGGGAAGGCGTAGGCTATCAGGCTGCTGGCCGTTTTTGGGATAATCGAACTGGATGAAGATGTGATCGCAATAGTCGATCGACTAATACTGGCGTCTTGGAGGCTGTTCATCCAAGTGCGAGAAGGGAATCCATAGTCCACTGCGGCGATAAGCCGTTGCGGCGACGTTCGTGTACAAGAGGAACCTGCAGATCGGTAGTCGAGCGTGACGGCCGAGCGGAGAATAGAGTTTGCTAAGGAGTCGGAGCTATTTGAGGGGGCGTTCGTGTCGCTTCCGTTGACGACACTAGAGGGGCTTGCGCTACTACTAAGACTGGTAGTTTGTTGCTGAGGCTGGATCCTCTCGAGCTGGACGTTGATGCCGTGGGTCGCGTTGCTGAGCAACCAAAAGAGCACGAATGCGAGTGCGGACAAGATGATCTTGGCCTTTTTGTTTCCTCGCGACTCGGCGGCCATGGCGGTCGGCGTGAGAAAGCACCAGAACCACACGGGCACCACGAGCGCTGTGAGCACTTGCAGCGGTCGCACCAACACTGTCGTGACCATCGCCACGTACGCATTGTACTCTTGCACGAGGTCATTTCTCTGAGCCTGGGTCGCGATCTCTTGTGGATTTCGAATCGTGCGCAACGTCACGCCTCTCGCCAGCACGATGACGATCGCCGCGACGGCACCCGCGAGTGCGAAGGACGCGAGCACGACGCGAGCCCGACGCACTCGCAGCAGCACGGGCACGGGGTTGGGCTGCAGCGCCTCGCGGTAGCACGAGACCTTGGGCGTCTCCACGCCGCCTCCACCACTGTGCTCGCTCTGCGAGAGCACGATGTTGGAGATGGCGAGCGGCGACGACGGCATGGTCGAGGCGGTGCAGATGAGGTCGCCACTGGCGGCGGAGCGCGGAAGCAGTTGTGGGAGAGGCTCGCTGGAGACGCGAGGCGCCATGGAGAGAGCGGGAGAGGGCCAGTCGCCGACTGGAGGGCTTGACCACCACATGGCTACACTCGGGGACGAGGGTTACAAGGGGGGTCTTATCTCAGAGTCGGCGAGTCGGGGAATGGGAGGGGGTCTACTCGAAAAGAAAAAAAAAGAGTTGATAAAAAAAAAGCGACACAAAAAGCGAAGTGATGATACATCTCTTGCACCCAAAAGAACGAAGGAGAGAACGAAGGAAGGGAAGGGTTCGGAAGAACACAGTGAGACAGCAGCCAGGCGGTTTTTTTTTGGTTTTTTTAGGACGCGGCACCCACCGCCGCTGAACCGAAATCACCCACGAGGACAGCTTTCTTGATGGCAGTGTCAGCTTCTCAGAACTCATTGTGGCCATTTTCTTCTTTTTTTTCCTTCACGAAAAAAAAAAAACTTATATAAAAGTCTAGGTTTGTCTCTTGAATACTTGAAGAATAGGGTCGATGGAGCAGGCACAGATCCGGATCCCATCGGACATGTGAGTCACATGTCGATTCTTATTCGCTGTCGCATGGAGAGAGAGAGAGGTACGGAGCTCACGAGGATGCCTTGTGGGCTAGGTAGCTCGTGCCGTCGCGCGGGCTTTCGAGCGTCGGGGGGGGTTCATCTACAAGAGCCACCAAGCATTGCAGAGAGAGACACCACCATTGAGCATTAACAGTCTGTTCACATGTATTCGGGCGGCGGAGAAGAGATCTGGTGCTCACCGTTCGGGTCGCTCGCGAGCTCGGCGTAGTCCGGGTAGATGGGCGCGCGCTCGGCCATGGCTGGCTGCCGATAGTGCTCGTCGAGGCTCTTGACGAGGTCGTCGAGCTGCCGCGAGCGCCGCTGGTCCACGGCGACGCACTCGTCGAGCGGCAGGTTCTTGGCTGTGCGAGGGTATCGAGACCAGACAAACAAGTGGAACACGCCCGTGAGGAAGGGCAGGATGAGCGCGGCCGTGGCGGCAGCCGCGGCTTTCTTGAGACCCATGAGCACGGCCATGAGCACCTGGGCAAAGATCAGCGCGCCCATGCAAAAGCGGTAGAGAGACGGCCAGTAGACCGCGCCCGTGTTGATCGATGGGTCGTCGATGCAGAGCACCTCCCACCGGTAGAGGATCTCCGAGAGGAAGAGATACGCGGCCGCGAAGTAGCCGAAGATGGGCGCGACGACCGAGAACACGACGATGAGAATGAACACCAAAAAGTACTGCGCGATCGGATCGGTCGGGCCAAAGTTGCCGGGCACGGACAGTGGAGAGAGCCCTAGCCACGGCGTCGAGCGCTGGCGGGGCGTGAGCTTGGGAGCTACGTAGTGGTAGATCGCGGCCTTGATGATCGGCGTCACACGCAGCAGTGCGAGCGACGTCGGTAGACCCATCTGCACCATGAGGAAAGTCGTGTAGAAAGACGATTGCACCGGGAGCTGCTCACTAATTTGCTTGATGACGGCGTTGAAGTCGAGCTTGCTCTTGCCGAGCAGACTGTCGAGGAAAGTACCACCGAGAATCGGAAGCAGCAGCACAACGTACCACTGGTAGATGACGAGCTTGTTCAAAAGGGATTTCTCCACCTCAGCGGCTGAGGCGTGGCCCTCACGCTTGGACAGGATGCCGAAAATGATCGGGGCCAATGCGTTCATGACGGAAAGCATAAGCGGCGAGAGCTGCTGCAGGAGCGGAGCGACCCACGTGTGGTCGTTCGCGAATCGGTCGAGCCACGGCCAGTCTTTTCGAAGCGAGTCGACCTTGGACAACGTCACCACGAAAGACGTTGGGATGGTCCAGAACAAGATAATCCACCCGGAAGCGGCCATCGAGATGAGCCCCCAGTACTGCTTGGTGTTGAGCGAGAGACCAACGTTTTCCCAGACAATGTCCTCCACGTGGGCAGCAGCCTCGATGTGCATCTCGGTCGGGTCCCGGCACTGGAGCACTTGCTGCGCGGCCTGCGCGGCGCGGAGCTTGTTGAACGTCACGAAACCGGTCGAACGCATGATGTTGTCCGACGTCATACCGAACACGCCCGTCAGCTTGCGCAGTCCCTTGATGTAGTCGGTCTCCGTTTGGCGGTACTCGTCGACCACGCTCACCTCCTCGCTGTGTCCTACCTGGAGCGTCGGCAATTCATTCTCTGTGCCATCATCAAAGTTGGTGTCGGCCACTTGGTTCGCGATCGCCGCCTGGTTGCGCAGGATGCTGCGCACTTCCATCTCGACCGCGTCGTTGAGGTTCTTGAGCTGCTCCTGGTACAACTCGATGGCGTCCACTTTCTCGCCTCCGCAACACTTGGCGGCTCCTTTCTTGACCATGACGCGCTCGCCGTTCTTGGCGCTGAGCGCGAGCGCGTATTCGAGTCGGTCGCGCACTTTGACGCGCTCCGCGACGAGCTTTTCGAGGTCTCCACACTCGAGCGCGACGTACACATCGACGACCGAGCCCGGGAAGAGCACGTCCATGTAGTTGCGCAGCGTCTGCTGCGTGCGCAAGTGCTTGGGCAGCCCGTTGACCACGACCGTGTACTGCTGCGTGGTCTTGCGGCTCAGGAACTCGTGGCGGCGACGCACGTACACGTTGAATTCTCGGTGCAGCAAGAAACAGACAAACCCGGAGACGAGGTACATGCCGAGCACCGTGAACCAGAACCGCCACCGCTGGTCGTCGTTGTCCGAGTCGAGATGCGAGAGCGTCATCTTGTAGAGCGCGTCAAACTTGTCATGGCGCTGCGCGTAAAAGTAGATCGGGAAGAGCACGGCCGACATGCCAATGACGAGCCACGCGACTTTCTGGCAGAGCCGCAAAAAGCGCAGGAAGAAGAGCGTGTCCATGCCGCAGGTCTGCAGGATCACGTCGTCGCTGGTCCTGTAGAGCGGCACGATCCACTGGAAGGCGCCGGCGTTGCGCGCCATGACCGTCGTGGGCGTCGCCGTCTCGGGCGAGTTCTCGCGCACGTAGTAGGCGCGCTCGAGCTTGCGGCGCGCGATCTCGAAGCCGATCCATCCGGCCGCGATGAAGGGGCCGTAGGCGCGCAGGCCGTTGAGGATGGTCTTGGTCGGCGTGAGGTCCAGCTCGCCCTTCTCGCCGTAGATGTCGCTGTCGTCCGCCATGGTCGCGGCCTCTCGGGAAGTGCGTGAAGCTCGGCGCGACTTTCGCCGACTGCACTGTACCTACAGTCCCGGGGGAGGAAGAGCCGAGCTGTTCTGACCAGGCAAATGGAAACAAAACAAAAATTATTCGCGGCAAAAAAAATATTTTATTTTTTTCTAACGGCACAAAAAACGAGCGGCGGTTGTGGTCGGGAGCTGACTGGATGGACGGAGCGGGGTCGACGTGGCAAAACCGAGGGCGAAAAACAAAGCGGTGAGTGCGACGAAAAAAAAATATCGAAGGAAAATATGGTCAGTGGTGGCGGGAGAAAAAAAAAAGTGTCAAAACAGAGATGGAAAAAAAAGAGAGAGAAAGCGAGGGAAAGAAACGGGCCACCGTGCCGAAAAAAGCACGTGGTTTGGATAAGGCGGGGTGTCGGCTCCGGAGCGAGCCGGATCTTATGGCCTAGTCGGCGCACCAGCCAACGACGCTCCTCGCAGCGAAAGAAATGCCCGCAGGGGACCGGCACCCTCCCCACCACGTTGATCGCCTCCCACCAAAAGCTTGACAGAGGACACAGCACGTCGTTTCGTCTCGTCACGGGTGGCAACTGCGCCACCTGATCTTCAACGTGCACTTCAGTCGCCACGACCTCGTGCACTTCAAATCGCCAGCAGAGGTTCAGATCCCGCAGATAAGTTCCGCAGATCCGGCGAGCTGAAGCACGAGACAAGCCCCGATCAGTCCGAGCAAGCACGCCCTCGCTCGCGCCGCAATCGGTATTTTATTCTTTTTTTGGGTTTTTTTGTTGGTAAGGTATTTTCGTTCCCCCTGGGACACGCCGTTCCAGATTCCCTCCCTGGTGGCCCGTGTTGTCTTCCCACCCGACATGGCTGCAGCTTTTGTTGTTCTCGCTATTCCCCAATCTCAGTAGTTTCTCGTTCAGGGGGCCGTGTGGTTGCGCAATGCCGACTCGTTCGCCCCCCTTTTCACGCCGGCGCGCGCCTCCGCCATGAACGCGCACGAGGAGACGGCGCTGCAGCTGGCGCTCACCGACGGCCCTCATGCAGCAACGGCGCCCGACGCGCTCGTGCCGCTCGCCATGCCGCCGTCGCCCACGCTGCTCGCGCACGTGCACGGCGGCGCGGCGCACGGCTTTGTCCACACGCGCCTCGCGCTGCTGAGCGAGGCCGGGCAGAGCGCCGCGCCGCCCGAGCTCGCCTACTTCCCGAGCGACGCCGAGCTCTCGGCCTTTGAGGAAGTCAAGCTCGATCGACCGAGCTCCGCCGGAGCCTCGGGCGGCTCGGCCCGCAAGCGCAAGAGCGGCGCGAACGCGAGCATCGATCTGCAGACCAAGATCCGGCTCATTGAGCTCGCCGAGGAGTTCCAGTACGACCCGAAAGGAGGAAGCGGCGCGAAAAGCGGCAAGCAGGATGCGAGCAAGGACGCGATGAGCGGCATCCGGCTCGCGGCGCAGTTCGGGCTCAACAAGAGCACGGTCAGCCGCATCCTCAAGCGCAAGGACGAGTTCAAGAAGGCCTACTACAAGGACAACATCTCGGGCTGCTCCAAGCACATTAACAAAAAGTCCAAGTTTGAAAAGCTCAATCGACTCGTCGAGAACTGGTTCGACGTGACCCGCGAGAAGAAAGTCGCGGTCTCGGACACGCTCATCCGCGACGTCGGCAAGCGCTTTGCCGAAGAGCTCGGCATTGAAGACTTTCGCGGCTCGAACGGATGGGTGCGAAGTCTCCGCAACCGCAAGGAGCAGCAGGCGCGCAACATGTCGCTCGAGGCCATGGAGCGCGAGCGGCTCAAGAAAGACGCCGAGGCCATGGAGCGCGTGCGCGCGGTCTTCCCAGCAGGTATTAAGGACATGGCCGGGTTCTTCAAAGACCTCACGATCTACCTCGAGAAAGACGGCGGTGGACTCGGTGCTGCTGACGCGCATGCCTACGTCGGACTCGACGGTGAGGAAGCAGTCAATGATGGAGACCGTGAAGCCGAAGAGTTTCTCAAGAAGAAGATGATCGAGTCGCTGCGGTCGTGGTCCCAAGAACTCATGGAGCTTGATCTCACCAAGATGAAGAGCCGGCTTAAGGCGCGTCCGCAACAGCCACAGCAGCAGCTGCAACCCACGCCGACGCAGCAACAGCAAGCGCAGCAGCAGCAGCAACAACAACAGGCGCACCACCAGCAGCAACAGCTTCAGCAACAGCTTCAACAGCAGCAGCAGTTGCAACAACAGCTCCATCACCAACAGCAGCAGCTTCAGCACCAACAGCACCAACAGCAGCAACAGCAACAACAACAGCAGCAGCAACAACAACAACAACAGCCCCACCAGACAGCCGTGATCTAGACCAGCGTCGTTGCTGCCTCATGTATTCGAGTATACACTTTCACCACTCCAAGCCCCGCGTCGTAAGGACCATTTGCGGTCCATTTTGATTGTTTATGTTTGTTTTTTTGTAGGCGCTGTCCAAGTATATTTGGATCGACTGATGTCAGCGAAATCATTGCAGGCATGAGCAAGACGCGACACCATCGCCGACGAGTGTGGCTAAAGCCCGCCGAGTCCTCTCCGCTCGATCGTGCGACGAGTGTCGGCGTGGCTCTACCGAGCTTCAACTTCATCGAACCGAAAGTTCCCAAGCGACCACCTGCGTTGACAAATCCAACGGTACTCCCCTCGCTTGGAACGCCAAGGAGAAACCATTCCTCGCCTAGTCATGCAGCAAGCGGACGAGTCGATGGTGATGAAATCGTCTATCGAACGCTGCTTCGATGGTCCCAGCAGCTCAGTGATCCGACTGTGTAGGTGCTGCTAGAGCGCGCTGCCAGCGAAGCTTGTCCTTTTTGTTGATCGTGCTCGTATTGATGCAGGAGCGAGGAGAGCAAGATGGCAAGATTGTGGCAGGCACTCCAGCGCCACTCCGAGGCCGGACGGTTCTCTACCCTGACTGATTACGTACCAAACCCAATCTGTTCGCTGATGGCGATAGAAATCCTGCAGAAGATCTTGGAAGCGAGCGGTATTTCACTTATGCTGACGAATCTTTTAGTTGGTGCCATGGGCAATTCAATTTTCCAGGGTTATGACGTGGAAAAGAATCCGCGCGAGCTCAAGCAACACGCTGATGCAGCGAAAGAGTTGAACGAGCAGCTCACCGAGGTGAAAGAGGAGCTGGTCTCTTGCAAAAAGCAAATGTCATCGCAGATATCTCAGCTAACAACTATCCATCTCGAAGAACAAGCGACCACGAGCGAGGACAAGGCTCAGTTAGCGGCTGCAATCCTTGGATCCATCGACGAGCCAACGCAAGTCCCTCAGCTGGTTGTAGAAGTGTTATCTCCATTCTTCAGCGATGAACTTCTGCTGCTGCTGTGGAACGCGACCGCCAAACGCACAGTTAGCCAAGATTTAGCAAGAGATGACTCCATCAGTGAAGCTGATGAGCAAATTGACTCGGTGGCTACGGTGAAGCCCAAATCCTTCTCTTTGCATCGCAAGCGTGCTTCAGTCATGGCGACACGTGTGCTGCACGAACGCGTCCGACTTATGCTTGTGTTGTGGCAAACGCTCAGTTTGGAGGAGAAAGACGTACTCTCCAAATGTTTGACACCATCTCTCAATGGTGGCGATAGCCTTTCACTGGAAGGGGTGTTGAGGACGCTTGAAGAGGTCTATGTGTCGGAGCAATTACGCGATCGTTCCGCTATTCGGCGCTCGATGTACCTCTCACCTATGACACGCCATTCGAGCGTTGTGTTGCGACCTCCGTCGACGGGAAGCGGGTCTGATAGTCCTCGAGCTACTACAATTACGAAGGCAAGATCACGGCAACGAATGCTGTCAACGCGTTTTCCTCCCAGAGACGACTCCCAGCTTACCCAAGTGGCCGAGCCAACTGCACCTAATGCCTCCATTCCTGATGTGTTGTTAGGTGCTCTCTCCGAAGGGCAGCACGTTGCTGCCACGGAAGAGCATCAACTTCTCATCGAGCAACTCTCTAACGAACAAGACGACATTTTGCGTCAATGCGAGGAGGTGTTTGATTTGCTGTGCGAAGAACTACCAAACAACAACAGGCCAAGTTTAGGAACTGGTGAAAGTCCCACCCCATTGCTTGCTGCTAAACAGCGTCTGTGTGAACTCCTCTGTGATTATGTGGACACTCCATCGTTCATCATGGAAAAATTTGAAAAGAGCGAGGACGCACGCCTCATGCAAGAATCCGTGTCTCAAGATCTCGACGACATAAACAATTCGAGCTCGGTTGTGCGCACTCTTATCCAGCGACAGCGACAGAACCCGACGATTCTCGTAAATGCGATCAACCAGAGTCCAGAGATTCTTCTCAGCGCAATTACCCAAAACAACGGCATCTTGCGGTTCGCGATCACGAAGTTTGCGCCCCTTGTCAAGCGATTTCTGCGGCTCGATCTCAAAGCGTGTGAGTATCTTGATGCGTTGGCTTACAAGAATAAGGGTGTGCAGCTGTTGTGGGGGTCCACACCCAATAACGGAGCCCCTGTGGCTACACCAAATACGCTTGGGGCTGTGGGTTCTCAGAGGAGTTCAGCGGCACTTGGCGCAGTCAGTGATGTGCTGGAAGAAATGGCAGGGCGGCGGTCTTCGACTCTCGATGGTGGCCGAGGGTCTGCTTTAACACAGGGAGAGGTGCAACTTGCCGAGTGGTTCACAGCCCATACGGATGATCTCGTTGCCGTTGCATTGAAACGACCCGAGTTTTTAAAGCATCTTTTCGTGGAGCTCCACGACAAGGGTGATGTTGGCTCGTTCTATAAGGTGATGGTCCAGCTATCGACCACTAAAGGGGTCCAGAACTTTATTCAACGCGCATCTGTTGTATCGCTCGAGAAGATAGCTCAAGAAGACTCGGCCGAAATCGGACGATTATTACGGGAGATGTTCAAGGACCCAGCGAATCGAGACTTGTTGGATCAGCTTCAGTCGTCTCCGTATCTCGCTACTTGCCTAAGTGAGTTCCACCCGACGGCAATTCAAGATGTCATCTCCAGCGACTTGGAGACTTGGAAGCACTACTTCGTGGAGACAGTCGCTGCAAGTGACACGATGCTCAAGGAGACACTCATTGTCAGGGTAGGGTGCTCACTCATGCTCGGAGCATTACTTGATGTGCACTGACTTTTACCTTGCTTGAGTGTAGACTGAGCATCTTGCAGGAGGAGAAACGTTGGTTAGCTTGTTTACTGCCGTTGTGGCAGGTACGACTGCTGGGCTGAAACTTGAAGCGCTCGACTTCGCTGCGTCTCCCTCCGATATTGCCGTTGCTAGAGAAAGGGAAGGAGCATCGCGGCGGAAGAGAGCCCAGTGTCTGTATTTGCGGGGTGGTTCGTCGGTGTTCCGCGCGTTAATCTCTCAGTCGATTGCTACTGTTGGCTATCATCCACACGAACATTTTCCGTACCAAACCAGCCCACCTACTACTTCTTGTGTGTCCCCCAGTCTCGACGCGTCTTCGCAGCAGCCGCGACACGTTACTTCCTCGTCGCTGGCAGCAGCACACCGCATGAGAGGGAAAAAGGCGCGTCGAGGTTCTTCGGGGTCTCCAATCAAAAAGCGACCGCACCACTCGGTACCCAAGAAAGACGATTCAGCGCCAGTTATTGAAGCAGACACGACGGTACACTCCATACCGGATGATGCGGCTCCTCTCGATTTGAGTCATGTCGTCGAGAATCTCCCCCACATGTGGCGCTCATTTGTTGTCACCTTCGAGCGTCACCACCAACAGCACGATTTTGCCCCTGAGTTTCACGTTCCAACGCTCAGCCGTGCGCACACCAAGACTTTCATCTTGGATTTGTGGATCGAGTTTCTTAAAGTGGACACGGCCCAACTAGACAACGCTTGTCTTTGGAGTCTAGCACCTTTTGTTTGCGACTACTTGGTTACGCGTTACGACTCACCAGTAGTTGTTGGCGCCTGGATTGTTTCGTTGTCCGAGGCGATCTTTGCGTTCCACGACGACCCTCGCGTTGCCTTTTTTGCTGCTTCATGCGGGATCCGAACATCAGGGACTGCCGATATGGTCAACGACGGTTATGACACGTTTCTCTATTACGCTCACGCACTGGGACACTTGCTTTTTGGTCAGATGAAGATTTTCAAGGCCGAATGCCGCCTTGAAGAGACCCCCGACGGTGGATGCCCAATCTCGAAGCAATCTGCCATCGCAACAGCTGCTCGGCTTTTCGACCACCGGCTTCTCAGTGGACCGGAGATCAACAACCTTCTGAAGCAAGTGGAAGAGTTATCATACACAGATAGTGACAAAGTTGAACTAGATGATCTGATGGAGGTCTTCTTGGTGCATTGGCGACTCGTGAACGGCCATGTTGACGAGCGCTACCGTCAAGCGTTTGTGGTGTTCGACGCTTCCGCTAGCAATCGCATCGGGCTCGAGCAGTTCATTAAGGTTGTGACGAGTGTGACACAGCATCGCGTGTCCCCAAGGGAATGCCTTCTCGTCTTCTGCGATGTGGGCCAAGAGCTGCTGGACTTGGACACTCTGCTGCGAGTCACGCACGTGTACCACTTGCGATTATTTAATAGCGGCTTGCAAGAATTGTTGCTCGACGAAGCTGACCTCCATGAGCTCAAGCAGTCGGTGGGACGTACAAACATCTTCTCGATGACACGAGAGATCGAAGACCTGCAGCGTTTTTGGAGGGGACTTCGTGTCGAAGTCCATTTGCAGATTGAGGCACTCCACCAGAGTCGTAACACCAAGATGCACCTGAAAAAACAGAGTGCACTGATTGAGCGGTTGCTTCATGATATCCAATCAACAGCTCAGCAACCCTCGGGAGTGGCAGCAACGAGCAACGGTATTGCAGGACGACCTAAAAGTCAGCAACAGCCTTCACGAACTACGTCCCAACAGGCGCTTCAAAAGGCGTGGACCGAACTGCGAGCATGTGCCAAGTTACTGCAGTCGGCCAAGCTCACGCAGCACTATTTGAGCCGCCTCTACATCCAGACGTGCATTGTACGTTGGGTACGCCAAGTAAGGCGTCGACAACTTCTGTCTGTTGAGGCGGTCGTCAATGTTCAAGAGGAAGGGGATGTATTACAGATAGATGAATGATGGAAGAACAAGGGTCTCTATCCAACGAACTCAACATGCTTGTCTTTCTTGGCGAGCTTGGGCACCATACCGAGCTGCATCTGCTTCATGACGATCCAGAAGAAGAAGATGTTGACAACCATGATGCCTGCCAGCGTGAAGTGGAGATATTCCATGTGACCGTTGTTGAGATTGGCCGGGATGTATTTGCCAAGCAACAGCACGATGACCGACTGAAGCGTCGAGCCCATCGAGTTGACGAAGAAACCAAGCGCGATGGACGTCGAACGCATTGTCTGCGGAACTTCCCAGTAGCCGATGTCGTACGACGGGATCACGATGAGGATACTCGCAAGTGCCATGAGCGAGTACTGCGGGACTGCAGCGTACCACGGGATGTCGTTCATGACCTGCTTACCATCGTTGTTGAGGATGAACTTCGTCACGCCGTGGGCATCGACGTAGGTGAGCACGGGACGGCTACGGCGGATGATCTCAAAGCATCCGGTCCAGACCATCGTGAAGGCCGCAAGCCAGTAACCCGTGAGAATCTTGCCATAGCGCGAGGCTGGCTTGCCCGTGATGCGCTCGTACAGAGGGTACACGAACTTGTCGAACAGCGGAACGAGCACGAGAACGCTGAGCGGGTTGAACATTTGCATTGTCGGACCTGGGATCTGCGTGGCGAACGGGCCCGAGCCGATACGCATGTCGGTCTGCTGCACGATGGTCTGGTTGTTGGACCGCTGATTCTGGCAAAGCCACCAGACGACGTTGAAGGCATTGAACGGCAAGATGCGGATGACCTGCTTAACACCGTCCACGAGCTCCTCGTCGAAGCGACCTCCTTGACTCTCTTTTGCCCCCTCCATGAAAGTCGAGTCGCGCCCAAAGAAGACCCAAAGCACAGTCGCCACGACGATAAAGGCACCACCGGCCTTGGAGATGTTGTGGCCCGTCTCGCCGTGATCAGCGAGGAAGGATGCCAGAACGTTCATGACAAAGGCCGCGAGATAGAGAACGGCACCACTGACGAGGAAGCGTGCGCGCCAATTCGTCTTGGCGCGGTGCACGAGGATCTTGATTACCTGGCCAATCGACTGCTTGGTGGGTGGCACTTGGACGTATCGCTTGCGTGTGAAGTAGAGGATCGTGATGAAGCCCATCAAACAGAGCAGCGCAATAGCGTAGTTGGCCGTATAGCCATACGCTGCTGGGATGGCACCGACGCCGTGAAGACATAGGTATGGGAAGACAGCGTAGCCCAACGAGGCACCGATGTTGGCCACAGCGTAATGGAAACTGAAGAAGATACCTTTCTCCTTCGGTGGCGAGTCGGGCGAGAACTGGTCTCCGCCAAACGAGAGCATCATGGAGCGCAAGCTGATCTGCGTCGAAACACCGAGGTAAAGTCCCACAGAGTAGACGATCTTGGCCAGGCTCTTGTGCTGGGCAACAATCGTTGGCAGTGAGGCAAACACAAGCAATGAAAAACCGACCGAGTCGATGGATGCGGCCCCGAGCAGTGTCTTGAACTTGCCGAGGCGTTCGTCCGAGATGTAACCAGCGACAATGCAGAGGAACTGCGCAACCGAGTCGTATGTGAGCTTCATGGAGTTCGATCCCTTGTTCGACCAGCCAAGTTTCTGGAACATGTTCTTGAGCGATTGGTTCATGGAGAAACTCGCCGTCTCCTCCATGGCCGTGATGATGAAGAGGAAGAGACACACATTGCGCACGATATACTTCTTGATGTGAGTCGGGCGGTCGTCCCAGAGTTTGGTGCTATAGTTTGCAAGGCCTGGTGTCTGCGTGAGCGGTGTCAGCACCGGCGACGGCGAGGCGGCGTGCTTCCCCATGGTCGTGGCGACCTGTCGAATTGGCGAATGAACCAATCTGTCAATTCGAACAGCCACAACAAACGGGTGGTGGGGTCTCTCCTAGCAGAGAGCAACTAACGAAAGCATGAAGATGGGCCGGGATCAGTTTCCTTTCCCCAAGAGATACGGTGCCTTGTCAAGCGATAATCTCCATGTGAGTCCGTGGTTCTGTACAGAACGTACGCGTAGATCTTGGGTAGTCGCACCTGACAAAGATCGGTGGGTTTACGCGTCGAAGAGAAAGGTCAGTGTGACCAACCAATCACGAGCCCAGGAAGGCCCGACAAATCGCCATTTGTGCAGCAAATCGTCATGGACCCATTTGAATGAAAGGGATCGGATGGTGTGACCCAGAGGCGGAGAGTTCGCCTAGTTCTTAGAGGAGCCTTGGCATCCGAGAAAGCGTACTGCGAAGACATTAGCCTGGGTTACTCAATCACGAAGCTTTTCGAGCTGGAGTCGTTACAAGGTCTTCCGGTTCGTACACACTCTAGATCCCCAGAAGTCGCCACGTTCAGGTCTCCGGTTCTTGGTCTCATGGACTGCGTCAACTCCTAGAACCGGAGACATGCACACTTCGAAATCTCGCAAAATGCTTTCGCCGATTGGGTGCTACTTAGAGCCAATGACCAACACCAGAGGCAACCTCGTGGCGTTCGCGGGATGAAATGATATCGACTCAATGGCACCTTAGTCGTCTGCCTCAGTTGCATCAGTCGACTCGACACAAGAGCTCTTATTGGAGACCGCGACAACCAATCAGAAGCTGGATATGTGGTGGCGTGTTCCGCTTCATCGGATAGTCTCCAGCCAACCTCAAGATGGGCACCTCGAAACTCGGAGCGCCATCTCGAGTCACGAATCGATGTGTGAGTGCGGGAATGGGTTCGCGCAATCTGTTCCGGATCTATGGTGGCTGACTGTTGAGTTGAAACGCATGTGACTCCAACCTGAGGGTGCTTGGGAGTCCCAGGGCGATGGGCCTCAGTTGCGAATTTTGCTGATCACCGCCACGAAGACAGACGCTGATGGCCCCTCAACACACTGAATCCACCAAGTCGCAGACTGCCGTCGATGACGCTGGGAAGAATGCCTCGCTCAAGCAAGTCGAGACGAGTGTCAAGGTGGAACCCATCAAGAATGCATTCAACCAGCGTGTAGCCCACAACCCCCTTGAGCACCCTGAGCTGGCGAGCGTCTATCCGACGACCACGTATCCTCCGATCCCTGAGCTGCCGTTCGATGATCGCGCCAAGTACGCCGACCCGACGCTCAAGAACTTGCTCGAGAACGCGACGGTGCAGCACCTCGCGCCAAAGATCGGCACTCAGCTCACAGGGATCCAGCTGCACGAGCTCACGGACGCACAGAAGGATGAACTCGCATTGCTCGTCGCGCAGCGTGGCGTTGTTTTCTTTCTAGATCAGAAGATCAACGTTGAGCAGCAGCTGGAGCTCGGCAAGTATTATGGACCGCTGCACATCCACCAAAACATCGGCCATCCAGAGGGCAAACCCGAGGTCTTGGTCGTCGAAGCATCGTTGAAGAGCAGCCCTGGCATTATCGAGCGTCAAAAGTACGGCTGGGTGAATCACTGGCACAGCGATGTGACGTATGAGCGGCAGCCACCGTCCTACACGAGCTTCAAGGTGCTCACAACGCCTCCAGAGGGCGGTGACACGATCTGGACGTCGGGTTACGAAGCCTACGAGCGCCTCACGCCGCACTTCAAGAAGTTTCTAGAAGGACTGACGGCCATTCATAGCAGCAAGGTGCAGGCCGAACGAGCTGCTGCGAGCGGTGTGACCGTGCGTCGTCCGTACCTGGAGACCGAGCACCCGATCATTCGCACTCACCCGGTGACTAAACGCAAGTCTCTTTTCGTCAACTACGGTTTCACGACGCGGATCAAGCAGCTATCGCTGGCCGAGTCGGACGCAGTGCTTCGCTTTCTCTTCGCTCACCAGGCGCAGGGGCACGAGTTCCAAGTGCGCTACCGGTGGACCAAGAACGCCGTGGCGATCTGGGACAACCGCGTGACGACCCATATCGGCACTTTCGACTACCTCCCGGGCAACCGCCAGGCCGTTCGCGTGACTCCCCACGGAGAAGTGCCATTCTACGAACCTGACGCCGAGGAGGAGTAAATTTGAGGCTATCAGGTTCTGTTTATCGTATGTCGTCTGTCTCTACGTCAACTTTTCATCGAAAATGGAATTTACCAAAGATCGCAAGGAATCGCTCCTTTCGCAGCCATTACATGATATAACGGTCTGTATTCACTGAAAACTGAGCATGTGTATCGCTTTGTCCTCGTTGGCGAACATCACCATGTCGATGATCCATCAAATAGCTCACTTGGTTGGTGGGGAGATAAAAGAGGTACTAGTACTGGCAAAGTTAACACAAGGAAGGTAGCAGTGATGCAGAGACCAACATAGCAACCAGTCAGCAGCGCAAGAAGAGCGGGAAATTGTATCGCAGTATCTTGAAGACGCACGAAGCAATGAAACCACTTGATCACATACTCCCCATTTTTCCTGCATGCTAAAATTCAGAATTTAATGTTCATAAGTCAATGCGCGAGCGATATCGACATGGTTTTCGAAAAGTGCTCGGTAGTTTAGAAATACGCTGCAAGCCTCAACACTCGGAAACGCGTATTTTCAAAACACATTCGAAGAAATTCCAAAACTGCCCAGACCTTTTCACAATGGCAATCTTTGATTACAAGCCTAGACTGACCAATATTGCCAGAAAAGACTTCCCCGTCATGAGCGGACTTTTGACCAGCAGCACGTAATACTCAACGAGATGCTTGAAAACAGCATCCGTCAACGAAACATTGTGTTCGCTCATCACACAGGTCAACGCCATCCAGCACTCCAAACGAGCCGTGAAGAAAGTCTTCAACGGTTGGAAGTCAAGAAACTTTCTTGACTTTCAACCGTTGAAGACTTTCTTCGCTCGAGGTTTCTTGACAAGAAACCTCGAGTTTTATTCTGCGATTGCCTGCGACAGGCCACCACAGGGGCTGTGATGGCCCATCACATCCCCATCACTGATGGGAACGTGTAGTTCTGTTCCACATCCGTCAGAGACGCAACCTGAAGGAAGTAGCAAGAGACCCTCGCAAGAAAGCGACAATCACGGGCCCAGAGGTGTCAACAGCACCCACGGCTCTAAATTACGATCGGAGAGAGAAGATGGGGCGAAGCGTGTGGTTCCAGCTCGTCGACGCAGCTACTCGCGACGCGTATCGAAGTTTTCTGGAAACACCAGACGCCGAAGCTGTTTTATACGACGAGCTATGTCAGATGGAAGGCGTGGATGACACAATTGGGAGGAGGATCGTCAATGAGCAAAAGAAACGACGATTTCCAAGTCGTGAAGACGCAGTTGATCGACTATTTGCGAATAAGAAACGCAAGACCGCCGAGATTCTGGGCACGACGCACTACAAAGGTGTTTGAGAAGATTTCCGACTCGATCTTCCTCGACCAGGCTAGTAGGACACAACTACTGCGATCAATAGACCTTGACAGCCATGCAGCACTCAGCGAATTGCCAATCGTGCATAACACGCACATAATGTCCATATCTAACACCGTGTCGCGCCTTATCCAACACCTCGAGATGAACCGAAGCGGCACGGCAACATTTCGTCGAAAATGGAGCTCCTCAAAGATCGCGAGGTCGCGTCACTTCGCCCACAGCTCGCTGCACCACGCGATCCAACGGAGAAAAGTTTCACAGACATGCGCAGAGGCATCCATAGTGGCGAAATCTGCGTTCGCATGCTCAGGAATGTGCTCTGTGCCGAGAACGGCGCAGCCCATGGCCTCGCGCCGGCGCTGCGAGCGCTGGCCATTGAGCCGCCGACGTTGCAGCAGATGATGGCACCGTGGCGACGAAAGCTCGAGCAGATTCAAAAGAAGCGGCTTTTCATTCAGGTGCGTTTTCGCTGGATGAAGCTGAAAGCGGAATGGAGGAAGCCTTTGCAAGTGAGACTAACGTTACGTGAGACCAGGAGAAGAAGCGACTCGTGCGCAAGCGGTACGACGCCGTGAAAGCAGCGGTGGGCGGACTCGTGGAAGAGCCACGGGAGCTTGTTTACGCTCGATGCGCACGGAGAGAGTCGTCGGTGCTGGCGTTCGATCGCTATGTGTCGTTCTTCCACTCGCTTGAGAGGCTGTATGCTAAGTACGCGCTGAGTGCCGTGCTGGAGCACTACGCACTGCTGGAAGAAGAGCGCGCGTGGATCGCTGCGTGGAGAGTTCGAGAGATGGCTGGTTGCCAGCAATTGGCACGTGATGTCAAGCGACGGCACCATATTGAGTACGTGGTCGTAGTCGCTGTCGCTTGCTTGAAAGGCGCGTACTGATCGTGCCAGCTCACAGTCGTGGCTCTCAGCTCGTTCGCAGTGCATTTGGAGAGCGAGACATTGGGTCAAATCCGCATGCGGAGGCTCGTAGACGGAGACGCGCAGCGCGCGCGGTGCGCAAAGGCTGCGAGTGAGAATATCAAGAAAGGATTCTTCGGTTCCGACGTCAAGGCGCGAATCGAGATCAAGGACGTGTACAAGGTCGAAAACCAGCCGCTACTAAGAGGCTTTGAACGTTGGATCAACGAAGCGCCTGCTGGAGACTGCAAAGTCAAGGGCCTCTTTTGCTGTGTGCCAACAGAGAGCCTTGAGCGAGTTGTAGTCTGCGGCATGTTCGCGGACGAAGCCGAGTGGGCGAGATGGACAGACTCCGTTGATAATCCGGTGTTTAACCGACCGAATGTGAAGTTGCAGATCCACAGAACGAAAGAACAAGAGGCCCCAGGGACGGGACCACGCGCTATCGCTCGCCGACGTGTGCTCGAAGCCGAGGCTCTGCAGTTCCCACGTCGCTTTAGTCGGTACAGTACGCTCGACGAACTCCGTGGGCTGTCGCAAAAAGACCTCGCGATGGATGAGTCGCCGATCCGATATCTTGCGTTATGTCGAGTCGCGATGGGGAAAATACAGCGCGTTGCAAACATGCCAACCACGATAAGCGAATCGGAGTTTCCCAACAACGCCTCTGTGGGTAGTTTATTGCACTCGGAAGAAGAAGAGTACGTTATCCGATACGCTCAATCGGTCGTGCCAGAATTTATCATTGAGGTGAGATCGGCCAGTGGGTGAGCAGGATGGGAATGTTCCTAACGTGCTATCCGAAACAGTACAGATTTATTCATTCAGACAATCAACAGGCTGAAGAGCACGAGTCCAGGAACCGGATTATTCCAGTCTCCCCGTCAACTCGACGCGATGAGCCACGGCCGTCAGAAATGCTGGAGTACGCAGCGCTGCGATTAGTCGACGCGCTGAGCAAGCATTCCCCGTCGAGACACAACCAAGTGATCTCCATGTTTGCCGAGAAGTTTGACTTGCCTTCGATATTCACCCCGTCCCGAAAGCCTGTATCACGTGGCAAGCAAAGTATACCCGATCGGCTTTCAACGGAGACCACTTTGGATGTGTACAGGCGAAGACGTCGCGAGTTTGTTAGAGATCTTCAATCGCTTCAACGACAATTGCCGCAGCATGCGAAGTCAGCGTGGGATATACTCAACTGCACAGTGCGACGAGCTGCGCCAAAAAAGACAGTCGTCGACGAGGTCGCAGCCTCGGAAGCAAACACTCAGAATCAAAACGAAGCAGGAAAGCAGCGATCAATGAAGGCTCGAAAGCTCTACGGCGAGCTCGCTCTCGTTCGCCAACTCCAGGCGCAAGACGTCGCCAAGCTCGATGACCTCATCAAAAAGACCAAACCCGTTACGAACGGCAAGTTCAAGCAGAAGAGAGATCCACCCAAGCCACGACCGTTCCGGTAGGACACGGCCAGCTGACGCATCCCCACAGCAGGTGAGGAAGTGTCACGTGGGACATGATGGAACTGTAGCCATCTGCATGGGCTGGTCTGAAACGCCCAAGAGGACGAGCAGCGCGACCTGGAGATCGCGCGTACCCCGGGCATACCCTCAACGGCGTCGACAATCTAATCGCCCGAGCAAGTTTCTCCAAATTAGTGCACTGATCGAAGAAGCCAGTCCGGGACTCGAAAATATACTAGCTCGCCTTCGTATCGAGTCAGTCCAGTTATTCCTGGCCTGGTCACATATCTTCAACGCTAAAGAAGCCGGTGCGAGGAAGAGCGTGGATTTTGGCCACGTAGATACGCTCCCCCATTATCTTTAGCGTGGATCCTGGCCAAGTTATTATAGCGTGTGCGTCGAAGGTTCTCCAGCAAATAATAGACTCGGCACAAATCTGCATCTGCCTCGAGCAGCTGGGGATCAAGTTCACCGGCCTCGCTCCTGCTATGTGGGTGCGTGCTCGGTGAGCTATTGTTTGACAATGGCCTTGTGGTTGGGGTGCCGGCCGTAGCCGTGCTAAAGTGAGCCGTGGGGGTGGGGAGCCCGGGCCTGGGTTTTGGGGTCAGCAGGACTGGTGAGCAATTGCCTCGCGTGTCGCCATGTGACGCTCGGGTGCACGGTTGACGCATACTCAGTTTGCAATCGCCTGAGCTCGACCCAGGTGCCCCCTTCGGTCTCTAATTTGCCACTGTACAAATCGCCTCCCAGCACACACACAAGATGAACTCGACCTACGGCCGCCTCTCGACACCAGCAGCAAGCTCCATCAAGCTCGAGGCTTCCATGGGCGATGAAGGAAGCAAGCCGCACCGTGGTTCGCTCACGTCCGAGGACGAGCACCCGGACGGACGCCCGTACTACGGCAAGTGCCAGTACAAGACGGGCAAGTGCTTCAACGAGCGCACGCTCAAGCGCAACGGCGAGGTCCACTCGCTCTGCGAGGAGCACCGCATCAAGCAGAACCTGATCCAGCGCCGCAGCGACCGCAAGTACCAGACCGTCCACGCGATCCGCCGCCGCGAGCGCTCGCAGCGTCGCGCTGTGCTCAAGAAGCAAGTCTCGATGGCTGTCGCGCAGCAGCTCTTCTACGAGCACCAGCAGCAGAAGACGCTCGGCGTGCAGCTTGCGACCTCGGTGCCGCACCAAGGCTTGCCTCCACGTGCAAGCCTCGCCCACGCTTCGGGCACCACGATGGGCTCGCTCGCGAATGCCCACCCGGCCCCCGCGAGCGTGACGTCGCTCGTGCCGCCGCTCACGAACCCAGGGTCGTTCCTCGCGAGCGCAGCCGAGGGGCTCGCGTCGCCCATCCTCTCGTACACGACGCCCTCGGCGTTTGGCCGAGAGCTCTCCACCGACGACGACGAGCACGAGCACGACGAGCAGGACCGAGACGAGGACGCCAACGACAAGCGCAAGCCCGAGGACGGCTCGCCCACGGGCATGGACGAGTTCACGCCGGACGCCTTTCTCTCGCTCTGCTGCAGCGACGAGAGCGAACCGTTTGGCGCGGCACCCGTGCTCTCGGCTCGCAGCGAGCGCGAGCTCTGGAGCGAGGCCGACATCGACTTTCTGCAGACGCTGCTGCTCGCATGAAGAGACAAAAGGAGACACCAAGGACTCTTCTTCTCCATACTCGGCGTGGCGTCGCGATCTGGCTGCAAGTAATTTATCTTCTCGTCGGCGCCGACGCCAACGATGGCCCGGATATAATATCGGTCCGCAACAAACGTTTCGGCCAACACACACAAAAAAAAAGAATTATTTAATTCATATTAATTTTTTTTTGCTTGAGCGAAATCGGATCCACGACCAGGGCGCGCCAACAGGCGTGCTGAACTCTTTCCGTGGCGCTCGCTCGCGACTGGGTGCGCTCGTGCGTGGCGCCTGTGTGGCTCGGAACCGTCGGAACCGTCTGCTAGTCAGCTCGCCACAAACGCACCAAGACGTGAACCCATCCCAGAGTCCGAGAGCGACCGGTTCGTTGACTTGGTTCCACGACCACGGACAGTTGATATCAGTATGTACTTTCGTAGTTGGTAACGTCGCGCGCGCGAGTGTGATCGCGCGAACGGCTCCGAGGGCCAGACGCCAAGAGAGACCGGCCACGCGAGGAGATGGGGCGGCGCCGAAGTGGGACGAGGCGCAAGGAGAGAGAGCCGAGCGCTCTTTTCACGGAACACGGTGAGGTTGAAAGGGCAAACGTATGGGGACGGAGGGTGAGGAAGGCACCGTGGAATGGAGAAGTTGTGGGGATTGACAGCGAGAAGTGCGATGGCGAGCAGGTAGCCCGGGAATATTCGAACCGATGACTTGCCGGTGCAGAAACAGGCGGATAACTTGAAGTGGTTCCAGCGAAAAGGTAGCCATATAATTTTACAAAATCTGTCGCCGAAATGATTAGATGTTCGTACAGTCTTTAACACGGCTGCATTTGTGAAAGGTATCAATTCATGTTGGTAATCGCTCGATTTTTTCCAAACATCTCGACCGAGCTCAGTCGATCGAGTGAAGACATGGCTTCCCGGCGATCTTGATACAGCGCCCTGGGGCAGCGCGAGCCCAGATCTCGTGGAGCTCCCCATCGCACAGCGCGTAGGCGCAGAATCGTCACTCAGGCGACGCGGGCACCGGCAACCCAGTCGTCCCCGAGCAGACGATCCCCTTTGACGAGACGCCAGACGCGCAGGATCACGCGGACCCAGACGCGCGAAAATGATGCCGAGGGCTCGCATTCTCATTCCCCGATTTGCCTCCAAGCGACTACTCCTCCCTCTCCTTCCCTCCGCGTCAGGACACCACCATGCTCACCACTCCTGTGCTCGCCGTGCAAGACAAGACCCTGGCCAAGTTCGACCTCGCGGTTGACAGCCTCGCCACCTCGTCGCCGCACGCGCACGCCGCACTGCCAAGTCTCCAGAGCATCCTCGGCCCTCTCAACTGGCTCGTCGAGAACGACGAGCCGTCGCACTTGCTGCTCTCGCTCGCGACCGCCGTGACCGGCCCGTTCCACTCAAGCTTGCTGCCGCTCTCGCCCGTGTCTCGCGTCGCACAGCACAAAGCCATCGCCAAGAAGACCGCACGCCGCTCGCTCTGGAAGTGTCGACGCCGCAAGCTGTCGATGAAGGACTTGCTCTGCTCCGAGCCCGCGCGCGACACCAAGCTCGAGCGCAGCTCCCGAGCCAGCCACCGACGCCAGTGCGGCATGCAAGACTGCGCCAAGTACGCGCTCAGCGGCGGCTTCTGCATCGCGCACGGCGGTGGCAAGAAGTGCCGTCACGAGTTCTGTGACACGGTCGCGCAGAGCGGCGGGCTCTGCAAGGCCCACGGCGGCGGCAGCAAGTGCAAGAGTGCCGGCTGCAGCAGCGTCGCGCGCCGCATGGGCTTCTGCATGGCCCACGGCGGCCGCCAGCCCTGCAAGGTCGCTGGCTGCGGCAAGTGCGCGCACGGCGGAGGCTTTTGCATCGCGCACGGCGGCGGCAAGCGCTGCGCGTCGCTCGACTGCACCAAGAGCGCGCAGGCCGGCGGCTTTTGCTACAGCCACGGCGGCGGCAAGCGCTGCACGGCGCCCGAGTGCTTCCAGGCGGCGCGCAAGGGCGGGCGCTGCATCCGCCACCGCGAGGACGCCGACGACGAGGCCGTGTAGGAGAGAGAGAAGCCTCTCTGTGTCGGTGGATGTGTTTGTAGTCTGTGTGCTTCGTTGGATGTTTGGAAGGATGGCTACATTGAAGCTCTTCGTTTGACGGGTCGGGTATTTGTGGCTTGCACGGGTTTGGGTTATGGGCTCAGTTTCCTTGATGTCGCAGGGCCTGCGAAACCCGACCCGGTCACAGTCTGTGTCGCAACGGAATGATTGCGAGATGATCTATCTAAATAAGTATATTGTCAGTTTTTTCACCAATGATTACTTATTTACCATTTCGAGATTCTCTCTCGTGTGAGTGCTGGTCGGCAGTAATGATCGCCAAATCACATACTCCATGTGTTTTGACCTTTTCATCACATATCACAAGTTCAATCCCCTGCATTCTCTCCCACCGGTCACCCCTCTGGGTGACCTCATATCAATTCCCACAGGTCACGCCTCTCCGCATCTCACCTCGTGGGGTCCTCTCTTCCTCCATGGCCATTCCCCATTCTGGACTCTCGAGCCCAAGCTTCCCCCGCAAGCCCTCAGCCTCACCAGCCCGCCCCCGCGCTCGCTAATCCGGAGAAGAGGACCGTCCGGCCGACGCGAGAGACGAGCCGACCGACCTGCAGCCCGTGGTCGCCCGTCGTCTCTTGCCTCTTCTCGTTTTACCAGGCGCGCTCTAAGCGTCGACTCTGCGCGAGCTTCCTCCCGGTCTCTTTCACCCGAAGAACCAGTTTCGCGATGTTCGCGGTCGCCTCTCAGACCACGCTCAACCGCTTCGCGCGGCGGTTCCGCCACAAGATGAACGTCTCCTGGACGGGGCGTGGTGGCATGGCGGCCTAACCAGCCGCTGCCACCACCACCACGAGGCGCCCGCGCCGGCTTGCGAGCTTGCGCGGCGTCCGTTTGTTGCCTCGCTCTGGGAAGATGGAGAAGAGCGAGTGTGTGTGTCCAAGTCTAGTGAAGAAGTCCGCCAAGATAGAAAACCAACCGAGAAACAGAAAGAAAAAGAAGAAGATGAAGGAGAAGAGGAAGACGAGTGTGTCGACTCGGAAAACGTGAACGAGCTGAGCGACTTGTTCTCGACCATCGAGAGCGAGTATGACGATAGCGCGATCGACTTTAGCGTGCTGCTTGAAGGCGAGCACGCGATCAACGTGGAGGAAGTGAGTGAGATTTTTACGGACCTCGAGACGGCCGCAGCTCCGGTCGGAGTGGATGGCGATGTCGAGGATGCCGTTGTTGTGGATGAAATGGCCGAGCTGTTCTCGAGTCTGGAAAGCCAACATGAGACGGACTCGGATCGCGACTCGATGGAGTTGGCCGATGAAGAAGCCGACGACGTGGATGCCGAGAACGTCGACGAGCTGTCGGAGTTGTTTAGCTCGCTGGAAGAGAAAGAAGAACTGAGTCAGGACTGGATCGCAGCGCTCGAGGTCGAGGACGTTTCCAGTTTGTACTCGGAACTTGAACGTCTCGAGGAAGTGAGACAGGAGGAAGACAAGCCAGTCGCTCCGTCGGTGTCGATAGACCCGCGGATCTTCGTGCCCAAGTTTTCCGTTCGCATGGAAGGATCTTCTGGCCCAGTCCATGTCGCCTTGCCTCGTATTTCGACAGGAGGCTTTCTCGCCGGCCCGCCAGGGCTCTTGGCGGGCCCGCCTGTGCGGCTCAATGCTGAGCCAAGTGCACTCGAAAAGCGCAAGTGTGTTGCTTTGGCCAGTGCGCGCACCCCGGACCCGTCCATCTCGGAGACGCGACGCATTTGTGCTGCCAAGCGCCGACGAGTGAATGGTCGCTTCGTGCGCGAGCAAAACACTTTCGTATCGATCACTTCGTTGCAACCTTAAAAGAGACAATCACAGAATTCACGATTTCCTTCACTTCGCTGCGTAGTATTATGACGAGGCTTGCATCTTCCTCACTGGCAAGTGTGAAAGGACTTGTGTACACTAGGAAAGATGAAGATAACGATCTCGAGCTGATCTTATTTTTGCCGTGATTATCCAACATGTACGACACTGAACGCAGCTAATAGTACTCGCATGCAAACAATGAGTAATCGTCTCAGGACGAGCGCTCATGCGGCGCTGAGGAGGCCGTCGTGGGTCGTCTTGGCGGGCTTCTCGCGAGGCTTGATGTTGATGATCGTGATGCCAAAGACCGAAAAGCGGTAGCCGCCAGCGAAGCGATCCTTCGGGTTTGTGCGGATGAGGAACACGAAGCAGAAGCCGATGACGACGATGATGAAGATCTTGTGGATGTTATTCTGGTACGCGGTCGCCATGGTCTTGCCGGCCTTGATCGCGTGGCGATAAGCACTGTTGAACGAGATGCCACCGGCCACGCCGCCGATGGACCACGCCGAAAGGATGAGGCCGTGCATGGCGCCAATGTTGTAGGCTCCAAACATGTCGGTGAGGAAGCACGGGATCGTGCCGACGCCACCGCCGTAGCTCAGTGTGAGGAGGAACACTTCGGCGATGAAGAGCGAGTAGTTCTTGTTATCGATGAGCGTGGGCAGCGTGCCGACGATGATCACCTGCGTTCCAAGCGTGTACATGTACATGCACTTGCGTCCGAAAGACGGTTCGAGTTTGAACACTTTGATGAGGAAGTCGGAGATGGCAGGGAGAACGAGACGACCACAGCAGTTGAAGACACCATTGATCGAAACGATGGTCGAGCCCTGGTTGGCTGTCTTGCCAAAGAGGTTCACGCACATGCCCGACAGCTTGGAGAGCACGATGAGCCCGAAGAGCTGGTTGGCGAAGAACACGATGTACATGCACAGGAAGTCGACGGTCAAGATGGCCTGGATGAGCGTGAGCTTGCGCACTTGGGTGGCGCTCGACTCGCCGTCTGGGTTGTGGAGTTCCTCGGCAAGCTTCTGGGCCGTCGGCGTCTTGATCGACTCGTACTCGTGCGCAGACATGACGCTGTGGCGCTCACCCTTCTCGACTGCCTGTCGGAGCTCTTCGACGGCCTCGCCGTGGATGTTGAGACCACCGACTGTGTACTCGTGGTGCGGCGAGCGCAGCACGATCGCACACAAGTACATGGTCGCGCACATGGTGAAGCCGACAACGAGGAACATGGACGAGAGACCGACTTTGTTGATGACTGGGAGGTAAACTTTACCCCAGACGACAGAGCCTGCGCCGTAGCCGCCGACAGCAAAGCCCGCAGCCGTACCACGCTGGTCCGGGAACCACTTCTGCAGTGCCGACACAGGTGAGATGTAGCAGAGCCCCATGCCGAAGCCACAGAAAATGCCGTAGCCGATAATCACACCAGCCATGGATTTGTGGTGGATCGCAATCGCCGATATGATGTGTCCTGCGAGGAAGGCCGACGTGCCGATGCAGACGCCAGCACGTGGGCCGTGGCGCTCAATCCAGGGTCCCATGATAGAGGTTGTCGTGCCGAAGATCCCGACCGCCGTGTAGAAGGCGTTCACGGCCTTCTCCGCATTCTTATCGTTGTAAATGAGCTTGTCAATCGGCTGGTTTAAGACAGACCACGAGTAGAGCGAGCCGATGCAAAACTGGACGAGGAACGACGCGAAGAAGAGGTACCAGCGGTTGAACTTGATGTTGGTGACGTTGAGGTAGCGGTTCTTGCCGAGGTAGAACGTCAGGAGATGGTCCTCTGCCTCGTCCTGCTCAGGCGTGCGGTGCTTGGGGGGCACAGTCCAGTGCGAGCGGATTGCACCGGTGACGGCTTGCGTGCAGTTCTTCTTGGGGGCCTGATCGCCGTCGGTCATGGTGGTGCAGACGGTACGAGGACGAAAAGTGGGGGAGGGAGTGAGCTTGCGGGGTTCGAGGCGAATTGGCAAGTTACAGATCGGCAGCGTTGTGGGATCGGCGCCTGCGTCCGGCACAGCGGGCGACCTCGGGAGTTGAACTGCCAAGGCAACGGTCACCCTCTATGGGCGTTTGACCTTCTTCAAGGTCGCTCCCTTTTTTTGTGGAGCCATCATCGAGAGTTCTTGATGGGTGAATTCAGCAAGGACACGCTGCGCGTAATTGATACCTTGCCATACTTTGTACAATTTTCGTGAAGTGTCCATTTGTTAGCAGCAGTTCGAAATCGATTCCCCTTGGATCCTTGATAACGGGTCCGGCGTTGCAGTCGACAGGACTTTCTCTTCTCGAACAAGATGGCAACTCAGGATCGGGCCCTTGAAGATCGGTCTCGCTGACTTCGTTAACTCAACTTCAATCAAACCGTACGGTTTACGCCCCGCGGCCTTAGCAAAGACCCACGTCTTAACCATACAAACTCTAGCACAACCCAGTTTCCGAGGATCGCGATACGTGGCGCTTGGAAGCACCGGGCAGTTGCGTCTGCCAGTGACTCGAGGAACCGTATCTCTACCAGAGGGAAAAGACCTTTTTTGGTGATGGGGTCAGCGTGGATTTGGGCGACTTCGTGTAGAATGCTGAGAAGCCGTAAACAGTATCTGAAGGTCAAACGGCGAATCAGCGTTTTATCAAGACCAAACATAGACTACGGTAGACTGAACACCACTCGCGTGCTAGTCTTGGTATCCACTTGAAGCTAGACCGCCTTGTCTTGGTATCCACCAGGAGCTAGGGTCGAGAGGCATTGGAGTCTTGTCCGAGCTGAGGGTCTCCTACAGTACTCTCTGACTCTGGGCGACTAGACAAGGCTGGTGCTTGGAAGCTCTGTCGGGCGTCGAACGCGACGCGGGAAGAGCCCTTGTCCGCCCTTCGAAGATCCACTTCTTCCGATCGAAGGATCGAAGCACTTCGGAACGACCTGATATCAAGATACCTCGGTACAGTCTGTACTGCACATACTTCGGGAATTTCATCCTTTCCTCTGTCCGTTTTACGTGTGGATGGATCACAAGGCTGGTGATTCATTCCGCAAGAAGAAAGACAAGAAACTGCAGTTTGTGACACAAGCTGCAGTTTCCTGTCTTTCTTTCTTTTGAAATTGGACTCGGCTGTGTTGGAACGCGCGAGCCATGAAGTGCAGCTTGAAATCCAAGTATGTAGGGGCCTCCTGTCCTGGGTTATTGGACGATGGAGACCTACCTCTGAGATAAATCACCACAGAGAAGTCGGGGTAGTCAGGGCGCTTGGACGGGCGAAAGATCAGTCTCCTGTGAAGCCGACGATGGGAGTCGTTCTGGGAAGGGAAGCGAGATGGATTCATCCCTCCCCAGACGTCAGTGGCGTCGACTGACGTATGAAACTGAGCTCATCGTCTGGCTGCCGGAACCAGACCTTTGAAAGGTCTGGTTCGGTTCGCGGGTTTGTGGGACAATCAAATCGAACAAACTGAGAAAAGGTGTATGTGATAAACCGCTCGTAAGCTTTCATACATGCACTGCAAAGCAGGCAGGGGCGGATTACTCTACTCCTTGGTGATCGTGAACTCGTCCAACAACGTGTGCACGCTGTCGGTCGACGTGACGTACCTGAGCGTCAGGCTCTTGCGCGTCACGTGCATCAAGGTGATGCCGTACTCAGCCGTCTGGTACACGTTCCACGGAACCGACACATCAGTACCGACCGCCTCATTTGGCTCCGGGTTCCCCGCGCCGCCTGTAACGACATAGACAGGAGCCTTGGGGTTGGTGTAAGTCTTGTTGTCGGCCGAGACACCGTCCTTGATGGCTGTGCCGTTTGCGATTGGGAACTGTCGCTCGAACTCGTGCTCGTGGCCAGCGTAGACAAGGTCTACTTTGTACTTGAGGAAGAGAGGCTCGAATACCTTCTGCAATGGGAGCGAATAGTCGGTAAGTGTTCCGTTGGGGAGGACGCCACCCTTTTGGTAGATGGGGCGGTGCATGACGACGATAATCCACGGGACATTGGCGCGGTTGGCCACAGCCTTCTTGAGATCGGCCTCGAGCCATGCGAGTTGGTTGCCGAAGTTGCCGTAGCTCTTGTAGAATCCCCCGAATATTTCATAGTCGTAATCATTTTGCGGGAAGCCGTCATAGTCGGTCTCGGATGAGATGGCGGAAATGTGAATTGGTCCGTTGTCGAACGAGTACCACATATTCTCCGAGCCGTTGGACTCGAACGACGGCATGCGGAAGCGTGCGTTGTAGGCCGTGTAGTTACCGAGGTGCTGCTGCTTATAAAGCGATTTCCCGCATATGCCCGAATGACACTCGGCTTCGTGGTTGCCGACACATGTCATGTAGGGGATATGCTCCATTGTGGGCGCGAACGCGTTCATCCATCGGTTCCACACGATTTCGTAACCGAACTTGTTGGAAAACTCGTCAGAGAGAAAGTCATCATCGGCGTAGCTGATGTCGCCGATGTGCAGCACGAAGGTGTCCTTGTCATAAAATGAGTTGACGTAGGCTTGTGTGGCGTCGCCCTTGGCTCCAAAGCCAAGATCTCCGTAGACGATGACATCGAACGGTCTCGAATCCGAAGAGGGGCGGGCCGTCGTGAATGTCGAGACGGCACTCGTGAAGTACGGATCAGAGGCTTTTCCAACCTTGTAGTAATACTTGGTGTCAGGTCGGAGGCCGGTGACTCGGGCGTGGTGCTGATAGAGCGAGTAGTTGCCTTCGGAGTAGTAGGTGAAGCTTGAGACACTCACATCGGTGCGTTGTTGGAGAGTGGAAGGCGAGGATCCGATCCAGACGGCGCTATCTTGGACGTTGTCAAATGTGGCCCAAGAGAGAGTCATGCCGGTGCCTGCGGGGATCCCCGCGTACGCCAAATGGATTTGCTGGGGCAGCATATGTGCATGCGAGCGAAGATTGCAGGGTTTCGTCTCGGTGCGGTTTTTGAAGGTGCAGAGAGACGATGGGAGACAAGTTGTAGTCTGATTATCGAGATGGCAGAGGCCGTCATTGATAGCATAACCCAGGGTGGCCATGGAACCAGTGATGGCAATTGCGAACGGCACGGTGACCTTCATCTCGACTGGCGCGAATGTCTCCAGAAGCAGGCGTAATGAACTATGAAGCGACTCGAAGCGCTGTCATGCGATCTTCAGGGCATGGCATCTCATGTCAACAAGTCACGACCTCCACCGTTTTAAAAATGATGGATGGACGCAACTAAACACTCGCATTAGTAGACGCCTGCGACCCAGTTCAACACCACGAACATCGAGGAGTGAGGCCTGGCAAACAATATGGCTGATCCCACACTCGTGCTAAGTGGTGGCAAAGCAAGGCCTTGAGCTGCTCGAGGGTGAGGGTATCCTCTTTCTTTTTTCTTGTCAAAAGTACGAGCTGGTCTGTCACCGCACCAACGTAGCTGCGTTCGACAGTCTAATCGGTTGAAGTAGTTAACGAGCCATAGTTGGAAGTGTCGGTAGAATCTAGGGTAAAGCAAGCCGGCTTTGAGGTTTCAACCGAACAAACCAATGTGTCTGACTGAAACTAGGGCTAATCACATGACGGCCAAAATCCCGATGGAGGGCTACCACAAATCCCACTAAAGGAATATTTCCCTTCTTCGCAAGTCAGCCTCTATTTTTGGGAATTTGACTCGCACATTGGGGAATTTTGATTCCCCAATGTGCGAGTCAAGTTCCCCATTTTAGCTTTGTGTCTGAGTCTCACATTGCTCACACTTTGAGAAGATTCCACGTCGACTTATTGGGCTCAGAATGTGACTGAGAGACATGAAGGATAGCATCCATCATGTCATCTGCAAGATACGGCACTGCACGGGCGCCCGTGCAGTGCAGTATCTTGCAGATGTAGTTGATGAATGATGACGCGCTCGAAGGGAGATTCCTTCATAATATGAAAGAATATATTATGATCTGCTTCAATGCACAGCTGGAGTCAGAAGGCTCACTACAGTCTGTAGTTCTCCCGGGTCTTTTCCTTTGTAGGTGGCTGACACTGTAGTGGCGCGCACAACTGATCTTTTGCATCCATGACTTCCTTTTGTTGTGCGAATCAGCATGTTGACTTTTGCCTCAGCTGTCGTATCCGCCACTGATGCCGCCAGAGAATCCTTCTCGTTGTCCCAAATCGGACTGCGTTTGCGGTGCTGGACTGGAACCCCAATCTATCATCTGAGACAGGCGCCACGCTGAACTTTTAGGGGAGCGTCATCTGCGGAAGCCTTCCGTTGCAAGCCGGGTTTGAGGTGGGAGGCTGCTTCTATTTGCACATAAAAAAGCTATTCTATCCATAAAAAGAGCCTTGACGAATTGGGCCAACTGCCCAGGAATCGTCAAGGCTCTTTTGTACAGTAACACTGTGGCTACTGTACACCATCTTGACAGGAAGACAACACCTCACATTCGTTAGTAACGGTATCTCCTTCTTCTCACGGATCCGTGGATTTGTGATCCCCGCTCACCACCAGAACATTGAAGATTCCATCACGGCACCCATCATTCCTCATGTGTCGCAGCCACCAGAGCCCGCTGCGTCCAACTCGCACAGCCAAATCGACGCGAGACCTCCAACACTCCACTTCACACACGTGCACTGTGTACAAACCGAATGAAAAACCCTGTTGTAGTCTTAAGCGCCGTCACTTTGGCGCTCTTTGTACGCCGAAGCGAGGCCGCAGTCGACGAAAGCGTGTGCATCTTCAATAACAAAACCTCTGAATGTGGCCCCGCTGCTCTGTGCGTCTACAAGCCGACCTCATGCTCCGATGCGCCACAAGCGAAAGATTGTCGACTTCGTGACGGAGCAGCACAACTACCTCAACAGATCCACATGGCGTACGCGGGGGTCCCCGCAGGCACCGGCATGACTCTCTCTTGGGCCACATTTGACAACGTCCAAGATAGCGCCGTCTGGATTGGATCCTCGCCGGAGACGCTCCAACAGCGCACCGATGTGAGTGTCTCAAGCTTCACCTACTACTCCGAAGGCAACTACTCGCTCTACCAGCACCACGCCCGAGTGTCCGGGCTCCAGCCCAACACCAAGTATTACTACAAGGTTGGAAAAGCCTCTGATCCATCGCTCACGAGTGCCATCTCGACCTTCACGACAGCTCGTCCCTCCTCGGATTCGACCCCCTTCGACATTATCGTCTACGGAGATCTCGGCTTTGGAGCGAAGGGGAAGCCACAGCTGCGTACGTCAACTCGATTGCCGGCAATTACAACTTCGTGCTTCACATTGGTGATGTGAGCTACGCGGATGACGACTTTCTCGACCCCTCAAATATCGGCTTTGCGTACGAGAAGGTATATAACGAGTGGATGAACTCGCTCACGCCCACGATGGACGACACTCCGTACATGGTGTGTGTCGGTAACCACGAGGCCGAGTGCCATTCTCCCGCGTGCATCGAATCACCCTTCAAGAAAGACCATCTCGCCAACTACACGGCCGTTCAACGCCCGCTTCCACATGCCGTCGCTTGAGTCGAACGGCACGGAGGGATATGTGGTACTCGTTCGACGACGGACCAATTCACGTCACTGCCATCTCGTCTGAGACGGACTACAATGGGTGGCCCCTGCAAACGCTTTCTTCACGAACAACGTGAACGGTAACTTCGCAACCAACTTGCATGGCTCGAGGCCGATCTCAAAAAGGCTCTGGCGAACCGGGCCAACGTTCCATGGATCATTCTCATTATGCACCGCCCCATCTACCCACAAGGGCGGCGTCCTCGCCAACGGAACTCTGACCGACTACTCGCTCACGCTCCAAAAGGCATTCGAGCACCTCTCATCGAGTACAAGGTAGACCTCGTCTTTGCTGGTCACGAGCACGAGTACGAACGGCAGCTCCCGATTGCGAACGGCACAGCCATCCGTGACGGGGTCTCGACCGACAACAAGACCTATACCAACCCCAAAGCACCAGTCTACGTCATCACGGGTGGCGCTGGGAACCCGGAGCCAAACCAGGCGCTCGACGCTGACGTGTCGGTTCCGTGGAACGTGTACCAGACGGCTGAGTACATCAGCACCATGCACGTGACCCGCGACAGCCTCACGCTCAAGTACATTACGTCGACAGACAGTGAGCACAAGGTCTTAGACGAGTTCACGATCACCAAGGCGTAAACTATTCGCTGTTACTTTCGAGGATCGTGCGACGGAAGCATTCAAAGCAAGAAAGTGCAGCGCCTCTTGGAATATCTGGCTCGCTTGCTAAAACTACCGCAGTTTTGACGAATAGATATCGGCTGAAATAGACGATTCCTCTGACCGTCATACTCTCAACCAACTGCTGCTCTAGATTTGTCTGTTGCCATCGCTCCGGAGGGATTAGTGGGTGCAGAGGAGAACCACCTAATCTCGGACTGTGTCTGGACTGCCCATGACGTCATTGTTGCGAGCGTATTGTCGTCTCTTCACTGCATCCGCGAATTCTTGAATATGTTGTAAACAAGTACTGTAGATGAGGTTCTTCTCCACGTTGGTTTGTTCAAATTGGAGGATGCGATTTAAATGTGATCCACAACCTCAACTTTCGGCAGCTCGCTTTGGGGGACAACAGATCTCTTGCGAAGCTTAATTAACCTAAGGAATGCAACGAAGCGTGGTATTGCACGCTCGTCCGGGAGTGGTGGGTGGGTCAACGCTGCTCGAAGATAAAGATGTTGATGGCTCAGGAGAATCGAAAGTGCGGGTGGGATGAGAACCGAGGTATCCCACGCTTGTAGCCAAAAGCTGAATTTCCGCGACCGGTAATATCCAAGTGACTGTCTTCTCGGCATTCCTTGAACTTCTCCATGGGGGGGGGGGGGGGGGGGGGGGGGGGGCTGTTTGCTCTCGTTCCATAGACGTCAACATTGGGCAGCAGTTGGCGTGGTGCACTGATCATTGAGAAAATCCCGTGTGCGGATGCCGACAGGATGATCGGACAGTTCTGACTGGTGGTGATGGTCTGCGATTTGACCAACGTCTTGGAAATGGGTTTGTGGATGGAATCGGGAACCTACCTTCATGGCTCGCGGGTTCCACCGTGAGTAGCATTGATCTTTAAAAGTCAAACCCAGCCGAACTACTATGATTCAGTAGTTGAGCTCAATAGACTTTATCATCATGATCAGGATGGACTGGGAAGATTAGGCTGGAAAAGCTGTTCAAAATTTGGCTTTCGCCCGTTTATGCGCAACTGGAAGCTCTGACTTCCCACTCTTATGCTAGTAATATGCGCGGGACTTCAGGGGGGGGGGGGGGGGGGGGGGGACAGTAATGGCTTCGAGCATCCTTCGTCACATCACAATTGCAAGCACGACCTAGACGTCGAAGAGTCAATCTCGATTCCAACGACTCATCAGAACCTTGTAAGATCGTGGCCTCCTGAAGAGCTAGACCCACAATTCAACTTTCACGCCATCAACTACACCGCTGTCGACAATCAAAGCCACCAAGAGCAGCATGAAGCGAAGTTGCGCCGTCGCTCTCGCGCTCATTATCGCCGCGTCCTTGGATAAAGGACGCGCCGCAGTGATCGACGATAGCTTGTGCGTCTTCAACAACAAGACCTCCGAGTGTGGCCCGGCAGCGCTCTGCGCCTTCCCTCAACTTCTTGTCTCGATACACCAACAGCGGAACATTGCCGCTTGCGAGTTGGGCGCCTAAGCTTCCCCAGCAGATCCACCTGGCATATGCGGGGATTCCTACAGGTACCGGTATGACCATGTCATGGGCCACGTTCGACAAAGTTGAAGATAGCACAGTATGGATTGGTGCGACACCCTCTTCCCTCGTAGAGCGTTCGGACGTGAAGGTTTCCAGCACCACGCACGAGTCACCGGCCTTCAGCCCAACACCAAGTATTTCTACAAGGTCGGAAAAGCCTCGGATCCATCGCTCACGAGCGCCATCTCGACCTTCACGACAGCTCGTTCGTCGTCGGATTCGACGCCGTTCGACGTGCTTGTTTACGGAGATCTTGGTTTCGGGAGAAGGGCGACGCCACAGCGGCCTACGTCAACTCGATTGCCGATAACTACAGCTTCGTGCTCCACATTGGCGACATCAGCTATGCGGACGATGACTTCTTTGATGATACCCTGAACACAGATTTCGGGTTTGAAATCGTATGGAACCGATGGATGAACTCACTCACGCCTACGATGGATGACACTCCCTACATGGTGTGCGTCGGTAACCACGAGTCAGAGTGTCACTCGAGTGCTTGTTTCACCTCAACCTACAAGAAGGACCACCTCGGTAACTACTCGGCATACAACGCTCGTTTTCACATGCCATCGTTCGAGTCCTACGGCACTGAAGACATGCGGTACTCGTTCGACAATGGACCAATTCATATCACTGCTATTTCGTCCGAGACGGATTTCGAGGGTTTCCCCGCGAACGCGTATCTCGGTCGAACGTACGGCAACTTTGGCAACCAGCTCGCGTGGGTCGAGGCCGATCTCCAAAAAGCTGTGGCAAACCGTGCCAACGTCCCGTGGATTATCATCGCCATGCACCGACCGATTTACGTTCGCGAAGACGACGAAGGGCCCACAGGCATTTCGCTACCGCTGCAGAAAGCCTTCGAGCCACTTTTCATCAAGTACCAAGTGGACGTTGTCTTCGCCGGGCATATGCACGAGTACGAACGGCAGCTCCCGATAAATAATGGCACAGCCATCCGGGATGGTGTCTCGGCCGACAACAAGACTTACACCAACCCCAAGGCTCCTGTCTACGTCGTCACAGGAGGCGCGGGGAACCCAGAGCCCAACAACGCACCGGGTGCAAACAACTCAGTCCCATGGAATGTGTTCCAGACGGCTGAGTACGGTATCAGCACCATGCATGTGACCCGCGAAAGCCTCACACTCAAGTATATTACGTCGACAGACAGTGTGCACACGGTGCTGGACGAGTTCACGATCATCAAATCATAGGGCTCATGCTGCATCTCTCCATGGGTACCGTCGATCCACTCTTCTCCGGTCCTTCCATACCATGACTTCGCACAACCTGGCGGAACTATTTTCTAGTGGAGGCTCGCCGCAGTTGAGTACAGTCGGTACCGGGGATAAGCACGCTATGTTTTTATAGACCTCTAATCCCTTATGCTTCGACTTCCCGTTTGGTGATGGGCGGGAGATGAGCAGGGGTACTGATCCTAGTTGGCACCTGACCACTTCGTGGGTGGCGTGTCTTCGCACTGCAGCCTAGGGAGTCAAGAATGACCCGTTCTCGGCGAACTAACTGTGGTCTGTGGATTTTGCGTACGGTCTGAGGAGGTAACTGAACAAGTTCTCAAACGTTGACTGTCCACTTGCCCATCTCAGTGACCGATTCCCGTAGGGATTTAGAAGCCTTCCTAAAGCTAAAATTTCGGGTTTCGACAATCTAAATCTTATGTTGGCCGTCAGACCCCCTCCTCAGATCACAATCTGGAGAGGGGGGGTCCCTCCCCCTCTCCAGATAATAGATACTACCTCCGTTCGGTTTTTAATGAGCGCTTGTATCGGATGGGTGATGTCGCCTTAAGAACATATCCCTTCTAAATCGATGCCATAGTTTGAATTCTGGACCTTGGAATTTTGCGCGCCTTTTTCGAAACTCACGTTCAGCGAAGGCGGCCTGGCGGTCTCGTGAATCCAAAGCCCCGTTTTCGCATTCTCCGCCCCCCTCGCAAGACAACCGACTCCGCCCCAGAGCCCATGGCCCCACGCCACCCGACAGCCTGGACCCAACTCACGAACAGTGCGCGGCGTTTCCTCAATGGGGCCCCGGATTGCCGCATGTGTCGCCTCTCGCGCGCGCCGCCATGACCGCAAGAAGAAGAAGAATCGCTCTGCGCTTTGTCAGCTCGTCAGGTCTGCTCCCGTTGAAGCTCGAACAAACCAGCGTGTCATCCAATATGCAACGGGCATCAGCGCTTATCTTCTGCAGCGAATACTTACGGAGGGCTATCTCCGACACGCTCTGCGAAGGGCTACGCTCTGCGCTCTTTAACGCCATCCAGTGCCTTCAGAACCGTACGATTCCAAGCACCGAACAAGCACTCATCATGGAGGTTGTGTGCGCGTACCTCGCCACGGCCGCGACGACGCTGAACAAGACTTTTCTGACTCTCCAGTTCATGATGGAGCACATCCTGAGTCGCAACGGCAGGAACGATTTCCGACTCGGCCACTTGAAGAAGGACGCGCTCCTGCGGCTGGAGTCGCTACCAACAAGTCTGCCATGCGATCGACAAGTCTACGATGACGCGCTCGAGTTCCAAAGAGTATCTCAGAGTAACAAGACTACGGCTAGTGAGAGGGAGGCGCTTGGCATGTGATGTGGTGGAACGTGTACACCCTCATCTGCATGTGTTCATTTTCGTTGTGTTTCTTGGTCTAGTGACGTTTTGTTTCATCCCATTTTTTTTTCAAAATTTACTTTAGAGCGGGACTTGAGCGATCCTTGCGACTTTAGGCTGTGTTCGGGTGACGCTTCATTTGCCCCAAGTGAACATTTTCTGATTCCAAGTTTCGAAAATCATGTTCCCAAAATTGGATTTCCTAAAAATCGTGTTCGGTTCCATAATGAAGATGTTCGTATTGTGTAGACGTTAAAGCAAGGTGAAATCTCTCGTTATAGTGACCAATCTAGCTTTGCTCGACTCGCGTTGGAGGAAACTTCAACCAAGACGAAAGCGAGGATGAAATGATGCTGGTTCTCGCGCTCAAGCTGCTGGACTGCTGCGCTTCTCCAAATACGCGTCAAGCAGAACATTGAGGTCCGTCTCCGTCCAGTTGGCGCTCGCTCGACATCCTCTCGCCTCTCGTTAAAATTGAGCGCGCTCGGGCACGTCCAAATTTGCTTTTCTTCAGCTGCTTTGCTTTCCGTTTCGCTTTGCAGGTGTTGGCGCGCCTCGCGTCGACACACACTCCTGACCTACCCCCGTCGTTCTTCCCGCCCTGGCCTCAAATGCGATTTTCAAAATTCAAGGTTCTGGAAAATTTTCAAAATGAGGGTTTCGATGCCAAAACTCAATTTTCAATTTCTTGTGTTCGGTTGGTTCATTTTCGCGAAATCTTCATTTTGGCTCTGAAATGACGATTTTGACGTCTGCCCGAACACGGCCTTATATTTGGGCAAAATAACGAGGCGGAGCGCTGCACAAATTTTTTTCAAACGCTCATTATCAGACTTTTATGGGATCAGACTGGCTGATCGGGTGGCTCTGTGGGACAGATGTCATCATTTTTTCCGCTGATCGGTTTTGTTGATTGCTATTGTGTGGCTCGGCGTTCAGTGTTTTGAGCAATCAACAGGATTTTGTGTACCTCGCATCCCACAGACAAAGATGGAGACGTCTGAGGCACTAAGTGTACGGGAACGTGTCGCACTCATTCGCGCGAACACGATATCAGCAACTTCACGTCGCTCGTATCGCGCGACGTGGTCGGCTTTAGTCCAGTGGATGCTCCAGCACAAGCGCAACCTCATCCCGATACCATTTGTGGAGCAGCTTCACGACCCCAGTCGCACGCGCAAAGCTATCCTCGCTGCGATCGACGCTGACGTTGACCACACCCGACCTCCGTTGGATTTCGAGCGGCTGCAAGCAGCAGACTTTGTGGAGTGGCTCCTGACCCTGCGCAAACGCGACGGAAAGCCCCCCGGCTTCTCAACGTTCAATAACCACCGGGCGGCGCTGTTCAATCTCTTTCGAGAGTATCGCTGTCTGATGAGCAATGAGCTCCAGACCGAGCTGACTACGTACTTTCGAGGCCTCAAGCGTAGTACCGCCGAGCAAGCAGCGAATGGCGACGTTGCCGTCAAGGTCGGGAAGGATCCACTCTCGCTGGAGATGTATGAGTTCATCTGCACGCAGATGTTGAAGTCCAGCTCCAAGGACATGGTGTTCGCACATGCCTTTCTTGTGATCTCGTGGAATCTCATGTGCAGGTCTGCAAACACAGTGGGCATCATGACAAGCCACATCGAGTGGCGGGACGATTCTTTCTGTGTGTTTTTTTGCGCACATGAAGAACGATCAAACCGGTTCCAGACCAAGAGATCCTCGTCACATTTACGCGAACCCCCTACGACCAAGTATCTGTCCGCTCTTGGCGCTGGGGATCTATTGGGCTGTGTTTGCAGTGGACCAAGACCGCTTGTTCCCGGGATCGGCACAATACGACCGATTCCGCAAGCTACTGCACGCTTTCCTCGACGAAGACGCAGTGAAGGCAGAGTTGTTCCGACGTGGCGTCGATTCAAACGACATCGGCACTCACTCAATCCGCAAAGGCTCGGCGACGTACTGCTCATCCGGTTCAACTGCTTGTCCATCCTCCACAGCGGTCCATCTTCGTGCTGGTTGGTCTCTCGGTGGTGTACAAAACACATATCTTCGCTATCAGGGCGCTGGCGACATGCATGTTGGTCGCACGGTGTCCGGTCTTCCACCAAACAGCGAGCTCTTTGCATCCCTCCCACCCCGTTTCGACTACAACGACGAACTCGTCAAGCTCGGCATCAAGACCGCGTTTGGTGATGTTCCGTTGAACCTTCGATTTGTCTGCGAGCACGCACTCGCGGCGCTTGCGTACCACTCCGACTATCTGATCGCAACACTACCCGCCGCTCACCCCTTGTTCCAAACCCCGATCTTCCAGACAGGCGATCGCCTCAAGCAACTTCGCGACCGCGTGCGTGTCGGCACCGCCTCCGATGATCCAACACAGATTGCTTCTGGTGTGCCTCCTCACTGTGCCATGCTCGGTCGTCTACGGTCTGTGGAGCAGGAACTACAGGCACTACGATCCACCGTTGTTGAACAAGTCGTGGAAGGTGTTGTAAGTGCCATCGACGGGCAATCGCACTCGTCAGCAGCAGCAGTCAAACGCGCCATCATCGCATCGTTCCAAGAGCTCGGTCTCGTGGGCCTGGTTGAACAAGTGCGAGTCGGCTGCCAGCCTGACACACAGTCCTCTCCAACGCCCGACGAATCGACGATCTTTTTGTATACGTGGGGAGGCAGGTACAGACGTCTCCCCGAGGACTATCAGCTCCACGACGGAACTCCTCGACAGATGTGGGTGTTGTGGACTTGCGGTGGCACAAAGCCAAGCGTCCCACCACTACGTCATGTCCAACCGAGCGACCTGAGCTCAGCCAACTCGAGGAAGCGACTTAGTGATCTGCGATTCCTGATGAGCCGTCTCGAGAGTGCTGCACGAGGACATCCTGCCTGGAGTGCACGCAACGTGGATGTTGAGACCGCTTGTCGTGTTTACGACGAAGTTTCTGAAACGATTGCACTCTCAGATTTGACAGGAAAGCAACGCAAACGTCGGCACTCCCAGCTCGGTTGGCGTACAGTCGTCAACGAGTTGCGAAAGCGTCAACGTCAGGCGCATGACAACCAGTAGGTAGTCAACAAAATACAAGTACCGGTGTAGGTTGAACAGTGTAACCATACATAACCGGTTACATTTACGGTGTTCCCACTCCGTCCCACAAAGTCCTTCCAACAGTCATTAAAAACCGAACAGAGGTAGTATTTAGAAGCCTCTGAGCGGTCGAAAAACGATAACCTGTACAATACGATAAGGAAGTTGTTGACACAAATGAGCTCAAAACGAGGGACACGGTGAACAAAACGAGGGATCACAGTAGAGCAGCCCACGAGGGACTCGCACTTCAACGCTCCCAAGAAACCAGCTTGTCGGCAACCGGCACGAAGAGCCTCCACGCTTCGGCAAGCGCGACCATGGCGGCGAAAGGGTACAGTGACACGGACGTGGAGGCGCTCCTTAACTGTGTGAAGGCTGTTCTTCTAACGGGCACCAACGCAGCAACGAATGAATGCGGTCCATCAACTTTACTGGAACGAGCGCGCCGTGCAGAACGTGCGCAGCCGCGCCACGTCCGCGATGGGATTTTTTACCAGCTACGTGGAGAGGAAACGTCGAGAGCGACAGACAACTGAAAGCCTCCCCTCCCACGCAGCTCGCGGAAGTCAAGGCAGAAAGAGATCGCGAGCGAGAGCAAGTTTGCCGACTTGTCTCTGGTGTCCAATTTCTCTAGTTCGAGAACGACAAGGCAGCGACCGTCGTTACGATCAATCGCGAAGCCGTTCCACTGCATTCCGAGTGAAATGCGTTGGAGAAGTGATGCTCCGAAACGGCAATATTTTTTGGAATTTGGATGGCGTGTTTTCTGCGGGAGTCGCTTGTTTCTTAAATTTTAGGATAGAACACCGATTTAGCTTTAGGAAGGCTTCTAAATCCTACGGGAATCGGTCCAGTATCAGCGTCGCGATCCCCTCAATTACTGAAATAATCGATGAGATGAACCCAATTGTTATGCTTAGGTGCTTCGCCATCTACGTAATTCTCCATGCAACGTCGTGTTGCAATGTGTCTGCCACCAGTTACTTTTACGGTTCTGCTGCGTCTGGAAGGGATTTGTATCAGCCAAATTACGAGACAGATCAAGGAATGGATTCACGAGCTCTTAATGGAGCCTCCAACGTGTGTGAATGGGGGGTTAAAGAAGCAGACGTCGGGGTGCGATGCATAGCGCGGAATAAATACACCCAAAGGGAGGATCAATGTGTGTGTTTTTTTTATATTGAAGATAGTCAGTACAGCATCAATTTACTTGGGGCCAATGTGCCATCGAAGCGGAGCCACCCCCCCCCCCCCCCCCCCCCCTCACACACACACACGAAAGTCTCCCACACAATTCACGTAAACCACGCAGGTGCCGAGACTGAAAATCTTTATTGGATTTTGGTTTTCATAATCTGGGCGACTAGACAAGGCTGGTGCTTGTAAGTTTTATGGGGGGGGGCACACGCGCCGTGGGAAGAGCCCTTCTCCGTCCTTCGAAGATCCACTTCTTCCGATTCAAGGACCGAAGCACTTCGAAACGACCTGATATCAAGATTCAGACTTCAGACTGCTGGGAAATTTGTCCTTGCTTCTGTCCGTTCTGCGAGCGTATGGACCAAAACGTCGGCGATCCATCCACAAGAAGACAGGCAAAAACTGCATGTTCTTGTCTTTCGTCTTTTACAAGATGGAGTCTACTGTGATGGAACGCGTGAACCACGATGTGTAGCTCAAAATGCAAGTATGTAGGGGATTCTCGTCCTATACCGAATAGCCAATGGAGACCTGCTACTACAAGAAGTCACGACTGAGAAGTTGGGGTACAATCGTATGGACCTGAGTTTATCGCCTCGCTGCCAGAACCAGACCCAAATCGCTCTACTTCTTGGTGATCGTGAACTCGTCCAGCAACGTGTGCACGCTGTCGGTCGACGTGACGTACCTGAGCGTCAGGCTCTTGCGCGTCACGTGCATCAAGGTGATGCCGTACTCAGCCGTCTGGTACACGTTCCACGGAACCGACACATCAGTACCGACCGCCTCATTTGGCTCCGGGTTCCCCGCGCCGCCTGTAACGACATAGACAGGAGCCTTGGGGTTGGTGCAAGTCTTGTTGTCGGCCGAGACACCGTCCTTGATGGCTGTGCCGTTTGCGATTGGGAACTGTCGCTCGAACTCGTGCTCGTGGCCAGCGTAGACAAGGTCTACTTTGTACTTGAGGAAGAGAGGCTCGAATGCCTTCTGCAATGGGAGCGAATAGTCGGTGAGTGTTCCGTTGGCGAGGACGCCACCCTTTTGGTAGATGGGGCGGTGCATGACGACGATAATCCACGGGACATTGGCGCGGTTGGCCACAGCCTTCTTGAGATCGGCCTCGAGCCATGCGAGTTGGTTGCCGAAGTTGCCGTAGCTCTTGTAGAATCCCCCGAAGTCTACACCAGCGTAATCATTTTCCGGGAAGCCCTCATAGTCGGTCTCGGACGAGATGGCAGTGATGTGGATCGCTCCGTTGTCGAATGAGTACCACATATCCTGCGTGCCGTTGGACTCGAGCGACGGCATGCGAAAGCGAGCATTGAAGGCAGTGTAGTTACCGAGGTGCTGCTGCTTATAAAGCGATTTCCCGCATATGCCCGAATGACACTCGGCTTCGTGGTTGCCGACACATGTCATGTAGGGGATATGCTCCATTGTGGGCGCGAACGCGTTCATCCATCGGTTCCACACGATTTCGTAACCGAACTTGTTGGAAAACTCGTCAGAGAGAAAGTCATCATCGGCGTAGCTGATGTCGCCGATGTGCAGCACGAAGGTGTCCTTGTCATAAAATCGTCAGAGAGATTGTCATCATCGGCGTAGCTAATGTCGCCAATGTGGAGCACGAAGGGGTCCTTATCATAAAATGAGTTGACGTAGGCTTGTGTGGCTTCACCCTTCGCTAAAAAGCCAAGATCTCCGTAGACGATGACATCGAATGGTCTCGAATCCGAAGAGGGGCGGGCCGTCGTGAATGTCGAGACGGCACTCGTGAAGTACGGATCAGAGGCTTTTCCAACCTTGTAGTAATACTTGGTGTCAGGTCGGAGGCCGGTGACTCGGGCGTGGTGCTGATAGAGCGAGTAGTTGCCTTCGGAGTAGTAGGTGAAGCTTGAGACACTCACATCGGTGCGCTGTTTGAGGGTGGCAGGCGAGGATCCGATCCAGACGGCGCTGTCCTGGACGTTGTCAAATGTAGCCCAAGATATTGTCATGCCAGAGCCTGTGGGGATCCCCGCGTACGCCATGTGGATCTGCTGGGGCAGCATCCGTGCGTGCGAGCGAAGATTGCACGGCTTCGTTTGCGTGCGGTTCTTGAAGGTGCAGAGAGACGATGGGAGGCACGTCATAGTCTTGTTGTCGAGGCGGCAGAGGCTGTCATTGATAGCATGACTCAGGGCGGCCATGGAAGCAGTGACGACAATTGCGAATGCCGCGGCGACAGGCTTCATCTCGACTAGTGCGGACGTTTGAAGAAGCAGGGGAAACGAAGTATGAAGCGACTCAAGGCGCTATCATGCGATCTTCACGACATGGCATGCCATTACCGTACTAAAAGCCCCGACCTCCACCATTTTAAAAACGATGGATGGGGGGGTTACGAAACATTCGCGTTAGTAGACGCCTGAGATCCAGTTCAACAACACGAGCATTGAGGAGTGAGGTCTGGCAAACAATACTGTATAGCTGATCCACACTCGTGCCTGGTGGTAGCAAAGCAAGCCCGGTCTGTCACCGCTATCGAATAAAAGAACCCACGATCGCCATAAATCAGCCACAATGCAGTCGGTTGAGTTCGTTCAACGAGTCACGGGTACTGGCGTCGGCAGAGTCTTGGGTAAAATATGTCGTTTTTGAGTTTCAAGCAACTAAACCAATATCTCAGACTGAATCTAGGATCCATAGTCAAATTCTGGGTGGAAGACTACGAATATTAGCAAATGCATCATTCCCTTCCTCTCAAGTCATTCTGCGATTTATTTCTTCTATGTGAGTCGGATTCTCCATGCCAGCGATGTGGTAGAGGATATCACGCGCCGATTTGTTTGCACCACGGAAGTGACCGACGATGTAAGTGGAGTCTACTGTACTGAGTTCAACTTTATGAATCCTAGTGGCTTTCCTGGTCTGAAACTAACCGACCGTGACGGATTGATAGCTCTGGTCAAAACTTTCCGATGGAGGTGGCTGGTAATAGTGCGCACCCAACTGCTCTTAGAATCGAAACCTTCCTTCGGTGCACAAATCAGCCTGATGACTTTGGATCAGCTGTCGCATCCACCAATGATGCCGCAAGTGAAGGATTCTACTTCTGAATAGCACAGCAGCGCGCACGCTGTCCCGATTTGGGACAACGTGTAGTGGATGGTTGGGAGCCCCAATGAGCCCCACTCTATTATCTGAGACAGGCACAACGCTGAACTCTCTGGAGAGCGCCATGATTGACAATAGCATTCCTGTATGAGCCAGGTTTGGGGAAGATGCTTCTATCTGCACATAAAAAGGTATTTCCACCTTCCATTGTCCATTGAAGAGCGAATCGGATCGGACACTGCTTTAAGCGTGCGTGTATTGGTTACGCTGTCTTGGCACGAAGACGAGGACTTACATCCGTGAAGTTATCTTTCTCTTCTCACCGATCCCTTGATGGTGATCCCCGCGTTCACGACCAGAACGTTGAAGATTCCACCATGACACCCATCATCCATCCGGTGCTGTAGCCTGCGGTAGCCACATCCCGCTGCGCCCAACTCAATCAGCAGCCGCTTCGGTCACCGAAGCGGCTGCATGATTCTGCACACGCACAAGCCTCGTTGGTGGAAGGTGGTATGCCACGAGTAAATTTGAGAGAAGTTGCTGTCGCTTCATCGGAGCCGACGCCCGGCCGGTCTCCTCCAGGTCACTGAGACGTCTAACACCTTTTAATTAATTAAGGAGGTAATAGATGCTTTCTTTTTCTTTATACTTCTGGTACGTGTAGTAGAAACAAACGCTCGATGGGAGAGAAAGTTCCGTGCCATCACGAACCACATGCGTGGAACTACCCAGATGTCGTGTAGCCCGATTAACGACCTCCGGGTCTGCGAGTGGCATCACCACCTTCGTGCCTTCAATAAGACTGCTGACCACGCAGTGAACGTCGCGATGGAGTTGAAGAGAAACGCCCAGGGCCTGCGAACCCACCGATGGACCCACCACGCGCAACTGTGCTCGCGACCGATCTCTACAAGTGGCAGTCGAAATGTTTACTCCGCGGTTATCACTGGTCGTAAAAGGTACGCCAGACATGGTTATAGGATTCAAATAACAGTGCGATCCAATAGACCTCACCTTCAAAGTGGACGTGTCGCGCGAACTTCTGTGTGCGATGTAAGAACAACGCAGCAAAAGGCCGGAGTAGCTCAAGGATATAAAAAGATTTCTTCAAACCGCTCCGGGCTTTTGGTGGATATTGGGAGGCTAATGGCCGGAGGACGAGGGGGGAGGGGTATCAATATTGTATTGAAAAGGGATTGGAATTAGCCAAACCTTACCCGGGATCTCCATGGCCCTGCGAGCGGATTTGAAGCCGGCGATCGGGCCCACGAGGGACACTAGGCACACTCAGAAAAGACACTGAGAAGGCATACTACACAGAAAGAGACTTTCAACAGACTCGTATTGATTCAAAAAGGAGATGCAGAAGACGACGTGCTGTCGAGTCCAAGTCGACACTTGGCATTTAGCACGAGGTTTCGGCCGTCGCCGCCGGCGTGGCAGGCGACGGGTTCGCACCCGGCGAAGGAGCCGTCGTCGGAGCCGTCGACGGAGTGGCCGACGCCTTACGACGCTTCTCACACTCAGTCACGATCGGAGTGATGAGCGTAGCGTAGAGCGGCGCCGGAGGGTTGAAGATCGTACCGACCAAGCACTCGGTCGGAGCGGCCGCCTTGAGCTCGTTGCGGTAGCTCTCGCACGCGTCGTTGAAGCACAGCACCTTGAACTGGCCGTCGGTCGGGGTCTTGCCCGACGTCGAGCTGTAGCCCGACTCCTTGGCGCACTTGGTACCGTTGTCGCCTCCAACGACCTTGACGAGATCAGCCAAGTTGCATGCGGGTAGGTCGGCGGCCGAGACGGCAGTAGCAAGGGTGGCGAGAGCGATGAGAGCGAACTTCATGGTGCTTGGTGGGAGGACTGGTGGTCGAGTTGAGGCAAGATGCACAATGAGAGAAAAGTTGGTGCCCGCACACAGAATGGTAAAGGATTGGAAGGTACCTACTGCACATTAGACTCTCTACTCGTTACATACTGCGTCCGGTGATACAGTATTTGGCGGCAGTCCCGGTGCGAGAGTGGTATCACTGCAGACACCAGAACATTCCAGTGGAATGGCGTGGGTTAGTCTTCTGTACACTCATCCTGAGGAAAGGGGTGGATCGCGAACTGTCTGCATTGAAGTTCGGATCCAGAGTAGGCCTGGCAGACAGCAGATCCCACTGTTCGGGTTGAAGAACGAGTTTCGAAGATGTACACGGAATCCAAGTCGTGGATGAAACGCCATCCAGCATCATACAGACTACGTACTCGTGCGTATACATCACGTAGAATTGCACACGAAGACCTTTCACGTAAGTGACGTAGACTTTCTCGGATGGCCATCCGCCGTAGTTCAGCAATCGCACGGTCCAGTACATTGTCTGCATATTTGTATCCGTACAATGTGGAGCCTTTAGATGATGCGAGGGGTTTGATCTGGTTGCATATGTGTACAGGTAACATAACTCGTAGAAATTCGCAGCGGTCCATTTTTCGATTCGCGAGGGTGCGATAAACTTCAGAGTCAAGGATTGAATATTTGCACTTCAGTAACAATCATTACCCGTACGGTCCCGGACTTGGACTCATCAGGAACGCTGGATTGATGAGATGCAGAAGGTGCTTTGGGTGACAATTTCATTCTCAGGGACACAGTTGCAGCAGACTGACATGCACTGTCCGGATTGACAGTGGAGAGCAGATCTGAAGGCTTTGTACGATGACTACGATCGCACAAACTGTACACTATGTATGTACAGTACGCGCGGCATTCTTTTCAGTCCGTTGCGGACACGTTACAGTACCTCGCGTGGAACGAATCGAGTGTGCTCAGAACAGAGCGCGCAAACCTCACCGAGCCTGTCTGAGAGCCATGGGAACGAATCAAAAGAGGCACGTTGTGGATGGTGTCAGTCAAGAGTTGGCGTTGAAGTACGCGTTGTGCAGACTATCCGACCCATCGTCTCCCACGGGTCAGTCAGCTACAAAAGGCTGTCTCCCTCCAGAGAGCGACAGATTGCTGACGCTCGCCCTCCTTCAAACGCTCGCCCATCACCCTGGATAGCGAACACAGCCTGTCTCGGAGGGGTGAGTTCGTTCGAATTCCCTGTCAACAAGGCAGAGCGCTTTACATGCGAATATCACTCAAAACCATACCATTTGATCATATTCTACTACATTAAGAGTAACTATTCACTCAATCACACAATATGAGATAATTCTCTGACTATAACTGGAAGTGCGTAAAACAAGGGACATGCACGCACTACTCCATTACAGACAGACCACACCTCAGTGCTGCTATTGCTGCACTCCGCAACCTCATCGAAGCCCATGAAGTCTCTCCACGCTCTCCTCGTTGCCTCGGCCATCGCCGCCGCCAACCTCGCCAACGTCGACGCCATCCCAGACCTCCCGGTCTCCGTCTGCCGAGATGCCACCTACATCCTCCCAGGCTCGCGCGGCGCCATGTGCTCCGGAGCCGGCGCCGCGCCCGCCGGCAAGGCCTGTCCGGTCAAGGGCGACAAGTCCTCGGCCGACTGCCACCCGTACCTGCCGTCCTACAACGGCAAGGAGTGCGTGGCCAAGGAAGACGCCGTGTGCGAGATCGTGAACGGCAACACGTGGGGCTGCGTGTTCCCGTCGGTCGGGTGCCTGAACCCGAAGCCGACGCCGGCTCCGTCGAGCAACGGTGGTGGCTCGACCACACCGAGCAAGACGCCCTGCCCTCTGCCCCAGCCCGGCGGCAACAAGACGCCGTGTCCTCTGCCTCAGCCGACCTCGCCGAGCAGCAACAAGACCCCCTGCCCGTTGCCTCAGCCAACCAAGGCTCCGTGTCCGCTCCCGCAGCCGAACACGCCGGCTCCGTCGGCTCCTTGTGCCGTCACGAGCAAGCCGGAGCCGGTGGCTCCATGCCCGTCGTTGACGCCGAAGCCGGAGCCATCGGCTCCTTGCCCGTCGTTGACGCCCAAGCCTGAGCCAACGACGACGCCTTCCCCGACGACGCCCGCGTCCACGACGCCTTGCCCTTCGTTGACTTCAAAAGGTCTGTAAGGGTCTTATAGCTACCAATGGGAGATGTTCTATTTTGTCGCGCACGCGTGAAACTCCTGTTGGTCACGCTCCCTCCTTCTAAGCTTTTTAAGCAATTTGAAGGATCGTGTTGTTTTGATTTCTACCGACCTCGTCGTGTGTTTTTGGGATTGCCTCCTGCCATTTAGGGTTTCCCTGAAGACGTTGCAGCGTTCTGACTTGTTTGTATAACGAAAGTGGGCGCATCTGTGTTTTCTTTTGAGCGAGTCGTATCTACGTCAGGACGAGAGCACTATCGAATAGTAGTAGCGAGAGCCACACCCAACATATCGGGGTCTTCGGGTAGCTCAAGGACGAATGCTGGCGGGCGGTAGTTGTGGGCCACACCTAAGTCACACGCAAAGACAAACACCCCGTCGGAGGGCCAAGCTCCTGTGTCGCTTTCCCATCTGCTTACTGGCTCGCAGACATGCTCCGGGTCACGGAATAGCACCCTATAAGAAATCGATCGATCACGCTGCCAGCGTCGCAGTGGAGTCTCAAACCAGTGAAAGCCGGCACTGCACGTACGTTTCTCCAAATGGCACTCGTGCCACAACAAGGTCGTAGAGTCTGGTCATCATTAAGGGTGGCGGTTGAGTAGGAGGTGAGGAAGATCGAAGTGAGTCGACTCACGTTATTAATAGCCCTTCCTTATAGATCAGAGGTCAGAATGGTCTCATGGTGTTCCTAATGGTGCACAGTTGCCTTCACCCAGCAGGAGGTCCGGCATCGGCAACTGCCGCATTGAAGAGAATGAAACACGGCGTCAACATTCAAAAGACACGCTCGTATTGATTCAAAAAGGAGATATAAAGACGACGAGCTGTCGAGTCCAAGCCAGCTCTTAGCACGCCGGGCCAGGAGCTGGGGCAGGAGCTGGGACAGGAGCAGGCGCAACCGAAGGCGACGCACCCGTAGGCGAAGGAGCCGTCGATGGAGCCGTCGACGGAGCCGCCGACGCATCGGCCGCATCCTTGCGACGCTTCTCGCACTCCGTCACGATCGGCGTGATGAGCGTAGCGTAGAGCGGCGCCGGAGGATCGAAGATCAGTCCGACCGTGCACTCGGTCGGAGCGGCCTCCTTGAGCTCGTTACGGTACTTCTCGCACGCGTCGTTGAAGCACAACACCTTGAACTGATCGTCGGTCGGGGTCTCGCCAGACGTCGAGCTGTACTTCGACTCCTCAGAGCACTTCTTGCCGTTCTCGCCACCAACGACCTTGAGGATGTTAACCAAGTTGCATTCCGGGAGGTCGGCGGCCGAGACGGCGGCGGCAAGGGTGGCAAAGGCGACAAGGGCGAACTTCATGGTACTTGCTGGGAGGACTGGTGGTCGAGTTGAGGCAAGATGCACAATGACTGAGAGCTTCGAGGTTGGTTCGGCCACGGTCCCGAGTGCTCGCTTCTAATCTTCAACATGGCAGGTTCTCAGATTTGTGTGTTAAAGTTGAAACAGCTCCAGCAGTGAAGTCTTTCGATGGTGATGGTGAGGTTTAGTCATTGGTGCGCCCCCATCCAGAATGCTGACCTCACGCGGACAGTGGACCAGGAAGACAGTCCGGTGCACTGTCCGCATTGAAGAACGGCGGCTAGAGCTCGACTTTGATGACGTGAGAGTGCATAGACTAGGTGAGCAACAATTCCAAATTTCTCTCGCCAGCGCCTTTCCACTACAGAGATGACAACGCCGTCGCCACGTCATGTCAGTGGAAGTCTACTAACCCACTTACAGTATGCAACAACCTGCCGATTGTTTCCGAGTCTCCATCTCCTGACTGCTCTTGACAGTCCGTCACCGCTCGACTGACTCGGTGATGGGTTGTTGGTGCACCCATCCACAATGAAGGTGACAAACTGTGCTGACGATGCCTGATTTCGCTTTGAAGACTTCATCACGAAGACTGTTCGATTTGGGGCATTCCGACGTTTCACCACGTAGGCGGTAGTGATGGATTGTGGATGATCTCCGTCGACAAGGTGAGGTACAGATTGCTGATAGCACCACACTCGTAGGAAATCCATTCTGTGATCGCTCCAATGAGATACATGCCCTCCTCGCTGGAGTCACAAGTTCGTACGATTCGTACTATTGCATGCTCATACATACAGCCAACACATTCAATGTCCCACTGCAATCGCTGTCAGCATGCAGTAGAGACTGTCCCCTTCCAACTCGCACACTGGGCACTTCATGATATCAAATCATACGAGCTACGTACATGGCACGTTTCACCCGTCACCTCTTTCTAGAACAGCTAGGTCCCACATTGCTGACGACGTCACGGCGTTCCAAATGTTCCATTCTTCAACCAAGCAAGTCCCTCGAAGCATTCAGCGGAAAGGCTCCGTCCTGAGCATTCCCCGACCGCATCGAAGCCCATGAAGTCCCTCCACGCTCTCCTCGTCGCCTCGGCCATCGCCGCCGCCAACCTCGCCAACGTCGACGCCATCCCAGACCTCCCGGTCTCCGTCTGCCGAGATGCCACCTACATCCTCCCAGGCTCGCGCGGCGCCATGTGCTCCGGAGCCGGCGCCGCGCCCGCCGGCAAGGCCTGTCCGGTCAAGGGCGACAAGTCCTCGGCCGACTGCCACCCGTACCTGCCGTCCTACAACGGCAAGGAGTGCGTGGCCAAGGAAGACGCCGTGTGCGAGATCGTGAACGGCAACACGTGGGGCTGCGTGTTCCCGTCGGTCGGGTGCCTGAACCCGAAGCCGACGCCGGCTCCGTCGAGCAACGGTGGTGGCTCGACCACACCGAGCAAGACGCCCTGCCCTCTGCCCCAGCCCGGCGGCAACAAGACGCCGTGTCCTCTGCCTCAGCCGACCTCGCCGAGCAGCAACAAGACCCCCTGCCCGTTGCCTCAGCCAACCAAGGCTCCGTGTCCGCTCCCGCAGCCGAACACGCCGGCTCCGTCGGCTCCTTGTGCCGTCACGAGCAAGCCGGAGCCGGTGGCTCCATGCCCGTCGTTGACGCCGAAGCCGGAGCCATCGGCTCCTTGCCCGTCGTTGACGCCCAAGCCTGAGCCAACGACGACGCCTTCCCCGACGACGCCCGCGTCCACGACGCCTTGCCCTTCGTTGACCTCCAAGGCTTTGTAAGGCTTCCCTGGCTTTCGGAAGGAAGGATTCAGTTTTGGTGACCAGTCAGAGAGAGGTCAGTAGTTTCGTCGCTCGTGTTCGAACGTTTAGTAGTTTGCTTTGTGGACTGCTATGAATTGAGCGAGAGAACATTGTATGTGCGTTGCTGGTCTTCGTTCAGGATTACCGATAGGAGAAGGAGAAGAGAGAATGTGTTGTTTGTGGTTTCAGACTATCCTCGAGTCCTCGGTAGTCGCTGCGCAGGTCTGCCTTTCGGTACCTCAGTCGGTCGAGTAAATGATCGCAAACTTCACTCTCGCGTCTATACACTACTATCTGTGATAGTAGCGAGCTTGACTCCACACAATGACATATTTGACAGCCTAGATCGTTTGCTTTCAGAGACCAGCTTCTGCTCACGCGCAGCTTCCATCCTGAGAGACCTGCTGTTGCCGATTTCAATACCGTTCTGCCTTAATCTGTGATAGATCCCTGGTCCATGGAATGGAGGATCATCGCTGCCATCGCTCTTTCCATCTTTTCGCCCAAGATTGTAGGCAGTAGGCCGCTTGGACGACACATTCGTGTAACGCCGTACAAGTTGCGAGTCTTCGTTAATTTTTAGTAAGAGTCACGTTGCAGTGTTAGCAAGTAGGCCATGCGATCCACCAGAAGCGATACGAGGTGATCAGCCATTTTTGTTGCTGTAAAAATACCGGGAGCTCACTTGCTCATCATGTAACATCCGAGCTCCTATGTAAATCGAGTTGAGACATCAGCATTCACGTGTCAGGGTGACGCGTTTACCAGAGTCTCTCTCTCCATAAATGAGAGTCCCACCAAAAGAAAAACGCCGCTGACGACTGTAACTGTATCTCCATCAAGTCTCACTACTTCACGGAGTTGTGTACAAATCGAGGAGACAAAAAAGACCTCGCTCTGTAAACCTTGGAGTGGTCCGCAAGATCCTCGTCGCCAGGGCTCGGGTGGATACACAGAACGAATTTGATAATGCGCGATCACGTCGTGTCTACCAGATCGAGGAAGCATATATCCGCACTGTATCTGCTCGGCTCGCCTTGAGCTTCGACGTGCGTCTGATACAGAGTCCCTGCAAATCAGAATTTGGACCGCAGGCCGAACGCCGCAACGAGTGACTGGATCGAGATCGACCCAGTGGAATGTTACGAGGCCATCTGCTCTACCGGGAAGATCTCAACGCATGGACCAGAGCCAGCACGCTAGTCGTGGGAAATCGGATCTGGACCATTGATCTGCTACTTCAGCATTCCCCGGAAAGCACACACGACGTGGTGATCAAGTCGCAGGAAGCACTACCGCTGCTGAGCGTCGATGCATCACCGCAGAGCCCGACAAAGTTAGCAATGCAGCGCGAACTCTTAGTGATCCCGGCGCAGATCCAGGGAGTTGTTCTCGTCGCCAGTTCGTGCGTTCTTTTCAGCCTGCAGTCTGTCTTGGTCAAATATGCGTCCTACTCGATGCCCTCTAACGAGACGGTCTTTTGGCGCTCCATCGTTGGTTGGGCGTTTACACTGGTACGCATTGCGTCCTTATTCAACAAGCATATCAAATAGTCGTAATTGATTATGTTTCGATGGCAGATGACGATTCGCGTCCGCGGACTTAGCCTCCGCGTCGAGCGAGAATACTGGGGGCCACTCTCCTCGCACTGCGTTTTCGGGACATGCGGGTTATTTTTGAGCTATTACGCGATGCAGCACATGGTGCTGGCTGATGCAGCCACCTTGCTTGACACCAATTCAGTCATGACGTTTCTACTGGTACGTCTCGTCAATAATTAATCCATTGTCTCATGGGCTAACTATTCACGACTCGCTTCACGAAATAGGGTGCACTTGCTGTCAAAGAGAGGGTCGACCCGATAACGGTGAGCTACGCTCTGTTCTCCGTTGTCGGCGTTATCTGTGTAGCGCGTCCAAGTTTCATGGCAAGTCAGTGACTGGAGGCAGAGAAAACTCGACGATCGCAGTTCTGTGCTGTCTCCTTGCCGCAACAACGGGAGCCGCCGCACACGTGTGTGTTCGTCGAATGCAGCAAGCAAATGTCTTGGTCGTGTGCCACTACTTGACCCTTTCATCGGCTCTCGCAGCGCTAATACCGATCCAATATCAGGGTGTAAGTACAATGCACCACCTTCCTCTCCACAAACGATGCGTTCTAACACACGCATGCACCGTTAATTAAAATCTACAGGGCTTCGTGATCACCTTTAAACTCGCAACGTGACTGGCAATCCTCGGAATGGGCGTTTTGGCGTTTGGCGGGCAGCTCCTGCTCACGCGAGGCTTCCAGCTCGAGAAAGCCGGTGTCGCCGCCGCGATGGTCAACGTGAACGTGGCGCTGGTCTTCCTCTGGGACGTGACGCTTCTCCACGAAAAGATCAACACATGGAGCGTCGTGGGCGCCGCGACCATCATCACAGGCGCCGTTCTCCTCGTGCGGCGACTCCACAGCAGTGGATGTCTCGATTCTCACACGTCGCAGATAGTAGCTCATTCGGTGCTTTCGCCATCCATTGTGGCCAAACCCAGATCTGATTCATCCTGTCCATCTGTTCGCTTCCATCCGCCAATCAAAACGCTCCATTAAGTCAAACGGACCAGTACGAACTCGTACTTCCCGCGGAATAGTACGGTACTCGTCGCTCCGGCAAGTGAGCTCCATAAACGGTCGGACCTCCTGAGCAGGTGCTGACGCTCACGCATCATTTGGAGACGGCAGACGCTGCTCTGCTCTGCTCTGCTCTCGCGGTCCTTGGCCACTCGCCCAGTTGCTGCCATGGGCACCAAGACCACCGAGGAGCTGCCGCTGCTGGCCACGGCCTCGGCCGAGACCAAGCCGCGCGAGGAGCTACAGGCGCCGGCGCCGCTCGTGCCGCCGCGCCTCCAGGGCGTGCTCATGGTCGCCATGTCGGCGCTCATGTTCAGTCTGCTCTCGGCGCTCGTCAAGTACGCGTCGTATTCGATGCCGTCCATGGAGACGGTCTTCTGGCGATCGTTTGTGGCCTGGATACTTAATCTGGTGTGTAGTTCATGGTTTGAGTGGGTGGAATTTCTGTTTTTTTTTAACGTCTCGGTGGTGCAGGTCGCGATGCGCACGTACAACTTGAGCCACCGCGTCGCGCGCGAGTTCTGGGTGCCGCTCGCTGCGCGCTGCTTCTTCGGCACGTGCGCCATGTCGTTGAGCTTCTACGGTATGCAGCAAATGGTGCTGGCCGACGCGAGCGTGCTGCTCGCCACGGGACCCGTGATGACCTTCTTCATGGTTCGTCCACTCCCACTCCCGATTAATCGCCGTGTCACATCTCCCACTCACTGGCTTTTGATGATAACTGCACAGGGCGCAATTGTTCTGGGCGAACACATTGATCCAATTAATCTCGGCTTTGCGTTGTTCTCGTTCGTCGGCGTCACGTGCGTGTCTCGCCCGCCGTTCATCTTCGGCGAGTCGGCGGATGCTGGCGAGAAGAAGAACTCGGTCTTAGCTGTTCTCTGCTGCCTCATGAGCGCTGCGTCTGTGTCCGTGGTCTACGTGAGCATGCGCCGTCTCCAGCAACTGCACTTCATGGTCGTGATCAACTACTTTTCGCTCGCTGCCACGATCGCGTCCTTGGTGCCTCTGCTTGTCCAAGGTGTACGTTACCACAAAGAGCTTCCCTCCAGGCTACTCACATGTACTAACGACACATTCTATTACCACTTAGACCTTCGTGATCCATATGGACGCGCCGACGTGGCTCGCTGTGATCGGCACGGGCGTCTTCGGCTTCGTGGGGCAGCTCTTCCTCACGCGCGGCTTCCAGCTCGAAAAGGCCGGCGTGGCCTCGGTCATGAGCTACCTCAACGTCGTCTTCGTGTTCATCTGGGACTTTGCGCTGCTCCACGAGACCATCAACTTCTGGAGCGTCGTCGGCGCCGCCATCATCTGCAGCTGCGCCATCATGATCGTGCTGCGTCGCATCCACAGCAAGTGAGCTCGCCATCAATCTCGTCACACGTCGCAGATTTTGTCCATGGGATTTTGAGCCAATCAATCGTCTTGTATACCTACCTCATTGGTAGAAAATGTACACTACAGCTCTCTGATTGGTAGATAATCCTCCCCATTCACTTTCGAGGCCCTAAAAATGGACCGTGGAGAGGTCACCTTACAACTCGAACTCTTCGCTGTGTATGTCGAAGCCCGTGGCGCCGGCGCGAGCGATTGCGTACTCAGTCGCCGCCTTCAGCACCGGCAGCCCCGACACGAAGACTCCGACGACGCCGCGCGCGTCGCGAACGCCGACCACGAGCTCGTCCATCGCTGGCCGTTTGCCGACGGTCACGTCGTAGCACGCGAGCAAGTCCCGCAGCGTCTGGACGTCGCTCGGAGCCGCGTAACAGCACTCGACTGGCTCAGTGTCATGGCGTCGCGAGCGTCGCGTGAATCGCTCGAAAGCCACAGCCGCGTAGACGCCCAGGGGACAGAGGAAGAGCACGGCGATCTCGGTCGTGTACTGCGCCATCCAGAGCTGCGACTTGGCGCCGCCGTCGACGATGCGCCCGTTGCCGTACTCGAGCCACGCGACCAGGAATACGGCGAGTGAGATGACGATGAGGAAAATTAGTGGCTTGAGCCCGTGGGTACGAAGCGGCTCCGAGAAGGGGACTGTGCCGGTGGAGGTTTCGAGCGTGGCCGCGTCGAGCTTGGTTGAGTGGCTCGCGTGGATGGATCGATCGAGATTCGTGTCGTCCGAAACCCGCGTGAGGTAAAGCTGGAAGCGGAACAACTGCTCGTGGGGGTCGATCTCTCGTAGTTTCGATAGCACGGGGTGGAGCTGCTCGAGAAGCGACGGCTCGCGGAAGGCAAACGTGAGAAACACGCGCTGGCGCGGCATCTCGTGCGTTGCGGCGATGTCTTCGAGGATTGCAAGGATTGGTGTGATGCCGACGCCACCAGCCACGAGCCACAGCGTCTCGTAGTCTGCGTACTTGTCGAGCGACTCGCCGTAGTAGCCGTCGATGAAGAGCGTCGGAGCTTGGTGTTGCGCCTGACATTCCTCGGCGTACTTTCGCAAGTCGGTAGTCCAGTCTCCGAGTGACTTGAGCAAGATCGTGAATGAATGGTGGCTGGTTTTGGGCGAAGACGCGATCGTGAACGGATGCCACTGCAGCTTGGACACTGCAGGCGCGTTCAGATACACGAATTGGCCGATGTTGTAATGCCCATCGTCGTAAGGAGACCTCGCGATGACAATCTTGATGATACCATCAGGCAGTACTGTAAACTCGGTAGTACGCACTGGCCAAAACGCGTTTGAGCTTGAAGCAGCGCGGTCGATGAGGTAAACGAGGAAGGACGGAAAGATAAACCACGTGGTGATGTTCCAGTGAAGGACCGTGAAGATGACCCCCGGGATAAAGAGGTGGTGCACGTAGTAGAAGCTCTCGTACATACGGCGACGTACAATGGGCAACGACAGTACAGCGATTGCCAGGAAACAGAGCAGCGCCAGTTCGCCGAAGACGTTGAACCAGACGTGTCGGCCCTCGGACTCGCTGTCGACCTTGCAGTTGAAACAAGGTAACGCCTCGTCCATCCACTCGTGATTTTTCAGCCACATCCAGTAGTATGGGATCGTGTGTAGCACAGCCGTCAGTACGACCATGACCCCGGCCCAGCGATGGTACTTGATGCCGTTCGCGTACGAGATCCCGAGTAGCTCCATCCAGACGCTGTTGCGCGTCGCTGGGAGGAAGAGGAAGGCCATATTCCACACGCACGTGTAGCCCAGAAGTATTCCGATCTGGCTCAGGTAGACGTCGAGCGTGAGCTCTCCGCGAGTAGCTGCAAAATCAATATACGCGTCGTACTGGTACCACGAGACCATGACGTTCCCGCCGAGCAAAAACACAACAAGGAAGAGCAGCTCACCATAGCCGAAGTAGCTCAGTCTTCCAAAAGCAAATGGCTTGCGGCGCAACATTATCGCGACATTCATGAGGTGACGAGAGGTAATGCGACGGACATTGAAACGGCGAAGGAAAGGCACTGCGACCATAGTGAGCAGCATAGGCACGAAGAGACCGAGGAAGAGATAAGTCGGCAATGTCATCTCGCCATGGCCAGGCGAGATTGTCGGTTCGGCTTCAAGTTCCTCCTCTGTTGGGACGCCCCACCACACTGCAAGCTTTGGGTCAATCTTCCAGTAATACGGTGTCAAGTACACCACGGCGGCTGTAATGTAGATCGCGAGCGATCCAAAGGCCACGAACTGGGCGATGTTGCCAAGGTACCAATACTTGATATTCCAGGATGGCGAGTCGCTATTGCGTGGTGTCTTGAGAGGTGCGAATTCGATCGGATCCGGGGTTAACGGGATGGAGGGCGACATGAGTGCACAGTTGATGGAAAATCAAACTCTAAGCCAAAGGAACCACCAGGTTCCGAGGATCCTAGAGGTGACTGTTGTGATGGCTGGTTGTGGTCGATTGAGATGGTACAGCACTTCAACACGCCAGATACGGCAATCAGAGCATGACAGTTCTCTGATGGTGAGCACCGGCCACGAAAGCTGGTCTCAACGCGTGCCTCCCGCCTCTGATACGTTGAGTGGTCCTTGACCTTCACAATTCGACTAAGAGTGAGAAGGAAGCAACAATGTATGTGTATGCCCTTAGGCACGCTGCAAGCATGGCGATTGGCTCAATTTGGAGACTCTAGCTGGACTCAAACGTCTGCCTACGGCCAATCATTCCGTCTCCATGCGTGCCTTTGTCACGTCCAGGTGGTGTTCGTAGAAGACAAGCCAACCAAAAGTCTCGTTTCTGTTGCTTTATCGTGATGCCACGGGGCTTACCAGCGCACTGGCGTGGAGTGGAGATGACGAATTGGCGTGTTTCTGAGATTATGGGCGGGGATAGGCAACATTGGTGGCAGCAATCTTAGCCGGCGAAAGACCGTCCAGAGCGGGAGGATTCTCCTCTGGGGGAGATCTTGAGTCTTTTTCATGCAAACACGACCGCGAAAACGAGTTTTTCGTCATATCAAATCGTAGAGGAAGTCGAATATTGAGCAGTCGTTGTCGACGATTCAGCTAAACAAAGCCCGAAGCATGTTGTCGCACATTTCCAATCGACTGGCGAAGAATTCCTGATGATCGTCAGAGCTACCGAGCCTATCGTTGCAATACGTACACGACTCACCCGTAAATACAACACGGGTCGATCTGCAGCTTGACCAGAAACTCGACGCGTCGTGACTGAGGTGAATGGGAGTGTATCAAGATACAATTCGTGATGATGACAGCACCCGTGAGACCGTTGGAGAATACTTGAAGGATGCCCGTCAAACAAGTCTTGATTGATGGGCTATCCCCTGAACCTACTCTCGAGGAAGTAACCATTGCTCTGGGTGAATTCACTCACTTTCAGGGAGGATGAGAAAGGCAACGCTGCGTTCCAAGATTGAAGATGCTCAGTGGTATCATCTTCGTCTGATCGAAGACAATGAGTATCGGTTGCACTGCCTAGTTCGCGGCGAAGCCAAGGCCGAATTGAGGAATGCGCTCAAGCAAAAGATCCGAGACCTCAATCTGCATCTCGAACTCTATCAACCCACACCAGCCAACGAATTTGTGCCTGGTGAAGGTACTCGAAACAAAAGGGAACTACTACACTTCAAAGCCCGCAGAGCTGTTGCTACGAAGCGCTTGGACATCTCCCGATTTCTGGCTGATGCAACAGAGAGATTTTTGGTGATTCGGACGCCAACTATCTACGATGCAAGTGTTTGTATTCCCCAATACGTTGCGACTTTGACTTGTTTCCGTGGTGGTCGTGTGATCTCAGCCCACCAAAGCCTCAGCATCGCAAAGTCGGCTGCTACGCAAGTTGATTTTGAATGGAACGGTGGAGACCGCAATCGTATTCGTAACTTGGATGGATGCGATGTAGTCATTACTACCGACGCAAGTTGCTGCGCAGAAGATCTCCGCATGGAGTTCATACAGGAGGCAAAGCTTGTACAAATTCTCAACAAACTTGGCTCTGAGATGGAGGATGACGATTCGCTTCGACAAAGGGTCTGTATTGTCGTGAATAGCGCTGATCTCGCCCGACCTAACTGTGCGGAACTGCTGCGTGTGCTACAAGAAGATCGTTCGCACTGGCACCACATCAAAGTTATCATGACGACTCCTTTGCAACGGGAAGCCGGGTCCCTCTTCAACAACGTTCAGTGTATCGAGATTATCCCACCGAAATTTCCTGTTACAGTCGTTTATCGTGAGGCTGAAGTATGTTCCGAAAACGGTTTTTGTCACCCGGATGATCGAGTAGTGGGCTTGGTGGTAAGGGCCGCCATTGATGTGTTAAAGGACCGGACGCTGCAAGATGGTGATGTGGTGTGTTTTCTGCGAAGCCGCGAAGACACAAAGCATGCTGTGAGGCTGTTCCGGCGTGAACTGCAGGAATTTATTTCGTCGATGCCACGAATACAGCGGCAGGACTGGGCGGGTGTGTGCGCGGTCTCCCTTTTCTGCCATCAATCTCCTGTGGCCCATTTGAGAGCCGTCGTGGACAGCATAGGTGATACTGATCCTCATAGAAGAGTCTTTTTTGCTACGGAAGCCTACGACTGCGCGAGCATCCGCGACATTGTCTGCGTGATTGATAGTGGACTTCGATATGCAGTTCGCTACGACCCTGTACGCCACTTGTCAAGGTTAGAAATTGCGCCAATCTCATCGGAGGAGGCGCTTCGTCGACTGCAACTGGCAAGCACCATGCCTGACGGGAGATGCATCCGACTGTACAACGAGAACAGTGCAATAGAGGAGCATAGAAGGGAGGTTGAAACCACAGCGAGCAACCAAGGGAATCTAGTCTCCCGTTTCGAACTGATTGGCCATGATCCCAGCGTCGGGCGGTCGTATTTACAGAGCCTGGATGACGATGAGTCACTCTCTCGGATGCTGTCGTTCGCTGCAAACCGGGGTCAAGTTCTGGTCGGAAATGACCTAGTTGCAGTTTTGCTCGTCGCTGACGATTTCTTTGAGTCCGACACCGAATCGAGTATTACAATTACGAGTGACACTGGGAACAGTGGTGATGTCGTTCGAATGTTCAATATCTTCTGCGAGTTGAGAACAATTACAGATGGTGATATGCAGAATGACCGGACAATCGCGAAACGAAGTCGTCGAATGGAAACATGGTGTAGATCACTTGGAGTAAGCGTCGGGGCTATTCGGATGGCAACCGAGTTTAGCCGCTGTCTTCAAGACTTGTTAGGAGAGTTTCTTCAGTCTACAACCTCTCAACGCCCGGACGACACTACTTTGTGCCGCATAATTGCCTCGGGATTCGCGTCAAATGTCGCAGTCTGCAAGCGATTCGCACATGTCAACGCGAATTCACCCGAATTCATTAAAGTGCAATCGTTGGAGATTGGATCGCTGGCCCCAAATTCTGCGCTCATGTCAAGCCCGCTCCTCTATCGACTCGGCCCAGAACCTCCGGTGTGGATAGTGTATCGTTCAGAGACATGTGTGGGTGAGTCCATTCGGTTTTCTTTCGTGACCCCTATCGAGGAGATCTGGATCTTGGAAGATTCCCCGCGATTCGCTTCAGCAACCGAGCGAAATCGTCTGGCCTTGCCTGTGAGGGTTTGCGAGTGGACGTTGCTAAGCCCAGAAATCTTCCCCGCGCTAGGAAATGTCGCTGAAGATATCGAGCAGCGTTTCGCTTGCCGAGTTCTCGTAGACTCTGCCAAATCTACGATCATGGTGACTGAGTATGCACTCCACGATGATGAAGCTCTTCGAGCAATAATCGATACACACCTCGATCGAGCCCGCGAGCTTCTGCGATCCCATGCCTTTGAAAGCGTGTACAAAGGTACCACTCGCGTTGTGATTGGAGAAGGTTTTCAAGCGCAAGAACTGCTGTTTGGTGATGACTTTGCTTCATTGAGTGTCCACGGTTTGAAACAGGATGGTTCGGTGAACTTGATTCAGCAAATATGTGACACAGCAAGAAGTGTGGCCGTTTCCTTGACTCCCCAGGCATTTACCTTAAAACCTGATCCTCTCGCAATCATGTTAGATGTGCAGTTGTCCAGCAAAGAGGTAGCTTCTCATCTCTTAAGTACCCTAAGATCGAGTGAGGACTACAAGTATTTTATGGTGGTACCCAGAACGAAGGAGCCCACTCGCTTCCAGTGCCCTGAAGTGCGACGAATGGTCTCTGGAGGGCAAATCAAGATTTCGTGGGCGACGGGCCCCCCGTTGGGTTGCGGTACAATTCATTTTGCTACGGCCTTTGATGCCAACGTTTTCCTCAGAGGATTCAAGCGCCGAAGTGAACTCTCAGCTAGTGTTGTATCACTCGTGGACAGTGATACGCAATTCTACACCCGCGAAGTCCACCAGATTCCGCCAATGATGACGGACGGTGGCCAGATGCTGTACGATGAGGCTATGATCAAGAGGATGGGTAAAGAGAAGACAGCGATATTCGAGTATTGTGTGCATATCCAAGACGGCCTACCTCACCACGTGGATGAAGTCCAATTGGCGAGACTCGCTTCTCCCGCCAAGGTGTTGAGGTGTACAGTCAAACGGCAACCAGGGGATTCGAATTCGACGCGCGAGCAAGTGAATATGATACTTGAGATGCTCGAATCAGGGGTTGCAAAATGCCCGTGGGACGATCCTGAAGTTGGACGTGGCGGAATCATCGAGGCAATCCTCGGTATCGATCGAGCGGAGGCGCGATATGGCGCGATCTCCAAGAGTTCGATCTTGAAAACGCTTCAAGCGTATAGGCAGCCGATTCGTGTTGATCTAGAGTACACGTGCGAGACATTGGTCGACGTTGACGTCTTCAAATGGTCTCAAGACAAGTTATCACTCGTAGCTGCTGGTTTCCGACAGACCTCGTGTTTCATTCAAGAGGAAACCGATAAGCAGGCGGTGCGACTGACATTTTCTAGTCGCAACAGAAAGGCGATTCGAGCAGTCCTTCACTCAGTTGATGAAATCTACGCATGCGAGGAAGCTGTTGGTGGTGATTACAAGGTCTTGTTCAGCCGCACAGGGACTGCGAAGTTCCGGGCGTGGCTCAAGTTGCGGCCTCGGCGAGACGCAAAAGTCAGTCGCCGCCCGGATTTCGACGCGATCTGGGTTTATGGAGAGAAATCGCTACGAAGACATGAGTTTGCGCGATTGCAGGAGTTGGTCGAGACTATTCATCGAGAAGCAGAAGAGCTCGACCGCATCGTCCGGGTTGATACCACGAAGTATTTAAGTTTGAAGCGGGCCAATTCAACCGAAGAGTTGTTCAAGCGTTGGTTTGCAGTGCAGCCTTATGTGAAAAATCGCGTGTGGCATTGGGAAGTAGTGGATGGGAACGGAACGCTATCCCTCTCAGGGAAATCATCATGTGTTCAAACAGTCGTCGATTACTTGGCTTCACGTGGACTGCTCGTTCACGACGAGACACATCATTCACGCACGATCAAGTCAATGGCGGATTGCAGTCTGTGTTTTCTTCCTGTCGACGAGCCTGCCGTCCAGTTCACAGTGTGCGGCCATTCTTGCTGCCTCGAGTGTATCCGGCCCGGTGTGACAGCATCAACCCGACTTCCCCTATTGTGCCCTGCAGAGAATTGCAAATGGCGGTTACATGTGAGCGACATACTCAAGATCAACAAGGAGACGACGAGGCTCGTTGACGCCGCAGTGTTTGATTTCGTTTCGCGCTATCCACTGGAGTGCTCTGTATGTCCAAGGCCCGGGTGCAACCAGATCCTCTCATTAAAAGGAGCCGTCCGCGGACGCGACGGTAGGTGCGTGTACTGCGAGAGTTGCAAGGTGAAATACTGTATTGACTGCAGTGCCGCACATGACTGGCCCGTAAAAGCTCATAGGCATATCGCCTGCGAAGACTACCACGCGCACCTGGAGTCCCACGTGCGCCATATCCGCGACTTCATACTAACGCTCCGATGCCCGCGTTGTAAGGCAGCGTTTCTGGACTTTGACGGATGCCTTTCTGTCAGGTGCGGGAGCCCGTCGTGTGAGTGGTTTTTCTGCGCGGCCTGCATGTCCTTCACCTCGGACTGCTCAGAAACATGCCATCAACATGTCAGTCTTTGTGTGAAGAATACCCGGAGAGGATCTTACTACGCTACAGCTGAAGAAATCGCTTTGATGCAGAGATCGTGGAGAAACACGCGGCTCCAAGTGTATCTCGAGTCGAATGTCGCTTCACCATGGGCGCGTCGCACGGTCGCTGGCTATCTCGAGGAAGCGCTAGCCGAGTTTGGGCTCACGATTCCGAACCACTTGCTCGACACTAACCTTAGGTGACCTCTGCCTTGAATCGCCACCCTTACTACATAGCACATGTGCTGGAACGTAATGAACACGACCTTTGCTTGTGATGTACGGCGGATGGCGTGGCCCCTTCGTTTTGGTATCGGGAGCCTGTCAACACCAGCTGGTTGGATCCTTACATTTACCAATTTCAAGTGTCTTCATATCGCAGTCGGTCGGAACAATGGGTCCTTACGTGGGCCTTGAAGTAGTTAGGCTGGTGATTATCAGAGACCATTCCAACGATGGCAGTCTTCCAGCCAATCTCGCCTTTTACTGCGACTCGCAACTTGCTCGTTCCACGACGGCCACACATTGCGACTGTTCTGAGCCTTCGGTGTCAACGAAGCAACCCACTGATCCAGACGATTCCAACGCCTCCGCTGACACTGACAGTCCTCTGATCTCGTGTCCCATCCTCTCATTCTGGAACTTGCCTCTTCCTGCCCTCAGTCCAACCTCGAACCATAGTCCGCACTACATCTTTCGCTGCCGCTGCTTTTATTCTCGTCGTCTTGCCCATCGCCATCCACGCCCACGGATCCATGAGCATGCCCACGCCCGAGTTCACCGACATCTACAACTAGAACGCGCCGTCGGCCTTTTCGCCCGGCACACCGGGTCCTCACACAGGCAGCGACGAGATCAAGAGCCTCGCTGAATAGGACGGGTCCAAGTGCGGCAAGACGGACGCTAACGCCGCTATGCAGCCCATTCCGGCCGATGGCGTGGTGGCCTTCGACATTAGCGCGCAGCACATCGGACCCTGCGAGATTTGGCTCGACGAGGCCAGGGTCGTGTCGGCCAAGGAGTGCTGGAAGGAGTTCCCCAACCACCACATCAAGGTCGACTTCTCGAGCTGCATGAGCGGCTCGTGTCTGCTACGTTGGGTCTGGATGGCCACGCACACGTCGCCGTGGGAGTTGCATCCCCGTCGGCGGCGTCACCTGACACGAGAGCCCACGAGCCCAAGGAGCTGGCACCTGGTACTGTCAAAGCCCTTGGAAGAAGACGAAAACGTGGGAGTGTGAGGTCAGTCCAGGACCTCGGGCTCATGTGTGAGAGGAAGAGGGGGCGACCAGAGCCTGGATGCGTGATGTCAACTGCATCGAGGTATTCTGTCTGGAGACCCCGTGCGAGCCGTGCGTGTCAAGCAGATCGACGAGGTTTCGTGAGTTGGCTATGTGTGAAATCGAAAATTATAATTCGACCCCAATCTCGCTAGTAGAGAAGTAATACTAGCAGTAGTAGGATGCCTTGTGGTCCTCTCGACAGAGATGCCCACTGGAGGTGCCTGCTGTCTACTGTGAGGAGTGCAGAGGACGTTGATGGGCCCGGGAAGCATCACCAACAGGCAGACAGATGAAGTAGAGCAGGAAAGCTGGATGGTAGAGAGTAGTAAGTAGCCAAGTTCTACTACTAAGTGGTATTTGCTCCATTGGAAGAAGACTGTTCCGTCAGCTCGGTTCCGGTTCCGGTTCCGGTTCCGCATCGCGTCACGTCGGCGTTGGCGTGGGAGCAAAGATGACGCGTCGAATGCGACGGCGATGACGCGTCGACTGTCCCTCTGAAAGGAGCCAAGCAGAAGTTCTGCCCCCCGAGAAAACCAGATCCTGGTTTTAGCGTGTCACATAAATCGCAAATCACTGGTGCGGCTTGGCTGCGTTGGCGTTGTTTTAGCCAGCGAATAACAAGTCTTGGGACGTTTTTACGGGGGGCGGAAGCGATTTTTCTGGAAAGTCGCGGCGAGGCTCCTTCGCGATCAGCGGCCATCGGTGGAGTGGAACATTCTTCAAGTGTGTGAAATGGATCGAATTTCGACCAATCGTCGATCGTCTAATCGCGAACTGTACCCAAATTGGGGATGAGTCGGGCGTTTTCATCCAATCAAACGACGGATCACAGCCTAAACGAAGGTTGGTGGTTTGACAAGAAGAGAACATGAAAAAGAACCAACCCACGCCAACAAAAAAAAAATCCGAGGGGCGAAGGATCGCATCGGAAACGCCACGGAGGATCGACCACCGTAGTGCAACCTCCGCTCACTTCGTTCGGAGAAGGACCCACCAGATCCGATTTTACCAGGCACCCGCGAAAAGATGTTCCGCGCGGAACGTTCTCCCACGCCCAAGCGCAAGCGCGCGCGACTCGAGAGCGACGGCGGCGGCATGTTCTCGTTCTTTACGCGCACCTTCTACCGGAACGCTCCGCCAACGGACGCCGAGAGCGACGACGGGAACAACACGGAGAACGACTGCGATCCCGTGGACTATGACGAGCGAGGGCTGCGCCGTGTGAAGGCCGTGGGCTTGGACGCGCGTGTCAATGACGTGCTGCTGCGTGTCGCGCGCACGGCGGGAGCCGCCGCCAACGTTGTTTTCTTCCCTGGCGATGTCCAGGATTTCCACAGCTCCATGTGAGTATTAGTTTGAAAGATGTGTTCTTTTGTTCCGAGGGAAGAACGGTTCTGACGAAAAATGCCATTTCCAGGATTGCTGGCTCCTATGCGGAATACGATGCGTTCTCGTACGAGCACACGGCCGATCTACTCGCCGCCAAGTTCGGCGACAGCGCCAACGTCTGGATCGTGCGTCCGAGCCGATTCCAGTTCGGTGCCTACGCGTGCTTTGACGGCTTCGTGGACACCAACAGTGTTGGCGCCGCGACTTCGTACCTTTCCAACGGATCCGCCGTAGAGCAACTTGCGACGATGATGGAGAGTGTGAGAACCGTTCTGGAGCAAGAACAAAGCGACGAGCAAGGTATGTCGGAAAATGGTCCTCCTCGTCTCATGTCGTACATGGATTCACACTGCTTCTTGTCGTCTATGCGCAGTCTCGACCAACCTGCCTGTCCATCTTGTGGGCTTCAGCAAGGGCGGCATCGTCTTGAACCAGCTCGCAACGGAGCTCGCCTCGCGGTGGAACCGTTCTGCCGCCGACAAAGACTTGGAGAACAACAATACATCCGAAGAGATCGTGTCTTGTCTCGTCGAGAGGATCTCTTCAATCCACTGGCTCGACTCCGGGAACGGTTCCAAGCGAGGCGCCGTACCAACGGACGAGCGCACTTTGCTGGGGCTGAGCTCCCTACGCTCCCTCCAGCTCTGTGTGCACGTGACTCCGTACCAGTTTGAGTCTCGCGAGCGTCCGTGGATCAAGAACGAGGTCGTGCATTGTGTCGCCTCGCTCAAACGCCTCGGCGCCAACGTGGCGCTGAGAAAGTACGCCGAGAACGAGTCGGCAACGTTGGCGTGCCACTTCCAGATCCTCAAGGACTTCCATCTTCCGATCTCGACGACTCTCAAGACTGGCCAGGCTCCGTCGCCGGAAGTCCCCGTGGCCCGAGTGGCCATCCAGACAGTGCAGTAAGCGAGGCCCCACGCTCGTCTCAGATGTAGCCACCGGAGTGACTTGTCTGCCCTCTCTCCTTCCCGACCGAAGAAGAAGGCGCACGCAAGTGGCGAACCGTTTGGTCTCTTCCAAGCAATCGAGGGATTGCACTGTGCGATTGTGTTGATCCAGTGATTGGGAAGTGGATCCAGGTTACACAATGTAACCTGGTTACGTTTAATAGGTTACAGTGTACAAAGCGTACCCCCACTCGGCGCCCTCGTACCAAAACACGGTAGGTTCCACCCTGGTCACCGGATGACCGCCGGCTTTCGTCCACAATCTGATTCGCAATCCGTCCCCGCCGTGACAGGTCATCGTTGAAGCGGGCGGCGGCCGCAACCGCCGGTCGTCCCACGGTCCGCCGGCCACAGACCAAGAAGACAACCAAACCACCCCCACTCGTTCTTGTTCTCCTCTCGTTCTCCGCTCCACTTGTTCTCCGCTCCACTTGTTCTCCTCCCCCGCCACTCGCCAATCTTCCTCGAGATGACCAAGTACACGCCCATCGGCGAGGTGCCCGTGCGCCACCGCGCCACCAGGCTCGCCAGCTTCGTGCTCTTCGTCGCCGCGCTCTTCGTCGCCGGCAGCCTCGTGGTCTCGCGCGCGCCGTCGACGCCGCTCCGCTCGTCCTTCGCCTCGTCCTCCGCGGCCTCGGCCTCCGCCGACTTCCCCGGCGCCGCCGACCAGATCCTCGACCTCGCGGGGCTCCCGACGAGCTACACGTCGCGACTCTTCTCGGGCTACTTGTCGATCGGCAACGGCGGCGAGGCCTTTTACTTTTACGCCGAGTCGCAGAGCGCGACGGCCGCCAAGGACCCCGTCGTGCTCTGGCTCAACGGCGGGCCTGGTGCGAGCTCGCTGGCCGGGTGCTTCTCGGAGAACGGCCCGTTGATCGTCGCCGAGGACGGCGAGACGCTGCTCGACAACGCCTACGCGTGGAACAAGAACGCCAACTTTATCTGCATCGAGTCGCCCGTCGGCGTGGGCTTTTCCTACAACGTGAGCGGCCTCTACGAGTCGGACGACCTCAAGCAGGCCGACGAACTCTACGCGGCGCTCCAGTCGTTCTTCGCCAAGTTCCCGTGGCTGCGAGAGAACGACTTTATCATCACGGGCGAGAGCTACGGCGGCATCTACGTGCCCACGACCGCCAAGCGCATCGTCGAAGGCAACCTCGCCAAGGAAGCGCCGGTGATCAACCTCAAGAAGTTTGTCGTCGGCAACGGCGTCAACGAGTTCGGTGGGCTCTCGGCGATCCTCTACGCCTACTACCACGGACTCATCAGCACCGAGGACTACCGCAACGTGCGCACGAGCTGCCCAGAGCTCAAGGAGTTTGAGCCGAGCAGCAATGTGCTCGCCGCCGACCTGGATCTCACGTCGCCGTGCGCCGTCGCGTCGATCGAGGTCATGACCAAGCTCTTCAAGTACCACATCAACTCGTACAACATCTACGGCACGTGCTACGGCACGACCGAGGACGGCGTGCGTGAGCTCGTCAAGGAGCTCCTCAAGCCCGAGACTGGCTTCCCACACCCGCTCGGTAGCCCCATGACACCGTGCCTCGACTCGCGCAACCTCGACAAGTACTTTAACCAGCCGAGCGTGCGAAAGGCCATGCACACCAAACCCGAGATCGACCGCTGGTACGGAAGCGCATTGCCTAAGAACGGCATCGAGCTCATCGGCAAGTTCATTGGCGTCAACGACACGGCGCTGGAGCAGTACAAGAACCACACGCTGCTCGACTACAAGAGCACGCTCGGCTCGGTCGTGACGCCGCTCTGGAAGTTCCTGCTCGCCCACGACATCCAGGGCGTGATCTACCACGGTGATGCCGACATGGTCTGCGACTTCATCGGTGGGCTCTGGGCTGTCGAGTCGATGAAGCTGCCGCGCAAGCAGAACCGAACGATCTGGACGGTCACGGACGCCAACGGCGAGGAGCAGACTGCGGGTTTCCTTGAAGACTTTGGCCAACTCAAGTACGTCACGGTCAAGGGAGCAGGTCACTTGGTGCCTCAGGTTAAGCCTGAGGAGGCCAAGAAGATGCTGGACCTGTTTGTGCTCAACTGAGCCTACAAAACCCATTGAGGCGTGTGGTGTGAGGGGAGAAATACCTAATAGACCACCAATTTTGTTGTATACCGTACGTAGACGTTGTGCCAAATTTTTAGAGTACCTATCCGACCTGGGGAATCCCAAGTCGCTTGCCCATTTCACGCACGTGAAATTGAAACGGCTCCTCAATCCACGCTGCTGGCAAATCAGTAAGCGCACGGTCGGTGAATTCTTGCAAGCTCCTTCCCATCTCGTTCACAATCGCACTTGCGATAATTTGATTTCCGTCTAGCTTTTTCACGAGAAGTTCGTTGAGATTCGCGTCGCAATCTCCTCGCTTGAGCTTATCAACTACCGAACGAACCGCAGGTCCTTTCGCTCGGTTAATGGATTTCTCGATCATTCGCAGATTGAAATCGTCATTGAGGGTGGTTCGGAATAATCGTTTGACAGCTTCGTAGTCCCGGTCGAGGCCTTGAGCGACCAGCTGGTTGAAGAGATACGCTCCTTGCTGCAGTTCGATGGTGTGGTCCGCCTCTGTAATGCACTCTTTTCCCGTGTAGAAACACACGCCGCCTTGGCGCAGGAGCAAGCTCTCGCGAAGTTTTCTTGCAATGCTCACTCGTAGGGCCCGCGAGCGTATGTATCGATGGCAATCGCTTGTCTGTGAAACTTGCTCGGGCTGTGAGCTGCACTGGTCTATCGTCCGGGAGGGTGGGTCAGCTCTTGTGGATTCATGCCGGGAGCATTGAGTTTGGCTGACAGTGGCTGCTGTAGCTCTTTCACCCAACGAGATGTCTGTGGTGGAGGAGGTTCTGCTGTTGGGCTGCGTTTTGAGCTCGTTTCCGTGTTGGCTATCTCGCGGTGGGCAGTCATCGCGAGGTGTATCTTGTGACTGCTCTGTGCCTCCTCTATCAGGAGTAGAGTTGTTTGCGGTCGGCCCTTCCGCAGGCCTATTGAGTGGGAGCGAGTGAACCCATCGGGTTCCAAAGAATCTCAATATGCCAATAGGAAGCGCTCGCTGTCCTTGAAGCTCAGAGTTCACCCACTGCACCCGCTCTGCCGTAGCTAACTGAGCATAGATCAAGCGAGCGTTCGATATCGTGCCTTGACTTATAGCATGTTGGAGTCGGTCTCCACTACACGAGGACGAAGATCGTGAACACCACTCGAGAACGGTGGACTTTCTTGGTTGACGCTGAGTTTCTTCCTGCTTCTTTCGACAACAGCTCCAGACATCGAAGTCTTTGGATTTGATGATTCCGGTAGCGTTCCCAAGTCGTGGACACTGTCGAACCACACGCACAGCTCGACCAAGCATCTTTCTATAGTTGCCGACCTACTCAAGGCGGCTCTGCCATCTAATCAAGTCAAAGAGGCCAACGCATGATTCTACGAAATGGTCTCTTTTAAATGTCGAAGCAAGAACGCGCAGTAATGCAAGGCGGTGGTCTCTGTTTGAGGCAAAAGTGATTGAAATGTGATGGTCGAGACATCTCACGTTGAAAAGAAACGTTTTAAAGGCGTCAGTCGCTTCGAGTAGCGCCACAAGAAGCGGCAAGCTGAACAACGTCCCACGCCATGATAAAAACGCGAATCACCCGCTTCTCTAGACTGGAGTCATGGTCGCAGCCCCAATCAAATTATTATTATTGGTCGTACACCAATCGACAGAGAATCTCCAGAGTGACACTTGTGCAATTCGCCAAGGGCTGGGTCCGGCACAATCGCCAAGCGCTAGGCACAACCACCCTTCGGTCGTGGGTTCGCGTCTGCCGTGTTGAGTACAAGATTAACACTCGATCACCCACCCCTCATCTGCCACCTCAACTCCTTTCCGACCTCGTCAAACCCATTCACGTCAGCATGAGTCTCACACATCATCCCACCATGCGTCCGGATAGAGGACACCTCATGTAAACTCGTGATACAAGAAGAGTTCAAAAAAATGGATTCGAGGATTCACACTCGAGAGATCTCAGGTCGATCTCCTTCTCGTCGTCGCTCCCTCCTTTCCTCTCCACTCACTTTCTCTCTCTCTCCATGCAGATCAAGCCCGCCTCCCTCCACCACCAACGCGATCCAGCGCGAGCGCCTCCGTCGCGCCAGGCCTCGGCCGGGTTCCTGCTCGGTCGCTTGGCCGCCGTCCAGAGACCCGTGCGCCGCGCCGTTTCATTGGGCCCCACGCCGTCCACGACCACGACCACGACCACGACCGCACGCTCCGTCACGCGAACGTTGGAACGCGCGATCTCCGGATTCCTCGGCGCCGCCGTGCGCGAGACCGTCTGGTGCCAGATCTGCTTCGAGAACGTTCCGCTTGAGGCCACGGTACGGCTCGAGCGCTGCGGCCATCGGTTCTGCGCGCCCTGTCTCAAGAAATACCTCGAGCTCCAGATCCAAAATGGGAATGTGTTCCCCGTGTGCTTCCACCCCGTGGACGAGAACGGTTCCGAGAACCAAAACGAGGACGAGAGCCAACAGCAGAACAAGAACAAGAATCAAATCAACGAGAACAAGAACCGAAACGACAACACCAAGACCAAGCAGACCTGCAACGTTCCGGTGGTCGACACGCAGATCCAGCAACTCGTCGACTCCGAGCACTGGGCCAAGCGCGAGCTCTTCCGCTTCAACCAGAGCCACGCGCTCGCGCGCGAGTGTCCGTTCTGCTCTCGCTCGCAGGAGTGCGTCGACGGCCCCACGCGGCGCGCCGTCATCTGCGAACACTGTTCTCGCGAGTTCTGCTTCGTCCACGGCGACGCGCACGCCAACGAGACGTGCGCCGACTTTGGGCTGCGCCACGCCGAGAGCGAAGCGCAGAGCCGAGCGACCATCGCGCGCGTCGCCAACTGCTGTCCCGGGTGCCGCGCCAACGTCGAGAAGGCTGGTGCGTTGGAATTTGTTGGATTTTGTTGGAATCTTGTGGTCTCACGAGAACCGTTGTGATGTGGTATTATTACAGGCGGCTGCAACCACATGACGTGCATCGCGTGCCGCACCGAGTTCTGCTGGATCTGCTCAGAGGTGCTGACCCGAGGCGGCGTCAGCGATCACTATAGCCAGGTGGGCAGCTCTTGCTCTTGCTCTCTCTCTCTCTCTCTCTCTCTCTCTCTCTCTCTTGGTGTCATGCTGACTCGCAGTAAATCGTCTGTGTCTGTCTCTTGTAGCTGCGGAATGCATCAGGATGCGGCGGTCGGCAGTTCGACCAAGTCACCGTGGACGGCCGCGTGACGCTCTGGTCGCGAGTCGACCGCGCGTACAGCGCCTTGCACTACCGCCTCACTAATCTGATCTTCTTGGCCTCGTACTTCGTCTTCTACCCGGTTGCCTACTTGATCGCACTCTTGATCGCCGGGCCGTATCCCGTGCCGCCGTTCAGCTGGCTCTCAAAGAGCAAGTTCGAGGACGTTCTCGAAGCCGTGCGCATTGGATTTGGGTTCGTGGGGATCTTCGGGGCGATTTTCTGGGTCTTTCGGGTTCTTCCAGAATGGGCCAGAAATTGCTACCTCATGACCACGTACCTCAAGTTGTTCGTCGATCTCGGGCCGACCATTCTTGGGTCTGTCCGTGAACAGTTAGAGGCCGCGTGGTCGTGGGTGAGTACTCGAACAGGTCTATCTCGCGATCCTGAACAACAGCCAATGCTGTGACGAGTGGAACAACGCAAACAAAAAGTCGGTGACGAGAGTTTTCATCGGACGCTTTGATGCGTGCCGAAGGTCGCCAGGCGGAGGTTGATTCCTTCAGAATTTTGTTATTTGCATTCTCATCCTAGCAAATTTGAAACTCTTACACTCGTAGTCCCCTCGCTGCATGACACAGTCCTGAGTATTATGACCATCCAGGCTGGTGGCTCTCTCAAGAGATTAGAGTCCTTCTCGTTTGTCCCGTACACAATTTCTTTACCATGAGTTTCTTCGTACAGACTCTCGGAACTATTCTCACACACACGCACACACGTCCGTTCCTTCACCGAAATAGCCACTCGACACGGCTATCACGACTTCAAGCGATGGCAGTCGAAGGGATCTCGTCTCCATCGAAGCGTGCGCCATCGCCTGCGAAGACCAAGCGCAATGCCGCGACGCCGTCGACTGCCGTCGAGAAGATCACGGTCTTTGTCGCCACGTGCCAACTCGCGCCGTTCGACGTCCCGAGCAATAGCTACTCAACCACGCCAGTGTTCAAACAGGTGAAGTTCACGACTCTCGTACTGCCGACGGCGACGCTCGAAGACCTCCGATTCTTCCTCATGTCCCAGTGGGCTATCACCAAGAGTCCGTACGCACAGCTCCCCGTGGACGAGCAGTTCTACACCTTCAAAGGCCGTATCCTTCGCCTCGACGGCACACTCGATGGATCATGTGCGGTTTGTCGTTTCAGCTTTGTCCTGGCCTCGCTCACTACTAAGCGCTGTCTCTCTCCAGACATCGCGAACAACGACACGATCTACTTGCGGTTCGCGTCGCTCGGTAAGGTGCTTGACCCGTGGGCCATGTCCACGAGCGAGCTACGCGTCGAGCTCAAGACGCGAAACGCGTACGAGACCAAACTGCACCCTGAACAGCTGATGATGCGGCTCGTGGAGCTGACAATGAGAGAAAGTCGCATGCAGAGATTGCAAATCGCAACCAAGAGAGAGCAGGAGGCACAGGTGACCGCTATCACCAAGGAGCTCGCGCAGTTTCAGGGCCACGGGCTCAAGAAGAACCGAACAGAGCGAAGCGCAAGCTCGATGCCGTTCGCGCGACCGGCGACACTCAAGTGGCCGCATCCGCCGTCAATTCAGAGAACGGTGTTCCTTTCGATCACGCAACTCGAACGCACGTACCAAGGGATCCCTCGCGACGTGCTGGGCCCGGCGATCCTGGTCTTCGATGCAGAACGCAAATGGGTCTTTGACAAGCATAACGTGCTCCAAAAGAATAGCTTCGACTACCGGTACATGTGTTTCGACTCGGACTTCCTCGAGCTGCTCACGCTCAAGGAGGAGATGGGACTCGTCTTCTGGTTTCGCGTGAGTATTCGCCGCCATCTCGATCAACCACTACTGATCTGACACATTTCCACTGCTTCTGTAGCCGCAGAAGAGTTACGAGAAGCTCTCCAATTTTTTCGAGTCGATCGACGACCCAGTGACGCAGAAGAAGTACGCGCCGCTGCTGCTCAAAGAGTCCAAGTGGCTCACCCTCTGTGGCGTGAATGGATGGGAAGGTCAGGTCCGCACCGATGGTCGCAAGCGCGACACAAGCAAAGTGCCCCAGTTCACACGGAGCGTTGCCCGCGTGACAACCAACCTCGCGTCGCAGAGCTTCGACTACATCGCTGTCCAAGAACTGCTCTTCCAGTCCAACGCGACACTGTTGTTTGCACCGTTGTGATGTTAGCCTCGAGAGCGACCAAGAAGAAAGGCATGGATGGGGAAGAGAGCGAATGGTGCTTTTCCATGTTTGCAATCATAGGACAATTCCAACGACGGAAAGACGGACGAGCAGCACTCACGTCTTCACTTCTATCTACTCGTAGTCCGAGAGCGGCGGGCAGCTGCAGACGAGGTTACGGTCACCGTGGACGTTGTCGACGCGGCCCACGGACGGCCAGTAAAGCTTGTTCTTGCCGCCGAGCTGCCATTTGGCCGGGAAACCACCCTGCTGGCGCGAGTACTTACGCGTCCAGTTCTCGGCCGTGACGACGTCGAGCGTGTGCGGCGCGTGCTTGAGCGGCGAGTCCTCGGCGGCGATCTTGCCGGCACGGATGTCCTCGATCTCCTGGCGAATCGTGATCATGGCGTCGCAGAAGCGGTCGAGTTCTTCCTTGCTCTCGCTCTCGGTCGGCTCGATCATGAGCGTACCAGGCACAGGCCACGACATGGTCGGGCTGTGGAAGCCGAAGTCCTGGAGGCGCTTGGCGATGTCTTCCTCAACGATACCCAGCTCCTTGAACGGACGAATGTCGATGATGAACTCGTGCGCGCACGTGCCGTTCTTGCCGAGGAAGACAATGTCGTAGTGGTTCGCGAGCGTCTTGGCCATGTAGTTGGCGTTGAGGATCGCCGTCTGCGTGGCCTTCTTGAGGCCTGGCTCGCCCAGCATGTGGATGTACATCCACGAGATAGGGAGGATGCCGGCACTGCCGAAAGGCGCTGCACTCACGGCCGACTCGGTCTTGTTGACCGTCTGCTTACCCTCACCGCCCACGGGGACAACCGTGTGGCCCGGGAGGAACGGCGCCAAGTGGGCCGCCACGCCGATCGAGCCAACACCCGGACCACCACCGCCGTGCGGGATGCAGAACGTCTTGTGGAGGTTCAGGTGGCACACGTCGGCACCAATGTTGCCTGGGTTACAGAGCGCCACCTGCGCGTTCATGTTGGCGCCGTCCATGTAGACCTGGCCGCCGTGCTCGTGGATGAGCTCGCACATGTCCTTGACGCCTTCCTCGAAGACACCGAAGGTCGACGGGTACGTGATCATGAGCGCGCTGAGCTCGTTCGCGTGCTTCTTGACCTTCTCCTCGAGGTCCGCGCGGTCGATGTTGCCGCGGTCGTCCGACTTGACGACAACGACTTTCATGCCCGCCATGACGGCACTCGCCGGGTTCGTGCCGTGCGCCGAGACCGGGATGAGACACACGTTGCGGTGGCCCTGGCCGATCGAGCGCTGGTAGTTGCGGATCACGAGCAGGCCAGCGTACTCGCCCTGCGCACCCGAGTTGGGCTGCGTCGACACGGCGCTGAAGCCCGTGATCTCGGCGAGCGTGGCGTTGAGCGTCTCGATCATCTCGAGGTAGCCGGCCGCCTGCTCCTGCGGCACGAACGGGTGGACGTTCATGAACTCGCTCCAGGACACAGGCGCGAGCTCTGAGACCGAGTTGAGCTTCATGGTACACGAACCGAGCGAGATCATCGAGCGGTTGAGCGCGAGGTCCTTGTCTTCGAGCTGCTTGAGGTAGCGCATGAGTTCGGTCTCCGAGCGGTGCTTCTTGAAGATACCGTGCTGCAGGAACGGCGACGTGCGCTGCAGCGAAGCCGGGATGCTCTTGGCCTGGATCTCCTCGGCGCGCTTCTGGAGCGCCGCAAGCTGCTCCACGCTCGTGAGGTTGTCGCCGCCGAGCGCCTGGACGATCACGAGGACGTCCTGGAGGTCCACAGTCTCGCCCATGGCCACGCCGATGCGGATGTCGTCGATCACGCGCACGTTCAGGCCCTTCTTGGCCGTCTGCTGCGCGACCTCCTGCGCCGTGTAGCCCGTGCTTGAGACGTCAATGTCGAGCGTGTCGAAGAAGAACTTGTTGCGCACGCGCGCGTTCGTGAACTCTTGCACGCCGGCGGCGAGCGTGGCCGCGTAGAAGTTGGTGCGATCGGCGATGGCCGCGACGCCCTCGGGGCCGTGGTAGACGGCGTAGGCCGCGGCCATGTTGGCGAGCAGCGCCTGCGCCGTGCAGATGTTGCTCGTGGCCTTGTCACGACGAATGTGCTGCTCACGGGTCTGCATGGCCATGCGCAGCGCCGGCTCGCCGCGTGCGTCCTTGGAGACACCGATGATGCGGCCGGGCAGCTTGCGGTAGTGCTTCTTGGTCGTGGCCAGGTACGCGGCGTGCGGGCCGCCGAACATCATGGGCACGCCGAAGCGCTGCGCCGAGCCGACCGTGATGTCGGCGCCGAGCTCGCCGGGCGGCGTGAGCTTGGTGAGCGAGAGCAAGTCGGCGGCGACCGAGACGAGGAGCCCGTCGGCGTGGGCGTCCTGGATGAACTGCGAGTAGTCCTTGACGTCGCCAAAGGTGTTGGGGTACTGGATGAGCACGCCGCTAAACTTCTTGGCGGCGTCCGTGCCGAGCGCGAGCTCCTTGAGCGGGTTGCCCACGACGAGCTCGATGCCGACGTTCTCGGCGCGGGTCTTCATGACGCCGATGGTCTGCGGGTGGCAGTCCTCGGCCACGAAGAAGGCGTTGCGCTTGCCCGTGGCCGAGCCGTGGGAGAGCGTCATGGCCTCGGCGGCGGCCGTGCCTTCGTCGAGCAGACTGGCATTCGAAAACTCCATGCCCGTGAGCTCGATGACCATGGTCTGGAAGTTGAGCAGCATCTCGAGCCGGCCCTGCGAGACCTCGGCCTGGTACGGCGTGTAGGACGTGTACCACCCGGGGTTCTCCAAGATGTTGCGCTGGATGGGCGGCGGCGTGAGGCAGTCGTAGTAGCCCATGCCGATGAACGACTTGAGCGTCTGGTTCTTCTGCGCGATGCGCTTGAGCGCGGCGAGCGCCTCGCTCTCGCTCAACGGCGGCGGCAGGGCGAGCGGCTTGCTCAGGCGGATCTCGCGCGGCACCGTGGCGTCGATGAGCGCCTCGACGCTCTCGAAGCCCACGGCCGCGAGCATCTGCTGCTGCGCGGCGTCGCCCGAGCCCACGTGGCGGCGCAGGAACGCGTCGGCGCGCGCGAACTTGTCGGCGGTCGAGAGCCGGCGAGAAAGGCGGCCCATGGCCGGCGACGAGCGCAGCGTCACGCGGCGGAGCATTCTGCGCGGAACGGTTCTGGGGGGATGGAGGCGGAGGAGGAAGAACGGTTCTGGGCGGACTCGGGAACGGTTCCACGCAGTGTGCCGGAGAACCAAAAAGTGCTGGTTGGCGAGAGAGAGAGAGAGTGAAAGATCGGAGGTTGAACTCTTGGGTGTTGGTGAGGTTTTAAGGACGAGGTTTTATGGAGCGACTGACGGCACCGCGGAACAGGTGAGTCTTCCAATGGAGACGAACGGGAACAGACGTGACAGAGGCGACGTCACCACGGGACGCGCACCACACTTTGGCTTCCAACGTTGGAACCAAGTGTTCCGTTGGGCCACCAACGTTGGACGGGAACGGCGATCGTGGCGATCGGATTGGTCAACGTGCGTGGTGATTGCTCAACCTTCGGGGGGGAATAAAACCTCACGTTCCGGTACATAGTGACACGTCAGTCAACTGAATACCAGATCCCGAAGCTCCAACTTGCACGACCTTCATTCCGGTGTTGCACAAGAGACGGGACGATGCGTGCTGGGTACACATGGTTCTGTGCAGAACAGAAACTTTCCACCTAATTTTGACACGTACCGGACCCAATGTAACCTTCCCCGACGGCCACAGAGAGATACGACCCGCTCTCGACCACCATGGGATCCAGCGGAGAAGAGGCGTCTTCGGCGGCGCCCAGCGCCATGACGGCGGCCGAGAAGCGCGCGGCGCGTCGCGCACGCGTTCTGGCGGGCAGCGAGCGCCGTCTCAAGCTTTTGACGGGCGAAATCGACTCGCTCAAGCCCAAGAACGAGCCGGCGGACGACGCGATCGAGCGCGCCATGGACGAAGGCGTCATGGAGCTGCTGGACGCGACCGAGCTGCCTACCGACGCGCCCGCCGAGCCGGAGGCCACGCCCACGGGCGAGACCAAGTTCCCGCCGCGCGTGGACCCGGCGCAGCGCCGTCGAGACGCGCAGGCGCGGCGCCAGAAGAAAGAAGCCATGGTGCAAGAGATCCTCTCGGGCACGCCGGCGTCCACGACGTCTGCAGCCGAGCAAGTCTACGCCGACACGGTCGCTGATGTGCGCAAGGATCTGGGCGCGGTTGCGTCGCCCGAGAAGCGCGCCGAGTCGTCGTTAATCGGACGCCACGCGATCGCGCTGCGACTGCGATCGGCCGAAGAGAAAGGCATCATCCTCGCGATTGTCGGCGCTGCGTTGTACCTCGGTGCGTGTGTTGGCTTGACTAGAGGCTTCCGTTGTCTATGGGCTCCAGGCTGACGGGCCTGTGGGTGTGGTGGTGTGTGTTGAGCAGCCTTCATGACGGACTTGAGGAATATCACGACTGGTAGGCACACGGGGCATTGGTCGTCTTGGAGGAAGAAGCGTAGACTCATGGTGGTGTTGTTGTGACTGCAGATTTGCTGCTGAGCAACCCGCTCTTCCTCTCGTACCAGAAGCTGGTCGCGAACGGCGTCTCGCTCGACTCGATCCGCCAGCAAATGCAGCGCGAGAACGTAAGTGGCAGCTCTAAGTTCTTCGCGTTTGTCGAGAACTTCTCACAGACTTTGACACCTTGGGACTCTATTCTCTCCAGCTCGAGCCGGCTCTGATGGACCAAATTGAGCGTGTGTTCGTTTCGCAACGCAAGAGCGAGAGCCTGGCCTCGGGCTCGGTCGTCAGCAGCCTCATCCCCAACTTTCTGGATATTCCTGGCTTCTTTGCCTCGCTGATTGCCCACCCGCCGATCGTTCTCTGCGTGCTTGTGCTACGCGTGCTGGTTGATTTCTTAGTGGCCACTGTCCACCGCGTGTTTCAACTGCCCGACGTTTCAACTCCGCAGGACGACGACCTGGGCTTTGTCGCTAATTTGGCTCTTGCAAGTCGCCCGGCCCTCAAGGGTTACATCGCCAAGGCACGCAAGTCATTTGATGATGTGTTCCTCTTCCTTTGGGCGTTCGTGCTTGCTGTCTCGGCTCGAGCGGTTGCCGCTGCCCACACAGCCTAACTCTGGTAATGCACAGTTTATTTCTGAACTGGCCGGGGATATTTGTATGCGATGTGTGTGACCCACAGGGGAAGCAGTGAGAGGTTCGGCTTCAATACTCATGGCAAAGCGCGGTAGCATCACAGATACGGTGCGTTCATGAAGGGAGGATGCCATTTCTAGTCATCATTGAATGGAATTCGCGGTGTCTCGCAGCAAGACCAGCGTGCCAAGATCGAGTACGCGCGTCACAAGAATCGCCGAGCCTCCATCACCGAGCAGTTTGTCGTGCCATTAGTGAACTTCCGCAAGGAGAAGTCTGCACAGTCGCGCCATCATGCGTTTCTGCTCCAGAGCGAGAACCTCTCTGCGATCCATGAGATCATTGACCGCGTCAAGCAAATTGCGGAGAGTGATCCGATCGCACTCGGCCACACACTGAGCCCAATGGCTAAACGTCGTCTCGTCACATGGGGCAATGGCGTTCTCACGCTCTTGAAAGAATTCGTGCCGAGCGAGAGGCACGAGAACGATCCCCTGTTGCAGCTACTGGAGATGATTCAGACACTCCAAGAAGGCCATGTATGTCTTGCCGAAGTTGCAATAGACGCGAGACAGATTGTAGAGCGATGGGAGCGACTTGGCATGTTTGATGACTTCCGCAGTTCCGACGAAGAGGACGTAGAAGGCGACCAGCGTGTGGAGACACCAATTTTGGACATGCGCAGCCCACAACAGATAGCTTTGGAGCGAGAGCTGGAGAAGCGTCGCAAAATGGAATCATCTTACGCGTACCAGCGTGTCCGAGAGCGAGCAGCAGCGCGTGTAATCAAACGCAATACTCTCACGTGGGTACGCTCACGAGCGGCGTTCCGGAGTCGGGTCGAGGAGCTCGAGGTATTCGGTAACACAACCGCGGCACTCGTGGAGGAGCTGACTTCCCTGTCAGCGCTCCAACGACGCGCGGCGATGAGTTCGGCCAGCAACACAAACGACATTTTCGATCTCATGAAAGGCAAAAAGCTAGCCGGTGGAAAGAAGATCGATTTTTCCGATTTGATGCATTTCTCGAAGCACCTCGCTCTGTTCACTGTCGATCATGCGATACGCCGCATTGACGAGATTGAGAGCAAGCGGCGGTTGTTCCAACTGCGCTGTCTGATCAAACTTCAGATTTGGTGGCGGAAGATGCATGAGATTGTCAAGGGACGAAGGATGCTCAAGTTAGTGGAAGAAATGCGACGCAAAAAAGAACAAGAGCATCAAGCAGAGTCGTCACGAGTCAAAGAGTTGAAGGCAAAAGGAGCTGCAGCTGGTATGAAGGGCGGAGATTTGAATGGGCGCAAACCTAGCAAGGTGACGGCAAAGAGCACAAAAGCCCTAGCTGTGACTGTGAGCACAAGCGCAAACACCAGTTCTCGGTCGGTTGCACTACCCAAGACTGAGTTTGGCGAGAAATCACAGGGGATAGCCAAGCACAGCAGTCGAGCTGTGGTTGGTGGTAAAGATGCGAAGTCGGTAATGCCAACCCCGCCAGTCACACCGAGGTCGAGCACGATCACCGGTGGAGGAGGCAATAGCCGACCAAAGAAATCACTCATTTCGTCTGCCAAAGTCGACGACAAGGCTGATAAGATGGCCCGAGCAGCCCGGGCTCGTGAGGCGCGACTACGGAGAGAGTTCGAAGAGGAGCTCCAACGCCACCGGCAGGAATACGAAGAAGCTGAGCGTGACACAGAGGACGTCGAGCTTGCGTGGAGACGGTTCCTCGAGTCAGCACAGAAAACAGAGGACGATAGCGAAGAGAACCCGGACGATGGTGATAGCGAACGCTTGTCGACAGCCAGTTCGCGCCTGACTGAAGGCCTGGAATCTCGAGGCGCGACTCTATCAATTGCAGGGGAAGCCGAGGAAGGCCTCTCGGCTGAGTGGCGCGAATGGTCAGATGATGAGGAGAATGATACTGGAATGAGTGAGTACGACAGTCATAGCAGCCGAGGTACAACTCCACAAACTGCAGCGTCAAGTCGACTCTCCACACCACACATGTCTGACAACTCATCCCAATCAGCTATTCAGAACCCCAACCAGCTTCTCGATCGGAGTGAGCCGCCGCTTCCGTCGATAAAAGTCGTTGTCACCGTCAAGAAAAGGCCGCCACGTCGACCAGCAGAAGATACATCGCCTCAACAAGAACCGGCTAGTGATTCAAAACCATCGTCCGCTGGATCGTCCACTCAGTCTTTAGATGGTGTACTCCCACCGTATGCAACGGCACCATCACCCGCCCGTCGCCAGCTCTTATTCGGAGCTTCCCAAGCGAGATTGCTTCGACCTGCAATTCCTGGTACTGGTCAGTTGAGCAAGTGCATGCCTTTTGCCGACTTCGAGCCCCCTGTCGACTTTTCTCAGAGTCGACGCGTTGTAGTTACACCGACAACAGGCCAAGCGACAACTCGCCGCCACTTATACGAGATGGATTTCCATCAGACATTACCAACGGCAGAGGCTGAGTCCGGGGTTGCATTTAATATGCTCCTGCAGGACCAGCCTTTGTTCGATACCTCGTTGGTTTCTTCGGATTGGGTATCCTCAGAGGCAACTCAACCCGTTGACGATTTTCGGGCCGGGTCCGTGCGTGTGTTCTCTTCAACTCGTGCCACTCGTGTTGCCCGAGTGAAAGCTGCACTCCAGACAAAGCGATCTGGCCAACAGCAACCGCAACGACCACCTGTAGTTGCCTCGGTTGGAGGACCTGAGCAAGCAAAAGAGGTTGAACCCGCATTGTCCGATCAAGCTGTCGAAAGGTTGATCGTCACGCCTACAGCTTCAGCGGGGTCCAGAAGTGAGATACTAGTTGTTAACTCGACCTCGCGGGACGTACTGCTCGCCCCTCTCCACGGTCGAGCGTCGTTGATTGCCGCGTACATCAGCAACCCCATGCTAAGTAAGTATCGTGCCTAAGACTTCTCTATGGCATCTCTGTGCTGACTAATGTGATCTAGAGCTGGATTTTCGGAAGGAAGACATCATCCGACGAGTAGAAGGTGTTCAAGAAGTCGACACTGCTGAAGCGGAGCCTGAATCAAGAGAGACGGACGTCCAAATGAACAGACGGAAATTTGGTTCCCATGCCGAATGGTTGAAGTCAATGGGACTGGAAAATGCTGTCGCAGTTGCTGCTCGCGATTCAAAATCCTCGCGTAAACATAACGGCCGCAAGATGAAAGCAAAACGTACAGACGACTCGACACACGACGTTGTTTCGTCAATCGTTGCAATTCAAGAGACGGCTGCCAGTCGTGCGAGAAGGAAGAGGAGAAATGAGCACGCTCTACCACTTTTGGGCAAGCGCGGGAAGGATCCCAGTCCGAGCAAAACTCACACGAACTTCGAGCCCATGCGTCCGATACTTCCGGTTGTTCTGGATCGAAGAATGCGTGAGCCACTTCAGCCGCGCGAATACAGTGCTTTCTCTCCTATGCAGGCAGAATCTGTCCTGAGCAAGAGACCAAGGCACGTTCGAAACGAGCCTGAATTGTATTCAGGTTCATCCGGTGAAGATGTAAGCAGTGATAGCGAAGATGGTGAGAACAGTAGTGTACCAATGACCAATGGCGAAGAAGATGCTCTTGATTGCAGCTCCGAAGATGCCGAAAATACGGAGCCCAGTGCATCAACGGACGAAGATGGTGAAGCTGACGAAGGATCTTCTGAAGGTGTAGATGAGGGAAGTGATGCCACTACAAACCCACGGCGCATGCTGCCGAGAAGAAAAACTCTCAATCCTAGAGCGAACAATCAGCGAAGACGCACATCTCTCCACGAGCCAAAGCACGTCGCGAAGCAGAAGAAGTCGAAGGAGATTCGACGAGGAAGACATAGTCGCAAAAATGACAACCCCATGGCTGATGCAGATACCGTGCCGAGTGAGTCAAATCTAGAACAAGAGGAGAGTGTCAAACGTTTCCGCCCGCGAATGCCATCACTACTTGAGCGTCTAATACCTAGAGAAACCCAGTGGTCTTTTAAAGGTGTACCCGGACAAGGAGCGGGCATCAGTGGCATCCTCACAAGCGAGAACGAGCATACCCATCTGCATGAAAGAGACAACACGGACAGCTCAGAGGGGGAAACCACACTAGAAGATGATCCAGCAAAAGTTGCAGCATTCAAGAGGTTGTACACGCAGTACATAGGGTTACTTAGCGCTGCTCCACCTGTGGTGGTACCCCAGTGACATGAAGAAACGCAATCAACTCAGCTAACAGCTCCGTCTCGGTGTGTATCTGAATTGCAGTGCGAGATGGTTAAGTGAAGAGAGTGTGTTGAGAACCAGACGCAACGAACCTACCATTGATATCTCTCGCTATTGACGAAGACCTGGCCACAGCTGTCTAATATGGTGCTGAGTAACGGGGTAATAAACGCGTCGAAAACTGCCTCGCTTCCAAGTATCAAATTTTTGACAAGTAATTGGAATTGAGGGATTAACTGTCCACCTCGGTGGTTCTTCATGGGAAGCGGTCCGGCGGCGGCGTAGAGAATGTGTCGAGTGGGGCTTGGGTCGGGGCTGGAGGTTGCTGGGGCGTGGGCACGCGCTTGCCTTGGATGGCGCTGTAAATGTCCAGGCGACCGTGGCCGTACATGTTGTTAGGCCAGACCGACGTCGTTGTGTTACCACAGTTGCTGAACTCGGGCTGCAGGCCGGTCTGCACGGCCGTGGATGTGAGCCGGGTGCGTACTTGCTCGAGCGTGAGCGTGGGCTCGGCATGGAGCAGCAACGCAATGGCACCGGTGACGTGCGGCGTCGCCATGCTCGTGCCCGAGTTGAGAGCGTAGTAGTCCTTGAAAGCGTCGTAGGACGATAGCACGTCCTCACCAGGAGCTGAGAGATCGGGCTTGATGCGGCCGTCCCATGTAGGGCCCTTGGACGAGAACGAGGAGAGCGCATCGTCGATCGTGGTCGAGCCGACGCTGATGACGTTGGGGAAGTCGCCCGGCGAGTTGGACGTCTCGCAGAGACCTTCGTTGCCTGCTGCGAAGACCGGGATGATACCGGCCTTGACCCAAGCCGCAGCAGCCTCGACGAAGAACTCTTCGTTTGGGAAGCCCGACCATGAGTTGTTGATCACGTGCGGCGCCTTGGAGCAGTCCGGGCTCGAACCATCGGTCTTGGTCGGGCAGAGCAAGAACTGAGCGCACTCGAGCAGATCCTCGTCGGGACAGTTCTCTACACGGCAGCCGCGGCAAGCCATCCACTTGGCACCGGGCGCGACGCCGATATCGAAGGCCCCGGCGATCGTGCCCATGGTATGGCTGCCGTGGCCGGCGTCATCGTGCGGTACTGACGTCTTGAGCTCCGGGTCGTACCAACTGTACTCGCCAGCAAAGTTCTTCTTGAGTGCCTCGTGGTCGATGAACACACCCGAATCCATGGAGGCCACACGGATGCCCTGGCCGGTGTTGCCTGTCGCCCACACCGCCGGTGCGTTGATCTTCCACACGCCCCAGGCCGTTCCGGCGTCGTTTTGGTACCACTGACGGGCGTTCGCCTTGAGCATGCGCCCGCTTTTCTTGATCTTGGGCAACGGGTACGCACGAGCCTCGCGGATCGACTCGACGTTGGGCAGCGCCGCGATGCGCTCGATGTCTGCGAGCGTCGCGCCCTTGACCGCTGCGAGCGGCGCGATCCAGAACGGCTTGATCTGCAGGCTACTCGAGGACTCCTTGGCTCCAAGCTCGACGAGCGGCTTCAACGCACTCGCATGGACAGTGGTAAGCTCGTTCTTGAGTGCAGTGATACGTGCCGTGCGGTCCGAGTAGTCTGCCTCGTGGAAGCGCTCGAGCACGTTGGCGGCGGGCTTCATGCGAACGATGACATCGACGGTGGCCGCGCTCTGAAGCTTGCGGTGGACGCTGCGGTCGACGACCGAAGGCGAGGCCTCAGCAAGAGAAGCGATGGTGATCGCGAGCGTAACGAACGATGAGAGGCGAGCGAGCATCTTGCACGAACTGGGATGATCGACGTGAACACGAGATGTCCAATTAAATTGTGAACGGCATTCGTTCCCAGCCGACTAGGGCAGTCGCAGAGGAGTCGGACTGCCCTGTCAGTCATCTCGACCACGCGCCTGGCACGCGTACGAGGAGAGCCGCGCTCGCATTCCCACGCGCCTCCTTATCCACCTACGTCAATCACGGGAGACTGAGTGTAATCGGATGATGATGACCGTCTTCCGCTGGGATTTGCAGGGGCCGTTCCGACTAAAAACTGCGATCTGGCCGATTGGTCCATGCCACGCGCGACTCGCAGTCGGGAAGTGCCTGTCGCGTGTGCATTAGTCAGCCGACGGGATCTGATAACGACGAGTTGAATGTAGAGGCCTCACACACTGTACAGTACAGCCTTCCCAACGACGAAAAAGCTTCGATTTCGAACATCGTACTGAAAGAGCTCGCCAGCAGGCGACGAGCATTGTTCGGTTCAAATCTACAGTGCTGAAGGCGTTTCCTGTGAACTTTGGCTGTCGTCTACGGTCATTACTGGGACCAGTTTCTCCAGAGGTGACAACTGAGAAGCTCAAAGCTGTCCGAGGGCAAGTACCCCGCGCATTTCATGAACATATACACCTCGCGGGAAACTGTGGCTGGTGACCAATCTTCGCCCGTCCAATTCAATCCTTCCAATCGCGTCGGGGATCGAGGATTTCCAGACTCGAGCCAACGCATCAGATTCTCGAATGCAGCCCGCGTAAAGCCGAGCTTAGCATCCGTTATGCCCATCTTCATCCGCGGACTGCTGCTTTTACTAAACACCGTTCAATCATCTACATCTCTACAGCATCACTACGTATCCAGTACACAAAGCGACGCGAAATTCGTTCACAGGGTTCTTCCCTGGGTTCATAGTACCTACAGTAACGTGGCCAGGTGTCAAGAGATTAGTCCTCGAATCGTCAGCGAAGCGCGTGAGTTGCCTCCCACGCCGTTTCCTGTACGAGTCGCTCTCCTACTCCTTCGTCTCGCAACGGTCTGACAAATCAATCAGTCCATTTGACTCTTTAATTGGCTCCATCAGTACAGACTACGATGTCCGTCATAAGCCTCAACCCGCGAATCCCAGCCCACAGACCTAACAGAGAATACAAGTGACTCGGGCAACAAAACCTTCAAAGCCAGCTCCGAAAACGTTCAAATCTCGATCATCGAACCCAGCTCACTGACCTGCCCTGATTTAGGGATAGGTGTCTCAGCTTGCTCTTGGGTTCAGAATGTGGAGACCGGAGACTGTCTCCCTTCAGGACTCCTTCCTTGTCATTCTCCAAATCTGCTTCCAACAAAATGCAGCAACAGCTAATACCAGAGATTGGCCTCAGCCACGAGCAAGAGCAGACGTCGCAGCAACTTCCCGACAGTGCGGACGGCGAACAGCGACACACAGAGAGCGAGGAGCGCAGCCAAAAGCCCTGTCCTGGGTGCCACGCTAGTGTTAAGAAGACGGGTGCGCGTGGAGCTGAATTTTTTGTCCAGTTCTGCTGCTCGATTTTGCTCACGTTCTTTTTGGGCAACAGGAAGTAACAACGAATTGGTGTGCATCTCATGCCACACCAGATTCTGCTGGATTTGCTCGATCGTTCTCACCGATGAAACCGTGCGTCGACACTTTGGTCTGGTATGAATCACCACTCTTACAGTCATCACATCCCCCCATCACTGATAAATGGTTCTCTGTAGTTGTGGAACGCCTCGGGGTGCGGCGGTCGGCAGCTTGATATCATCAACGATGAAAGATCCTGCTTTCCTCGGCTTGATAGTGCATGCTCCGTTGCAGTGAGCATAATGCGCGCAGTGCTCTTCACCGCCTCGTACTTTGTCATGTATCCGGTCGCAGACTTGGTTACCCATCTGAGCGATGGCTTTGGCGAGTCCTTCGATGATAGCTTCAAGTCGACCCACGCAAACGCCACCACTCTGTTCTCAGTGATCCTTGCTCTGAAACTCGTCATGTGGCTACCTGAAGGAGTCTTATTCGGCTTCGCTATTGCTCTGCTTCTGAGGGCTGCTATTGATATCGCTCGCTTTCTATGGTCCCATATCGCTCGATGATCTATCAAGCAGGCGGATCAATAAGCGCCAGTCACAATACAGTGTCCATGTGTCGAGCAGATCAAGTTGCGGGTGATCAACGCTTTCGCAGTGACGTACACGGCTGTTAGTCAAGCTTGCGTGGTCCGGAAGAAATCGCATATTGACCTGCGTGGGCGACCTGGAGGGTGGTTGTCTAAAAAGGCGACGAATGATACAGATCTCAAGCTGGATGGGCTTGCGACGCACCGCGGTATGTATCGTTGCAAGCCTGCGCCAAATGATAGAGTGCTACGTCCGAGTGGATCTCGATTCCGATTTGGAGTGGCAGAGGAAAAGTTGTTTGACTGCCTCATTCTCTTCGAAAGCAAGCTCACGATAACTGATGCTTCACTTGGACAAGTGACACAGTATCTGCAGAATTTCCCCCCAAGGCGTCAGCAAGCGCTGTTCTGTTTGATCGGCGCTCGTTTTTGGTTGATCAAAAGCCGTGTTCAAAGTCATTCGGGAAGATGGAGAAGTTTGAGCGCTAAAGATTGTGGATAAATTTTCCATAAAACGTCTTTATCACGAAAAGATGGCCATGGCGCGTGCCCAGCACACAGGTTTGACAGCAAGTCTTGCGGGTGAGCTCGTCGAAACCCCAGAGTGCTGCGATGTTGCTGTCTCCAGTAGGGGAACCTCTGCCTCACCCAAGCACAAAGCAAGAAGTACGAAGGCTCTTGAAGCTATTGTCGCAGCTCCAAGCGGATGAACTAGTCCATGGGGATCCTCGCGTGTCAAACGTGATTCTCCACGGAGACAAGCTTCTCTGGATCGATCTCTTGAAACGATGTGATTTTGAAATTCTCACTCGCTCCATCCTCGGCGTCTCTCCGACAGTTGAGCTGGACCCAGCGCCCGTGGGATTGATCAACAACTACGGCGATTCTGCGTCAACCCACGATCTCGGTCGCCTCGCTCACGATAAGTACTCCAACTCCGCCTCGATCCAATTTGAATTCATCTAACCCACTGAGTCTGCACTTCAATAACTGACCCACTCCTCCCTAACCACCAAAACAGTACATATCCCATCAATTACATCTTAAACCAATCCATTCAATCCCTTTTTTCGGGACACGAAGTAACCCAAAATCCCTTCTTTCACCGACTTGATCAAAATTCGGGACCGACCGATCGCATGGGTTCGCTCGCCCGACGCCAAAGAAGCCAGAAAGGCAGAGGAGCCGCATGACCGCCACGGACGCCGCCAGCGCCGCGCAGGGCGCCGTGGCCGCGGCCGCCACGTCGCTGCAGGCGCCGCTGCCGTTCGTCATGCTCTCGGACGACGGCACGTTCGAGATTGCGCGCGAGGCCGTGGCGTATCTGCAGCAGATCAAAGGCGCGGTGGCCGTCGTCTCCATCACCGGGCTCTACCGCACGGGCAAGTCGTACTTGCTCAACTTGCTGCTCGGCCGCGACCGCGCCGAGGCCATGTTCAACGTCGGCGCGACCGTGAACGCGTGCACCAAGGGCATTTGGATCTGGGGCCAGCCGCTCGCGAGCTCGCACGCGGCGCTCCAGCACGACGAGCTCTTTCGGCATTTGAGGCAGGACACGACGATTCTGTTCATGGACACGGAAGGACTCGGATCGACCGACCGATCGCAGACCCAGGACACGCGCATCTTTGCGCTCGCGCTGTTGCTTTCGTCGCTGTTCATTTACAACAGCCGAGGTGTCATCGACTCGAACGCGATTGAAGACCTCTCGCTAGTCGTGCACTTGACCAAGTACATCCAGGCCAAGGCGAAGTCGGGCGGCGGCCAGCTATCGGATGGTGCGTGGATGGACACGATCGCGAATGCACTTTTTGGGCATGGTGGGGCTAACGTGGTTGTCGTGTCGTAGGCTCGGAGCTCGCGGCGTTCTTTCCAGATTTTCTCTGGGTCGTGCGAGACTTTACGCTGCAGCTACAGGAGGAAGGGCGCGTCGTGACGCCGCGCGAGTACTTTGAAAGTGCACTGAAGCCGCAGCCCGAGGTGAACGACGAAGTCGCGCAAAAAAACAAGATCCGATCGTTGCTCGCGACGTTCTTCCCGAACCGTGACTGTTTGACGATGGTGCGCCCGCTGAACGACGAGAACCTGCTGCGAAATCTCATTCAGCAACCGTATGATTCGTTGCGCCCCGAGTTTCGCGAGCAAATGGCCACGCTGAAGCAACGTATCTTCACGTCGCTCAAGCCGAAGCGCATGATGTCGAGCGTGCTGAACGGAGGCATGCTCGTCACACTCGCCGAGAGCTACGTCGAGGCATTCAACAGTGGCGCGAGTCCTGTGATTTCGAGTGTCTGGGATCGTGTTGTTGAGAGCCAGTGTGATGTCGCATTGGAAGGTGCCAAGAAGGTCTTTTCGACGACCTTCGAGAACCAGGCGAGCGACTATTCTGGTGAGTCATCATATACAGCTTGTGAGCAAGTGTCTTCATCATCATTCACAAACAAACTTTTGTGCATGATCTTCTAGACACGGTGGTTTTAAACGGCACCTCGTGTCGCCGTCCTCTTGATGAAGACACCATTTATGAGATTTATGAAGCATCGCGCCTCGTCGCCGAGGCCGAACTATCGAGCGACGACTTGCAGAACACCGATGTTGTCCAGGGGTACGTGCTTCAACTCTCCGAGTTCATGCTTGAATATCTCCAAGAGTTCCTTCGGAAGAACGATACCACTTCGCGAACTTTCAACGAGACACTTTTGAAGGAGCTGTACGCGACTAATAGTGACGAAGAGTTTCTCGACATCAACGCTCTTCTTGGCAGCAGCGGTGATGCGTCTGCTGCTGACAACGATGGTGCACGAGTACTTCATAACAAGCTCTCGGAAGCGCGATCCAAAATTGAGACCGCTGTGTCTCAATACCAGGAGCGAGCACTTGGCCCCACCAAGAGCGAAGTGCTTGCCAACTTTCTGACGGAAAAGCTCGTGGATGGCCTTCTGGAGTGGGGCTCACTCGTGAAAATGGTTTTCCGATCGAAAGAGGGTGAGTTGAATACGCAAATTGCTACGGCTAAGCAGTCGCTGCGAGCCCTCGAAGGGAAGGTCAAGGCGTCGCAGGAAGTTCTCGTGCAGCAAAAGGAGTCCTATGAGCGCGCGCTGCAGGTCATCGCCGAGCGGATTGCGGACGAGCGCGTCACGCTGCGTCAAGAGATCGAGAGCAAGCAAGGCGAGATCGATCGCGCACAGCTCCAGATTGAACGTGTGACAGCCCTCCACAAAGAAGCAACAGACCGGTTGGAAGCTCAGATCGAAGAGGCCAAGCAAGAGCGCAAGCGTTTGGAGGAAGCGCAGCGCGAAGTCGAGACGCGTCGCGAGAATGAAAAGTTTGCGTCGCGACGCCAGCTGCTGGAGAGCGAACGCAACTTCCACAAGGAAGAGCGCGGGCTCATGGAGCAGCAGCAGACGCTGCTCCAGAAAGTTGTCGAGCTCGAACGACAGCTCGGCGAGCAGGACACGGACCATATGAAGGAGATTTTCCGTCTCGAGAAGGACGGCCAGACCAAGATCACAGAGCTGCAGATCAAGTACCAGGAGGAGCAGGAGACTCTGAAGGAGAAGACGATCCTGGTAACGTTTGGCGGCGTGGAGGTATATGCGACATGTGTTGACTTGGAATGGTTATTGTAGGAAATACGTCGGCTGAAAGAGCAGCAGGACGAGGAGCTCCGCGCGCTGCAAAACGAGCTCGACGACAAGAAAGCGCGGTTATCAGCGCTACGTGAGAAAGTGGAAGCGAAAGAGGCCGTGTCGCTCAAGAGAGGCCGGAAGGCGTCGTCGCTGACCAAGGACGACTGCGTCGTGCAATAGAAGTACCCCCTTAAATAGCAACGTATTCTCCCTCCATCGTGTTCATGTTGCTATTTTAGGGTGGTTAACACAAGGTTAACTGTATCGTTGAAGTTGCCGTGAGGCCGTCCAAAATGGAAGCGACACCGTTGCTCAGGTTCGTGTGCGCGACGTTCGCGATGCGTCGTCAGTGGGAAGGACGCAATGGGAACGTACAAGCGACAGGCCCACTGTGTGCGCAGGACCGAGACGAAGAGAACGCCGTGACTGCGGTCTCGATCGGCTCAGTAGGTGACGAGATCGACGTAGTTCAAGTCGTCGACTCGGAGACGGACGACGAGGCGGTGCTTCTAGATGGCGACAGAGACGGCGCGAGGAGGTATCTCGTGCCAGTGCTGGCGGCAGTCAAGGCAGCGCAGACGCGCGGGTGTGCGCTGGACGAGTCTGTGCGGCGAGTGGTGGCGGACATGTGTGAGAATGCGACCAAGTGCGGCGTCCTCCAAGAGGTCGTGTCGGCGCTCGTGATGGATCTGGTGGATGTGGACGATCAGAGGAAGGAATCGGAGGCGCAGGGACTCGCGGAAGGTGGGTTCGTGGTGATTCTCTGTGGGAAGAAGAGGAAAAGGAAGTGAGAGTACCATGGCTATGTAGTGTTGCTGTTGCTATGCTTCGAGCGAGCGAGCGGAGGAGAAGAAGAGGAGTTGGTGCCGACAAGATACTGTTCGCAGGTGTGTTTCCAAGGGTTGATGGAGGCAGGAGGACTGTTGCTGAGAATGATGCTTTGGCTGAGTAGGTGCTGGGCCTGGCTCTTGGCATCCAGAGCGACATCTTGGAGCTCGCAAACCCCGATCAAATGTACTCGCAACCGGGAGTGCGGTGGCTCAACCGCACGCTCGAAACCGTGACAGAGTACCTACAGTCTGCGTATCGCGAGAGCGAGACCGTAGTCCTGTGAGATCGAGATTGCGAGACCATCATCTTGCATTATGTATAGTATTTCGGCTATCAACATGCATCGCCAGCAGCTTATCGGGGCTCCACTCTTCTCTACGATGACTCCACTGGGTTGAGTGAAGAAATACGGTGGCGGCACGACTTCATCCATCGCACGCGCGAGGGCAAAACGGAGGAGGAATAATTTACAGGTGATGCGTTCAGCTGTTCTTCATGGCGTCCTTGACAAAGTTGAACGAGTCGTCCTTCTTCTTCATGAAGTTGAAGCCCGAGTCCGAGGTCGCGGCTTCTTCGGTCGGCTCGTGAATTGTCTTGGCAATGTATCCCGTTGGTGTCATCGCTGCGCCGATCACCTGTGAGCCCATGCCCACACCCATGCCGCCCATACCGGCCATTTGCTGCATCTGCATGTACTGCATTTGTTGCATGTACTGCATCTGCTGCATTTGCTGCATGTGTTGCATTTGCTGCATCTGCTGCATCTGCATTTGCTGCGGGTAGCCCATCATGCCCATACCCATGCCCATCTGCGGCGGAGCCATCGGGCGGTTCACCTGTGCAACCGACACGGGTTCGAGAAGAGGATCCAAGATGAGCGTCGACGAGGAAGACGGAGTCGCCGGAGCAGCCGGCGCTGGAGTAGGCGCTGGGGCTGGGGCAGCTGGGGCAGCCAGTGGAGCGGCCGGGGTAACAAGCGGGGCGGCCGGCGGCGCACTGCTCTGAAGGCTGAGCCCACCGAACATATCCTCAACGCTTGGAGCGGCAGCGGGGGCCGGCGCAGGAGGAGCAGCCGGAGCGGGGGCAGCAGCGACTCCGCCAGTCTGCAAGCCCGAGAAAAGACTGCCACCATCGTCGCTAGGCTCGTCGTCGCCGAAGCCGAGTAGGTCAGGCTCCGAGTTTCGCTGCGCCGGAGCAGGTCGGGCGCGAGGCTGACGAGGAGCAGCGGCAGGGGCAGGCGATGCAGACTGCGTGGCCGAGCCCTGGCCCAAATGGTTCAGGATCTTGACGGCACGATCACGGATAGCAGCCTTGTCAGATTTGGCGCAAGACTCGATCTCACCGAAGTTCTCCGTGAAGTAGTCGGTGTATTCTTCGCATCCGTCGGTCCGAACAAGCGCGTCGATAGTCGCAAGAGCCTTGGACACGACAGTCCACTGCGAATCGGCCAAGCAGTCTTCGAGCATTGGACCGACGATCTCGGGATCCAACGTCAACGCACTCTTGAGGAAAGCATCGAGCTTGTCCTTGGGAGGGATCGCACGCATACCGCCTGGTGCACACAGCGCCGTGACCAGACTACGCTCGTAGCCTCCATCGGACTGGGCGCCGGCGGTTTGGCCAATCGCAGGTGCTGGGGAGGCAGCCCCAGGTGCAGAAGGGTAGTCGGGCTTGGGCTGCGACTGGTAGCCATATTCACCACCACTGCGCGACGACGTACGACCGCGAGGCTCGTTGGAGAAGCTCTGGTTTCGGTTTTCGCGAGGAGCAGGAGCCGCGGGCGCCGACTGAGCTGGTGCAGGCTCGAGGCTCCAGGCGCCACCGACGCGGCCCTTCTTGCGGTCGCCATCGTACGCCTTCTCCTTGAGCTGCGCCATCTGATGCGTTTGCTGCTGGTCCGCGGCGCCATAGGAGGAACCACCAGTGTAGCCACCACCAGGTTGGTACGTTTCGTTGGGGTTGTACGTGCCGGCCGAGATTCCGTAGGCGCCGCTGGTCGGTCCGCGGTTCGTCGCGAAGCTCCAGCCGTCCGGGGCATTCGCAGCTCCCGGAGGAGCACCGTTGAAGCCGCCGGTTGTCGGACGAGGATCCGGTCGCGTGAACTTGGACGCGGCCTTCTCAGCGAGGCCCTTGAAGAATCCGCTCTTCTCATCTATGAGGAAGGCAAGCGTCCGTGAGTCTCAGCACGTGTCCTATCCACCGCAAGCTCATCTCATCCTACCTCGTGGATCCTGGTACATCGGGTTGCCAAAGCCGGCGATCTTCTGGTCGTTCACTGGCGGACCACCAAACTGCGAGCCTCCGTATGGACCAGCCGGAGGAGCACCAAAGCCTCCCGGGTTGTCAGAGTACGGAGCGGGCTGGCCATACGCCGGCGCCGGCGGGGCACCGTAGCCTCCGGGGGCGTTGTAACCTTGGTTCGGACCACCATATCCACCCGGAGCCGGGGCTCCGTAGCCTCCTGGTTGGCCGCCGTAGCCGCCAGCGTTCGGATCACCGCCGAAGCCGTTTCCCCCGTAGCCGCCAGGGGCGTTGTAGTTGGGCAGGTTGCCAATGTTGGACGGCGGCGGCTCGTTCGCGCTCGAGCTCTTGCCCCAGGGCAGCTTGGCCCCCCAGCCCGAGCCGCTCGCCGACTGCTCGGCCGGGTTGCCCACGCCCTGGATACGCGCCGACATGCCCATGTTGCCGAGTCCGGGCGCGTTGTCTGTGTCGTAGATGGCGTCGAGACACTCCTTGGCGGCGTCACGCACGCGACGGTAGTACTCGTCGCCCTTGAGCGGATCTGGCGGGCCGCGGAACTCTGTGGATCGCAACGATTCCCATATACATGCACACACACATACGTCAGCACTCTTGTCCTCTCTCTCTCTCTCCCCCTCCTTCCCCCCCAACCACAACAAACGTACGCAGACACTCCTTGATGGTCGGGATGTGCTTCTGCATCTCGCGCTTAAAGTCGACGCGGCCTTCGCGGCAGACGTGCTTGATGACCTGGAGCGCCTTGTACTTGATGTTGTGGTGCTTGTTCTTGACGCGCGAGATGAGAAACTCCATGACCTTGGCGCACGTGTCGTACGAGTGCTGCGTCATGCGCGCGATCTCGCCGTAGAGGTAGCCGGGCGTCGGCGTCTCATCCTTGCTCGTGGCGCGCGTCAGCAGCGCCTTGTCCATCGTCTCTCGCGGCGCTCTTCTGTCTCTCTCCCCTCCCCTCGGGCGGGTTGCGAGCTTGCTCTCTTGCTCGTTGGGGGGAGGTCGTCACCACAGATATAGACACGATACAGGCAAGTATCTACGGATGTAGACGTATTCACTCTGATGAAGCAATTAGATGAGGGAAAGTTGCTGGATGAGAGTAGTCAAGTGCCAGCTTGCCACGTTGACAGTTTGGAAGGGTACAGTGTACCACTCGCCGACGGGTTTGTTGACAAGAAGGGGGGGGGGGGGAAACCCGACCCATATCTGAGATGTGCGCACTGCATCTTCTGACTGCCGTGGACCTCTCGACCATGCCAACAAGGACAAGCAACGATGGGACGACCACACGGCCGACACCGACAGCATTGCAGAGCCCGCAGAGGCGAGGACCCTGCTGGGTGTCGTTATTAACGCTTCTTCCCATTTTTTAATACGAGGCACCACGGTGTTTAGGGGCATTGGGTCCTAGGCTTCGTATAGATCTTGTCAATAGTCAAGAGCTGTAACGAAGTTGTATGGGCGAGTCTACGTGAAAGAGAACGCAAGAAAGAGAGAGAGAGAGAGAGAGAGAGAGAGAGAGAGAGAGAGAGAGAGAGAGAGAGAGAGATTGCCGACTTATATGACGGTTAGGAGCGTCCTGGTGGGGCTTGTTCATAGATGAGAGAAGCGGGGATACCACAGCTCATGCACGATCTCCAGTGCGAGGACGGCTCATGCTGAAGCGTTCGCTTCCGTCTGGGTCCTCGCTGATCTGGTCGAGGGAGTACGACTGCTGTCTCATCTTGGGTTTTGCTTTCTCGGCTTCAACGAGAACGAGCGAGGCTGAGAGTGCAAGGAGCAACACGGCGAAGAGCTTCATGGCGACTCTTTGACGCTTGTGAGGCCGGAGGGAAAATCTTGAATGAGTCGCCACTACAACGATCACCGCGATGTTGGACGCCGCGGAAGCGCAGCTGACAACATGACCGACACGAAGACGCGCACGACACAACCAGCATGGTTTCAGATGGTAAAGGGAGTGATGAGAGCCTGAACTTGCCCACAAATGGGCAACGGCCACAATCGCGCCTCCATACAAATCCCCGATGTTTGATTGTACGTGGCACGGGAAGGCGACCTGTCCATCATCATCTCAGGCAGAAACTGCTCATCTCAGTTGCGAATGGGGATGCGAAAGCGCGGGCAACGATGGGGACGACGCCACCAGTACATGTTCTTGGACGTGTGAACTGTACAGGGAGGACGACGCGACAAGTACACTTGAAGTGTGTGTTGGTATACACGTGCACATTCGAGCGAACTCATCACAGCCAGTGCTGAACTTCTGGGATCTGACGCAAGAGAGCCAGCAAAATGGAGACTAGAGAATAACCAAACAAAGAATCTGATGCCAATCTGGCTTCCAGGGTCATGGGAGGATGTCTTAGAATGACGTTTACCAAGCAAGAGTCGACGACGTGTTGCTCATCATCCATAAATGCCTCTCGATCGACGCTACGCGATACGAGGTTCGTTCTCGTGCACCACAAGCCCTACAACTTGTCCTCCCAAGTGCCCTGTGAAATCGATCTGGAGGCTGCGCTGGAAAGCGGAGCCAACAAGGTTCACTGCCGTCATGAGCTGCAACAGCTGCGAGGATGTGAGATCGATGAACCCATACAGCATCATACGGCGCTCCGGGAAGAGCAGGCAGTATACTGTAAGTACACCCATGACAGCGCCACTCGCGCCAATGGTGAAAGCTAGAAGAACATTCATCGGTTAGTCTGTCTACCCCCATATGAACACTCATACAGGATGAAATCACACTTACTTCGAGGAGTTCCGCGGAACCGCGACGCGACGATGCTGAGCGTGGACGAGGCCAATGCTGATGATACATAAAGCTTGCCAAAATCCTCCAGCGTAAGCAACTGTGGCAGCGACGCCGTGGTCGAGAGCGAGCTTCGCAGAAAGTCGATGGTGCGCGAGCGTGCGAGCGCCTTGTTGAGCCACGAGTCCATGGCGTCCTTGGGCGCGAAGATCTGCGTGCCGAACTCCCAGAGCATGAACATGTTGATGCCGATATGGGGTAGCGTGATATGGCTAAATGCCGACGTGAGAAGCGTGTGGACGCGACGACCTTCGACCACGGCACTGTAGGAACACGCAAAGTGGCGCCACATGAAGCGATGCAGCCCTGCATGGCGGAACGAGACGCGCCAGAGCCCCCAGACGCCCACGTTCGCCGCAATCAGCGCCGCGATCGCACGGTGGTTTTCATCTTGCAGCTAGACACCACGAAAGAAAAAAATCAGCGTCGAATGTCATAGTCCACTGAGCCCGACGTATTGATACCTCCGCCTGTGCGCGTCGCTTAAAGGACTGCAGCGCCATGCGCATCTGGCCAGAGACCGAGTCGTCGTCGCTAAGATACCAATGCGCCTCTCGCAGCAGCGTCGTCGCGACCGAGCCGCCGCCCACGAGTCCGAGGCTCGCGAGCAGCACGCGGTCAGAAGAGCCGCTCTCCAGCGAGAACGACCGGCGCACCGCGCGCGAATCGACGTGGCGCGCGCGTGAAATCGCATTGGGAGTCGATCGCACGCCGCGCGAGAGAGGAGACGCGCGCAGCGGACGCGCCAGCAGCGTCGCCGCGGCGAACCCCATGGTGGCGACCCACGGGAGCTGATCTCTTCGATTGAAGGGGTCGACTGGATGCGTTAGATATGGATCTGAATGGTGGAGAATGCCATAAGTAGTAGGATCGTTTAAGTCAGTAGGTGCACTGCTACGCACTGCTTGAGATCTCAAGTGGTGAGTGATTACAAGCTACAATCGTCTCGTTGTTTATTTTTGTTTTTGGATTCTGGTCTTGCTAGGCCGTATCTTCCGATTTGCCATTAGTGAAGTGACTGAAGGGACTTTGCATGAAAGACAGAAAAGCTCCTTGACGTCGCAACATGCACGATAAGATCGACCAAAAGCCACATATATGGAGATTGATGCGACTCTGCGCCCCGGCCTAGTTGCGGTCTCCAGTGTGCCCACGGGAAATGTCGAAGCGACTGGATCCTTTGGGGTCTAGGCCGACCGCATTAATCGACGCGCTGTTTGTGAAGTTCACCAATCGGAAACTGGTTGCGTTACGGGTTGTGCTGCCCGTTGGGCTGTTGGTCGCGTTGTGGGAATGAGTAGCGTTGGGTGTGTGTGTGTCGGCTGGGTTGTGGGAGTGGGGATGGGTCACGTTGTGGGAGTGGAGGCGGGTCGCGTTGTGGGGCTGGAAGTTGGTCGCGTTGCGGGCGAATGCGAGCGATGACGAAAGCGCAAGGAACAACACAAGAGAAACCTTCATGATCTTTGACCCTTGCGAGGTAGGAGGAGAAATCTTGAATGAGAGCGCTTGCCACTGTCTTCACTGGAAAATGGACTCGCCGGCAACTTGGAACGCCCGGTTCACGCAGGAACCATACAATGTTTCCAGCTGGAATTGCAGCATTCGGTGTCCCCGACGAAGATATGGATAATCTTGGTTGACTCAGCTTTGCAACGCTCCTTGTTGCAAATACGACCTCTGGGCTTTCGACAAAAGCGGCCGTGTTCGGCCATTATTGGCCGAATACGACCGTTTGTGCTCAGACACTAAGAGTTAAAAGAGCAATCAAGATAAAGATGGCAATTGAGTTCCTCTCCTTAACTCTTCGTAAAGGACAAGTCCATACGGGTAGAACAGTGCAACGGACCAAACACACAATCCTGGCCCGTACACTTGCTGGAATTTGTAAGTTCAAGGCAGGAGAAAGAGCGAGAACTGACGACTGTATCCAGCCTAGATTGAAGGTGTCCACAACTATTATAGGGTATGGGTCATGTGATCATCAATCAAAAGTCACCGTGTTGAGCGGTGGATGGCGAGTGATAATACCCGTCTCCCATAGGCAGGCACTCTCAATCACTGCCAAAAACATCAAACGGTTACTGTAGTTGACACAAGAACTATACAGTTTTTCCAGCTGGGATTGAAGCATCAGTGTCCACAAACACGATTATGGATAGAACAGTGAACCAGTCAAGGTTGAAGCAGTCGGTGTAACACTGTATCCAGCCTAGATTGCAATACAGTATACGTATTGCGGCTTACACCCCTTTTGTCGTTTTTCATCAATTTCGGATCGATCTACCCACACACCCTCTCAGAGTCGATTGGATCTTGACTCTCCATCACCTCTCACCACCCCCAGCTTTCAGAAGACTCGACAACCTCGCTTTCGCGACATACAAGATGCAGAACGGACCCCATCAATAAGGCCCACAACCCCTGATTGTCGTTTTGAGAACGTACAATCGGAGGGCTATTCAATAACTAGCATCGGCTCATTTCTAAATCATCTCTATGCGATCTGCTCGTGATGTGCTACCCGGACCTCCTGGCATCCCCCATATTCCCAGACCGACTGCTCGAATATGGACGCAGTCAAGATCAGTGGCGTCTCCTCCAGAGGCAAGGTCGACTTCTCTTACTGCGGGCAACTGGAACAGACTCTTTGACGAAGTCGGCGAAGTCACGTCCCTACGCCGGGCAGAAGCGCTGGCAAGACGGGCGAGCGGACGCAAGCGGCTCCAATTTCAGCCTCATCCCAGCCTATCACCAGTGTTTCCCCTATGGGGCTCTGCTACTCGGCTATCCAAGCAACACCTACGACGCTCGCTGAGTGACCAGCGAGCAGTACGGATTGAAAGTGAACTCGCCGCGAGAGCTGCAAGAGCCTTCGAGGCATCGGACGATTACGGCTCCGCTTTAGAAGAAATTGAGTGGTCTTCTATCCACTCGCTACCTCACTCCTCCAGCCGACAGCACTTTCAAACTTTCAACCTCGAGCTCAAGTGACCACCACTCTTCGGACCAAGGCCTCGGCTCTGGCTCCCAGCCACCAGCTGCCACGTGGCCGATGGAAGTCGCCCTGCATACGGAAACCAAGTGTAGTGGCGGCCACGACGGCAGCTGGTGGCAAGCCCGACGTGGGAAGAGCATGGAAGCGAACGCGAGCAAGAGGTCGGCGCGCCCCGCGCGTGCCAACGGCCGGCGATGACCGCAGCGAGCGCGAGCTCGTGCGCGTCCTTATCGCGGCCCCTCCCCCCCAGTCACCAGACGACTGCGGAGCCTCAGTGCCCGCAAGCTCTCTTCAGGAGTTCTTCACTCAGCAACGCCGTCGACGCTCCCGACATCAAGGCCGCGCTTTCCCCGAGGCTCAGCCTCCTCCCCCCCTCCCCCCCTCCCTCCCCTCGAAGACCGTGCTGCGCTTGCGAGATCGCTTCACTTGCTTCGCTCTGATCGAAGAAAACGTGCGGCGCTTGCAAGACTGTTTCAGCTGCTTCCGTAGGATTGAAGATTGTGCGCCCTAGCGGCGGCTGCTTCACCACCACCAAAAGTGTGCGCTGCACCGCTTCTGCCCCCCAAGGAGATACCTCCATCACGGACCGCGTTTGTCAATCGAAGGACTGACCCACGCGCTATACCGACCCATGGCGGCCCGACCGCCCCCACCGGCAAGTGCAGTTACCTCAGGGCGAATATTGCGCGTCATCACTCGATTGCCAGCCCTCGGAGGCGATAAACTGCTGCCACTGCCGTTTGTGTGTTCAAGAAACCATAGCGGCACGTCACCGGATCCTACCGTCCCGGAACGGGGATCTTTGCTCCCATCATGGTGACCACCCCCCCCCCCCCCCCTCGTGGCGGCCACCACGCTTCGCTTGGCCCGACATGCACCGCGCATTGTCATTGCATATCCAAAGCTATAGGCGTTCACACAGTTGTAACCCAATAGACTCCAACTTTCATCATCATCCAGCCGACAGCGTCTGCTCTTCCATCATGTCAAATCCCAGCGCCTCACGGGCTGGGACAAGATGCACAACTGCAGAGGCTGCCCGCATTGCCCGACACTTGGCCCCAGTGGCGGCACCACGTCTAGGAGTGCCCTGCGGCACAACAGATCTGGGACATCGTCAAGAAATGGTGGATGCGTGTGGGACTCTGGCCCGCGCAAGGCGCTCCACCTCCAAGTCCTTCCTACAAGCCATCTTCAGTCTGCGACTGCCTCACACGCCATCGCGAGTCTGGGAATTTGCCTCGCTCCACCAGGGTCACCGTACAGCTGACGACCCTGCGGCGGACCCGTTCCCAGTCTTGCAGGTGGTGTGGCAGCAGCTCGTGCTGGAGTCTCTGGTCTTCATCCAGGCGTGGAGAACCAAGTGCTCCGACGAGAACACCCTCTGGTCGGTGAAACAAGCAGCGGTTCTCCACGACGCCTCATGTCAGCACGCCCTCCGTGTGCTCAGCACCCGGGTCAGCGCAAGCTCCTCGGCTACCCACCAAGACGCGATGCTCATCGAAGAACTCCGCGCATCTTTCTGGACGCAGTTCACCCCGCCCACCCTCCCCCAGGAGGTTTTAACCCGACAAGACTGCGAGCACCTCCTATTCTTCGACGGTGGCACTCATGCCACCTCCGAGACGGTGGCCTTCGGAGCAGTCCTCGTCAAGGTCAACAACCTCAAGTGATGCCTCGATCGTCTGGACGAGTGGTGACACGCTCGCCACACCTAGCTCTACCCTTCACCAAGCGCTCTACAAAGGACTCATCGTCGGCTTCCGGGCTGCCCGAGAACGTAACCTCACCCAACTTGAAGTCATCGGCTGTAGCGCCCTCGTACTCAGGCAGCTACGCGACCACCGACCCCCTCGCAATCGTGCCCTAGCCAATCTTTACCTACTCGCACGACAACTGGCTGACCTCACCGAAGTCTCAGCCTGGACCCGCCACCCAAGGGACCACAAAAAGATGGCCGGGTGACTCGGCAAACTCGGCACAACACCGAGCGGAGAAACCCCCCTCGAGCCCCTTCGTTCCCAAGACGGCCGGGCTGTCTTGTCGAACTTGCTCTAGAACGACCTTCGTCCGTCGTGGCCCACTCGTGTCCACCATGCTGACACACAAAGGCCTGCATGTTCAGCCCATCAAGCTATTAGGATTCACAGGATGAACTCAATAGACTTCACTTGCATCATCATCATCATCATCATCATTTCTAAATCATGTTGTCACACGACCTCGGATGGAGGGTGATTGCCTGTGTGGAGTTTCACCTAGAAAAGGATGTTTTTTAAATAGACTCCACAAAGTTTTCCTACGTAAAACTCCTCGCCGTGAGACGCACCCTTTTTTCAGCCAAAAAACATCCCTCCCTCCGTCGAACATTCCCCATGGGGGCATAAGGGTCAGACGACATCGAACCCGTTCGTGTCTGTTGGAAGCTCCCATACCAACTGACCCAAAATCGGATCCAAGTCACAGATCAAAGGTCGTAGGTACTATTAGTATTATCACTCACCATGAACTGCCAAGGAGAGGTTCTTACGAACATGCATGCCGTTGTTCGTTCAATGATCGTCCTAGCAATGATGCCGGGGATGGTACAACCCACCGACCATCGAACGGAATGCGTCCCCTCGTGGCATAGTATTCCACGTGTGTTCCACACAACAAAAACGATGACGATGAAGGTGGGGGGGGGGGGGGGAGAGAGAGAGACAGATTGACAGAGAAAGTCATTTGACTTGCACAGTTGTTGCACAGTTGTTAGGAAGCCCAAGGAGGCTCCTTGACGTCACACTATGTACGGAAGGTATAACATCAATAGAAAGTCATCGATGTGGAGCTTGATACAGCTCTGCGCCCCGACCTAGTCGCGGTCTCCAGTGTGGTCACGGGATTTGTCGAAGCGCTTGGATCCTTTGGCGTCTTTGGTGACCAGCTTAATCGAGACCCTCAATGGCGCTCTCGTCGTGATGTTCAGAATTGCGTCGTTGGTAGGGATTGTGCTGCGGACTGTATTATTGGTTGCGTTGTGAGTTTGGGTTTGGTTGGCGTTGCGCGGGCGGATGTGGGTTGCGTTTTGGGCAAATACGAGCGATGTCGAGAGTGCGAGGAACAACACAAGAAACACCTTCATGGTCTTGGCTGCTTGCGAGATATAAAGTAAAATCGTATGGGGGCGCTTGCTGGTATCCTTATTAAACGATGGAGACAGTGTAAGCATTCCCATTCATTGCTGGAACCATCGATGATGAAATTGAGGTCTATTGGTTTGCTTATCTAGAAACCTATAGCCGGCGCAGGGCCCAGTTTGAGGATGACCTTCTCTCCAGTGGGCGACATCTCCGGGAAGGAGAGTCGCGATGTCCTGGTGTCGCTCGTTATCAGTCGAGTGGTGCTCTTCGCTGTTGGTCTTGGTGTCCATGGCTAAATTTGCGGCAGCGTCTGCCATTTTGTTCGCGGCCCTGGGGTGATGATCCCAATGCTTGATGCCGAGGCCATCCGCGAGTCGTCGTGCGTGGGCGTATTTGCCTTGCAGCGAGCGGTTGAGTGGGGACGTATATGTCCGCATCTGTCGAATGATGATCATGCTGTCACCGATGACCGACGAGGCCAATGCTGCTGATACGTAAAGCTTGCCAAAATCCTCCAGCGTAAGCAACTGTGGCAGCGACGCCGTGGTCGAGAGCGAGCTTCGCAGAAAGTCGATGGTGCGCGAGCGTGCGAGCGCCTTGTTGAGCCACGAGTCCATGGCGTCCTTGGGCGCGAAGATCTGCGTGCCAAACTCCCAGAGCATGAACATGTTGATGGCGATATGTGGTAGTGATTTGGCTTAATGCCGACGTAAGAAGCGTGTGGACGCGACGACCTTCGACCACGGCACTGTAGGAACAGTTAGATATGGATTTAGATGGTGGAGAATGCCATAAGTGGACCGATTCCCGTAGGATTTAGAAGCCTTCCTAAAGCTAAATCGGCGTTCTATCCTAAATTTTAGAAAACAAGCGACTCCCGCAGAAAACACGCCGTCCAAATTCCAAAAAATATCGCTGTTTTGGAGCATCACTTCTCCAAGGCATTTCACTCGGAATGCAGTGGAACGGCTTGGCGATCGAGGTCGCTGCCTTGTCGTTCTGGTACTAGAGAAATTGGACATGAGAGACAAGTCGGCACTCGCTCGCGATCTTTTTCTGCCTTGACTTCCGCGAGCTGCGTGGGAGGGGAGGCTTTCAGTTGTCTGTCGCTCTCGATGTTTCCTCTCCACGTAGCTGGTAAACAAGCCAATCGCGGACGTGGCACGGCTGCGCACGTTCGGCACGGCGCGCTCGTTCCAGTAAAGTTGATGGACCGCATTCATTCGTTGCTGCGTGCTGCGTGTTAGAAGAACAGCCTTCACACAGTTAAGGAGCGCCTCCGCGTCCGTGTCACTGTACCTTTTCGCGCCAGGCTTGCGCGCGCGGACCTCTTTTTTCGCCGCCACGGTCGCGCTTGCCGTCGCGTGGAGGCTCTTCGTGCCGGTTGCCGACAAGCGGGTTTCTTGGGAGCGTTGAAGAGCGAGTCCCTTGTGGGTTGATCAACGTTCTTGCTCCAATCCCTCGTTTTGTTCGCCGTGTCCCTTGTTTGAGCTCATCCCCTGCAAACAGCTTTTCAATTGAATTGCACAGGGTATGGGTTTTCGACCGCTTAGAGGCTTCTAAATATCTAGAGAGGGGGGGGGGGGGGGGGGGGGGGGGGGGGGGGGGACCCCCTCTCCAGATTGTGATCTGAGGAGGGGGGTCTGACGGCCCAAATAAGATTTAGATTGTCGAGACCCGAAATTTTAGCTTTAGGAAGGCTTCTAAATCCCTACGGGAATCGGTCCAGTAGTTGAATCACTTAAACCAGGAAGTATGCTCATTTATCCTGTTGTCGCCACATCATCCAGCTTTGTTTACATTTATTTTATCCTTGCTATCGTGGTCGTTTCTTCCTGTTTAGACTAATGAAGTGGCCGCTGGGACTTTGCATGAAAGAGAGAGAAAAGACCGACGAGGCTCCTTGACGTCCCACGATTCACGATAGGATCGACCCAAAGGCCGAGATACGTGAGACTCTACGCCCCGGCCTAGCTGCGGTCTCCAGTGTGGTCACGAGAAATTTCGAAGCGACTGGATCCTTTGGGGTCGACGCCGACAGCACTAATTTGAGGGTTCAACACGCTGTCTGGCAAGCCCTCCAATGGGAGACTGGTTGTGTTGAGGGTTGTGCTGCCAGTTGTGTCGTTGGTTGCGTTATGTGACTGGGTTGCGTTGGATGCGTGTGTGTGGGCCAGGTTGTGGGAGTGAGGATAGGTCGCGTTGTGTGTGGGGGAGTGGGTCACATTATAGGAGTGGGGGTGCGTCGCGGTGCGGGCGAATACGAGCGACGTCGAGAGCGCGAGGAATAACACGAGAGAAACCTTCATGATCTTTGACCCTTGCGAGGTAGGAGGAGAAATCGGGAATGAAAATGGTCTTCACTTAGGAATGGACCCGCCGACAGCTTGGAATGCTCAGTAGTAAACAGTGTTTCCAGCTGGAATTGAAGCATTCGGTGTCCCCGACGAAAACATGGATAATGTTGGATGATTCAGCTTTGCGACGCTCCTTTCTGCAAATGCTGTGTAAGTGTTCCAAAGAAATGACACGGGGAATGACACCGTATTCTTGGTTACGTTGTGGGTTACACTTGGCTGTAACCCGATCCTTTCAGTCGATCTGTGGATGACCACCATGTCTCCTGCCGCACACTCCATAAATGATGCGATCCATTCCTGTAGCCTCGGCGGGTCGTCCTTTTCACCGCATTCCATAAGATCTTCCGACTGCAATACGCGGTCTTGTCATAGCCGCGTTCACGCGTACTGAACTACTTTGGCGGCTCCACTCCGCCACGATCAAACTCACACTCTTGCCACAGCATGTTTAGCCATGGACACCAAGACCAACAGCGAAGAGCACCACCCGACTGATAACGAGCGACACCAGGACATCGCGACTCTCCTTCCCGGAGATATCGCGCCTTGCCTCCCACGCCGATGCCCGACTCGACCGACGGCACGTGGGCCGTCCAGATGTTGAAGAGCGGTAGGTACTGCGCGAACGTGTCACCTGTGAACATCTCGTTCGTGAGTCGCTGCATGTCGGCGTAGAACTTGGTCTTTTCGGTGGCCGTGTAGCCATCGCCCATGCGCACGATGTCGATGCGGTTGAGCGGATCACCCGAGTCGACGAGCTTGCGGATCTCAGCTTCGTCAGCAAGCGAACGTGACGCGGTCCCGCGCAGTCGAACGGCTTTCGTCTCCTCAGCCTCAGGGTCAGCTCGCACTCCGTTCGCGCAGCGTTCGGTCACGCGAGCGGTCACGGCTTCTACGCTGCCACCGAGCACCGTGAGGAACTGTTGCATGTCGTAGGGCTCATGCACGAGCAGTTCTTCAGGAAGACGGTTCTGTCGGAGCCTGGTCTGCTCGACCACGTCGGCGGACGTCTTGATGGCGCGGTGGTGCTGAGTCTCAGCCGGTGGCGAGATGAGCGTGCAGATCATCGTCGCGCGGTCGATGAGCATGGTCGCCGAGTACGTTGGCGTCGAGGGCGACGCTATCGACGCGAGCGCGAGCGTCGAGACGAGCGAGAGCAGCTTCATCGTGTGTAGCAATGGCAGGTAGGCAGCTGGTTTCTAGATAAGCAAACCAATAGTCCTCAATATCATCATCGAACCATGCCCCCTTCACCCGCAACATTCAACGAAATGCAATCTACTGGAGTGTGGCCTGGATCTCCACCTGCTTGAGCGACGTCATGCAGCCGTCGTTCATGCAGTCATGCAGGCGTTGAGAGCTATTGGCACTATCGTACCTGCGGTCGTCCCGACCCAAAGCAGAGACCAGCGTTGTGAGGTGCCCGAGAACCGCTGGTATAACTGGTGCAACGGACTGAAGGACCAAGGCGTCACAGGTGTAAGGGTGGGTTGCGTGGTGGTCCAGCCGAATGTGGGTGCAGTCACAGCATCCACCAAGCGCTTGGTCGCTTTCGCCACATGCGGTGTCAATCTTGACTGTTTGGCTCGGCAAACTGCGTGTCTGCGGTGTCATTTTCAGTCGATTTGTGACACCGTATGTGACACCAAAGTGGCAAGAATACCGTCTGTCACCACATCGTATCCGCTGATGTACGGTCCTCTCCAGCCAATCGGAGAGCCGGGTTACGTTGCATAAAGCGCTCATTGGCTGCCAGACTCGAAAATACAACCTCGGTGTCATTTTTGGGATAATGTCTCTGGATTTTTGACAAAAACGGTCGTGTTTGAGTATTATTGGAACGGATACGACCGTTTTTGCTGAAATACGAGGAGTTTAAAGAGCGGTCAAGATGATGATGGCAATTGAGTTCCTCTCCTTACAAAGCACAAATCCATACGAGTAGAACAGCGCAACGCACCAAATACACAATCCTGGCCACATTGCGCCCGTGCACTTACTTTAGGTCGTCCATTGAGAAAGAGAGCGAGAACTAGGATATGTTTGTTGAGACGAAGACTAGGGTTTAGCCCTGTATCTAGCCTAGATTGAAGCGTTCCGTGTCCACAACTAGGGTATGGGTCACGTGATCATCATGAAAATCACCATATACTATTTATAGTATGTGGTTATAATACCCGTCTCCCAGAGGCAGGCGCTCTGAACCACTGCCAACATACATCAAACGGTTGCTGGAGTTGATACGGGAACTATACAGTCTTTTTTAGCTAGGATTGAAGCATCCAGTGTCCACAACCACGATTATGGATAGAACGGTGTACTTGAAGCACATTGAAGCAGTTGGTGTGATACTGCATCCGACCTATCTTCTTTCTTTTGAAGTTGGAGTCTATTGTGTTACAACTTGTGTGAACAACGATAGCTAGACATGCAATATACAAGGGAATGACCCTGGGCCTATTGGAGAGTGGAGGCCTGCCACTGGAAGAAGTCACGAGGGAGAAGTTGAGGAAGTCCGCGCCACTGAGGCGGTCGGACGGATGGAACGTGTGGAGGCTGCACTTGGAGTCCATCGCAACGTTTGCCGCGTAGTCGGCCATCTTGTTGGACTCACGGAGGTGGTGACGCCATGTGAGTACATGTGGACGGTCGGCGATGAGGCGGGAAGGGTTGTAGAGCGTGCGGAGGAGCTCATTTTGAGGTGGTCGATACTGGGAAATCTGATGATGATGAAGATGAAGTCTATTGAGCTGTAGCACGTCCAGGCAGAAAGATATGCGAGAACGCGTTGTTGGGGGAGCGTGCGAGCTCCCTAAGGCGATGTTGTAGTTGTATTGCTAAATGCAAAGTGAGTCTCCTACTCCTGATGCTAGATTTTCTCTCAGCGTCCCCTCTGTGCCATGGGGAGACCGAGCGCCATGCTAGGCGCGAGGTTTCTTCTTTATTCGACGCTTTGCTGGCGTCGCGTGGCACTCGCTGTCGCAAGCCATCGCTGGAAACCGCTGTTTCTGGCGCGCTCCGGCCTGCGACTCGTTGCCGTGCTGGCCATAGCGACTCGTGGCTGCTTGCCATCGGTCGCTTTACCGCTTGCCCCCTGCTCCAGCGAGGTTGCGAGGGGGAGGTGGGCAGAGTCCCATGCCCTAGTTCAACGTCTGGATCGTGCGCGCACTGTTCCTTGGCTGAGGAGTCGTGCGCGCACGATCTTCTCTGACTGTTGGGCTTGATGTCGTTGGAAATGCAAGGTGCCCCGCACAACAGCCCCCACCCAAACGACGTCATGCACATCAAAATTGACTACCGTGTTTTGGCAAAACTGGAAGAATGAGTCAACTTCTGAATCTGAGTTGAGATAAATACCCCAGGGGCGTTATTTCGCTTGTGCAGATGTTATTCGCGCAAAATGCTGCTGCAGTCGACCGTCGGCGCTGGCGGTGACGTATTGCGCTGTGAGAGATCGGACATCTCGAGCAATATCCGAGAACGTTTCCCAAGTGTTCTCAATTGCTTCCAGGCCGTCCCATTCGATCAGCAGCTCATAGTCTTTTTTGATATCCGACCACCGATGGGAGACAATCTTCCTGACATCCAACAGCTGACCTTGGCTTGTCACATGTTCCAGTAGCTCATCAGTCACGTCTAGGCTGGCGTCAGAGTAGTACTTGAGTCTTGATGCATGTACATTCAAGTTTGCGCCCGTCACTAAATGCTTGACGGTAAATGAACGCGGGTTGGCGCTGACAACTTGATACGGTCCCACCCATGTCACCCAAAGTTTGTTTTGCTTTTTGTCGTCCACTCGTGAGCGTAGCACATAGTCCCCGACAGCAAAGTTGGCTGCAGCGCGGTTTGCTGATCTGCGCCGGTTTGCTGTCGTTCGTTTTTCCCGCACGATGTCAACTTCACGATGCATCTGAAGCACGCTCTCGCGTAGCTCGGATAGCGCCGAGCCGATCGAGTCAGTGGAGAGCGTGACAGCACGCGGGAGATCATGTGAGCGTACTATTGTGTCGAGCGGGCTAGGGCACGGGAGTCCCGTAAACAGTTCGCTCGGAGAATGCTGTGCTAAAGATGCGACAGGCGTGTGGTTCAAGTTTGCTTGGATCAACGGGATAAGGAAAGGCCATTCTTTGCTGTCCAGTTTATACTCGATGAGCATCACTCGCAGAACTTGAAGCACGTCACGGTTTAGTCGCTCGATGGAGCCATTTATCCATGGAGAGTAGGCAACTATAAAGTCCTGTCGGGATTTCAATCGAACTGCGAGTGCTTCAAGTACTTGATTCTTGAAGTGGCTCGCGCTGTCCGACATCCATATCTCAGGCGCACCAAAGCGGCTATACCATTTGAGCATCGCGTTGGCAGCAATATCACTGTCCGCGGTGTTACAAGGTACTAATTCACAAAAGTGGGTGGCATCGTCCTTGAGAGCTAGGATGTACTTGAGATCACCATACGTTTCGCCCAGGTATAGAAAATCCCAGTGCAAAGCTTGATTACGTCGTTCAGACCTAAATAGCGGACCCCATGGTCGCGGGATAGTCGCGCCTCCTTTGACGTGAAGGCAGAGCAAACAAGTCTTCAAGAACCGTCGTACCGTGTCCTCGGCATCGCTGATGCTAAAGAGTCTCCGCAGGTGAGTAAGCATGGGCTCCTCGCCACGACGGCCTTGCGCTCCGCAGTGAGCGATAACACAGAGTCTTTTCCTTAGCGGGGTCGCGCCCTTTGGAACCCAGATCTTTCCATCAACCATTAGCACCCCATCGTTCGATTCGCTTATCGAAACCGATTGCTCGTGTATATGCGCACGCTGCAGCGCAGCGATCTCACTGCGCGTGGGCCATACAAACCCGTCCGAGTCAAGGGGCCGAATCATTGGCTGTTGGCCGGCGTGCGACTGTGCTCTAGTGAGTCTTTTTAGTCGGTGAGTGTTCATTGGTGATCGCCATCGTGAGAGCATGTCTGCCCATAAATTGTGTTCACCTTGTATATGATAGATCACGTATCGATATTCCATGAGTACAAATGCCCATCTGAGCAATTTCCCGCGCGTGTGTTTTTTTCACGTTTTTGTCGGGAGCAAAAATGTGGATTAGATTGCGGTGGTCGCAATACATGCGAAACCCACGGCTGCGCAAGAGCAGGTTCGGTGCGTCTTTACAGGCTTGGACGATAGGATATGCTTCTTTTTCTACCACGCTCCACTGTAGCTGTGAATCAGTGAACGAGCCACTCATGCATGTCAGCAGCTGATGTCGTTGTTCGTGAACAGGTATGTCGCTTTGCCAGGCTGCGACCTGCGTGAGAATAATCGCCCATCCGTAGTCACTAGCGTCCGTAAAGAGGCACAGCTCTGCCTCTTCATCGGGGTGTGCCATCACCGCCGATTTCATCAGAAGCTCCTTGGTTGCATCAAACGCGGCCGTTTCGTGTTCGCTCAAAGTAAGTTCTAAACGCTGTGCTGTTCGCTTGGTTTTCCTTTTCCCATGTTGGATTTTCGTCAAACATTCTTGCAGTGGTCGCACAGTACGGGCATAGTCAACCATCGACTCACGCATCCAGTTTGCAGCGCATAGAAATGTTTGTAGCTCTGCGGCATTCGATGGGTACGGTAGATCCACCAGACCTTGGATTCGCTTAGGGCTATGTCTGACGCCATGACCGTTTATCAACTTTCCGCACCACTCAACCTCTGTCTGGTATAGCACTGATTTCTTCACGCTCAGCTTCAGTCCGACGGAATCAACAGTCGACAAGAACTTGTCAAGTACCACCAGGTAAGCGTCAATGTCATCCGCGTACAACAGAATGTCGTCAATCCACACTAACAGCGTATTATACAATAGGTCGGTAAACACCGTCTCCATCGTACGTTGAAAATGTAACGCTGCGTCGCAGCATCCTTGCGGGACTCGGGTAGGTGTATATATCTTCTCGTCTGTCACATAGGATAATGGTTCCTGACTGTCCGGATGCAACGGTAGTTGCCAAAATCCTCGAACGAAATCGAAAAGGGCAAACACTAACTTGTTCTTAGTGTGACGAACCAGGTTCTGCAAATGGGGCATGACGCCAGCCAGCGGTATGGTCTGGTCGTTCACCCTGACGTAGTCACATGCTTGTCTAAACTCATCAACCTTGGGCTTTTTAATAGGCAACGCCGGTGAAGCCCAGCGACTCTTTGGGTTTTCATACACCATCTTGTTTTTCACGAGCTCCGCATTGAATTCTCTCATGAATTTGCTTTAAGCGGGTGCATATGGCCGCGCATTCGAACGAACAGGCGTAGCACCCTCCTTTAGTCACAGTCGATATGGCTCCACACGTGCGGGTGGGTCACGGCCCAGCGTTAATCGCCACACATCTCGTTGTCGCACGATGTGCTCGAGATCATCGCGACGGTTGGCCGGAAACCCAGCCTCGACTGCCTTGTCGATTAAGATAGTGATGGCTGCGTTTAATTCTTCATCAGTATGCGACTGTAGAATCGGCATGGGTTCAACATCATCATCGTCATCCTCGGTTCGACCGGCCAGTTGCTCGATTTGTCGGGTCACATCGATCCGAATACTGCTCAAGAAGTCTTCACCCAAGATCACCTCGTCTTCTTGTCCAGCAACTATATGCCACCTGTAGGTTTGGGTAGGTCTTACGGTTCCTGCTGCAGTTTGAATCTCACAAGGCGCTTCTATGTAGTGTGTCGCGGTAACGCTTGTTCCTCCAACAGCTACGCCAACCACAGCGTCATTCAACCGCTCTATGCGATAACCCTTTCCTTCTCGGACGAGCAGTTCAGCGGTCGCTCCACTGATGAGACAGTAATCCGAGCCAGAGTCGGCGCAAGCGGGTCGATTGACACAGCCCCCAAGCTTAACATTGAGGCGCCGCGTCCCAGGTAAGAGTTCTTGCAATCGCTTGAAACTTTTTTGTTTTAGCGCTCTTTTTTCCTTCATGCGCGTTTTGAAAGCTGCAGTGAGCTCGACCTTTTCCTCGTCAGTGGCGCTCTCACACTTACTCAGCCAATGAGGGCCACCACACTTCAGACATCCAGCTACGGGAGCTTCTGGTCGGGCGGGTCGTTCAGCCTTTTCATCCTTTTTGTCAATTACAAAGCGGGTGTGTTTTCCAAAAGGTTGTGAGTGTCTCTTGTCATGTTTCTTGTCATTCTTGTCAGCCATGCCATGTTCATGTTTCTGTTTCTTTTTTGTAGATGCATCATTACCCTTGTCAGCTAGGCGTGGTCGCTTGTTCTTCTGATACTCTCGTTCCTGCACGAGCGCCTGACTCACAGTAACGTCGTAGAGCACGTCTTCGTCGTTGCGAGCTCGCTTCTCACGGTACTCACAAATAGTCTTGACGTCCTGTTTCAAACGCGCAGGTTCAAGCGACTTGCGCAGAATTTTACACTTCAGCGCCTTCCCTTCAGGGCCTTCGAACAGCGAGGTGAGTCCATGCTCCTCGATGATGCGGTCACACAGCATCCAGTATTGTTGATACTTTCGTAGACATCTGACTCGCGCAAGTTCATTTTAAGTAGCTCCTTGAATAGTGCCTTGATGTCGGGTACGTCATCGTTCTTCACGGTGTTGATAATCTTATCAATCTCTTCCATCACAGTTTCGTCTGTTAACCCCTCGCGAGGGATCTTCCAACGGCGGCGACAGAGATGGTCAAGCAGCTTATCGTCTACCGACGCGATTACGCTGACCATCAGACGACCCTCATCATCGTCTGTGGAGGTGCAGTGCTCCTGCACCTTCTTGACGTATTCCCGTCGAAGCCTCCGCCATTCGACTAGCGCAGCGTGCGAGGCTTCCGTCAGCCTTGGTGCAAGTACGGGCTGGAACAACGCGGCGCCCACAGTCTTGTTCGAATCCACGTTGTTGACCCGAGAGCTGTTCCTAGTCATCATGCTTGAACGCATAAGCTAAAGTTAACTTTGTAGCACGTCCAGGCAGAAAGATATGCGAGAACGCGTTGTTGGGGGAGCGTGCGAGCTCCCTAAGGCGATGTTGTAGTTGTATTGCTAAATGCAAAGTGAGTCTCCTACTCCTGATGCTAGATTTTCTCTCAGCGTCCCCTCTGTGCCATGGGGAGACCGAGCGCCATGCTAGGCGCGAGGTTTCTTCTTTATTCGACGCTTTGCTGGCGTCGCGTGGCACTCGCTGTCGCAAGCCATCGCTGGAAACCGCTGTTTCTGGCGCGCTCCGGCCTGCGACTCGTTGCCGTGCTGGCCATAGCGACTCGTGGCTGCTTGCCATCGGTCGCTTTACCGCTTGCCCCCTGCTCCAGCGAGGTTGCGAGGGGGAGGTGGGCAGAGTCCCATGCCCTAGTTCAACGTCTGGATCGTGCGCGCACTGTTCCTTGGCTGAGGAGTCGTGCGCGCACGATCTTCTCTGACTGTTGGGCTTGATGTCGTCGGAAATGCAAGGTGCCCCGCACTACATGAGCGCAATGAATGTACCCTAATAGCTGTGACTCTTTGCGTTCCTGTGTTACAGTGGGTCAACTTGACTGTGCAGCCAAGGACGTAAGTCGGAAGCGGCGAGCCCGGGCAGGTCTGCATGGCAGAGCCTACGTGATGGATGATGAACTTGGCTGGATTGCCTTGTGTTCATGGCGTGATTGGCTAGGCTAATCGCCATGGCGTTGTGCGCTCTGACGTGTTGTCGCTAGTGGCGCACGCCCACTCGGTCGGCCAGTTGCCTAGTTTGAAAATAGAGGGCCCGTAACTTGGCGTTCACGGGGGTTCGGTACTCTCGGAGCGGTCGTAGGAGCAGCGCGCAATCTCCAACAACAGTGATGTCGCTCCAGCCGTTGTCGAGCGCGGCTTGCAGTCCAAGCAGAAGGCCGTGGTACACGGCTTGGTTGTTCGTGGTTGTCGCATCTGCGAGGCTGTTCGCAGCGCTCCAAAGAATCTGAGGATCGGCGTCGTGGGAAAGATCGACGATGACTGCCCCTGCGCCTCCTGGGCCAGGGTTTCCGCGAGATCTCCCGTCGAAGAAGAGGATTCGCGTGACAGGGTCTGCCATTGATAGCTGGAGGCGGTCAATGTCCGTGAGGTCGTCGAGGCGGTCGTGGAAGAGGGCGACGAGACGAGGCGCGTACTCTGGCAACTCTGGTCGGCTGAGACGGAGCGAGAGCGTGTCGAGCACTCGTTGGCAATAGGTGGTGTGATTAGCGAACGCTCGTCGCTCCGACCAGGCGCGGGAAGCGTCAGCCATAGTGTTCCGCCAAGCGTAGATGACTACAAGCGTTTCCAGCACGAGCTGCTGCCAGACTGCCTGGAGGATTGGGAACGGGCCATCACCTGTGTCTCCGGCTGTAGGGGGACACTTGCGGAGGATAGGTAGTTCCCAGACCTTGGGCGGTACTCGCGGGAGTCGCAGACTGAAAACTGCAGTCAAGAAGTCCGTTCGGGTGGCCGCGTCCGCTGATTTCCACAAGCCGAGACCAGCAAAGAGGGAGCGTAGTTGCGTCCAAAGATACTGGGAAATCTGCCGAAGGATGAGTTGGCTGTCGCCGAACTGCATCCGACCTAGGCAGCTCACAGTGCTGTTCTCGAAAAACACAGATCCGGTGGGGAAGTTAGGGGTCCTGCTGCTGATGATGATGATGGATCTAATGACTGCAATCGTGATAGAATCAGATCATGGTCTATCGTTTACGGTGATTGGATGATTCCATGGTATCAGATGCAGTGTGCACGTGTCACAGGTTGTCATGTTATTCATCTACGGCTTTGACACAAGCGATTGTAGATCGTACCGAGGGTGACTTCATCCGCTCGCGACGGAACAACGTCGTACAGTTGCTTCAGCAACGCGCCAAATGCAGCCACAAAGATCTTGTCGCCATCGGCCACTGACAGCGACGACACTCGTTCGGAGCAGGTGTGAAGGCCTTCGTCTCGTGCGATACGCTCCACTGCAGCCATCACCACCTTGGCTCGTGAATGCCGCATGCGGTGCTTGGGCTGGATGTCGTGCTTCGTGCTTAGTTGTCTATATGGTCGAATGCCTGTGCTTCGATCACCAAAGTGCCACAGATTCCACATTGCCTTCACTGTCGTCCCGGTTGGAAACTCCCACAGCGGTGGGACACAGTGCATGATCTGGCCATCGTTCCAATCCCAGCTCGTCCAAGCTGGCTCAGAGTGCGACGCAGTGTTGTTGGACGCCGTAGGTAGCTGAACAAGAGTACTGCGAGCGCAAGTATGGGACACGTTGCTGGCTCGTACGGGTTTGCGTAGACATGCTTGCCGAACTTGTCGGCACCAGTTTGGTCTGCCTTGTGGCCTTGCTCTTCTACAACGAGACAGTCTTCAGCCCACTCGATATGTTGCAGCATGATCGTATCGATCGAGTCTGAGCGACTCATGAGGTTCCACATGAGCACAAAGTAGCTCCACATGAACACCGTTGTAGCTCACGACTGGCCCTTCTTGTCTGGCTTGTCCTTCATCAGCTTCACAGCCAGCATCACGTACCCACTAGACTTCAAGTGGCGCTTGCCTTCAGTGACTTTCATAAGTCCACTCTTCTTCAGGTTGTTGATCTGCCTCTCGTAGCCTTCAAGCACGTGGCTCAGCTCCATGTCGAGCTGCGGGTCGAGCGTCAGCAGCCGAGAGCGGTACTGGTCAACAAGCGCGCTGCGGTAGCTCTCGACACACGACACAGGCATCGATGCCTTGCCCAGATCATCAGCATGCACGTTCGCCTTGTCGCACGCGTCGGCGGCACCGCACATGTGCCCAAAGAAAGCGAGGACAGCGTCTTTGGTGACTGGTACCAACAGCTCCAAGCTCTGAGAGTCCACTGCATTCGGGTAGTGCTGCGCCAGCCACTTCGTCATGATACTGATCTTCGAGTTGTAGGTCTTCTTAGTGCTTGGGTTCGTGCGTTTGGCTCTCAACGCTTGCACGATTGCAGCGGGGTCAGAGCTGCTGTCCGTGCTGGTCTTTCGCTTGCTGGATCGGGACATGCTTGTCGTGAACGGTCCAGCTTTGACCGTGATGTGGCACTATCATGGTTGACGCAAATGCCACGTGTCCCTTCCCGACCATACTTTAATCCAGTGTGCTCCCCAAACGTCACCCTACATTCACGGCAACCATGATGGTTCTGTATCACACGACTGTTCGGAAAGATCACGCTAATATCAAGGTCGCAGCGGATGGTAGTATCTATTGAGTTTAGCAAGTGAATCCTAATAGATCCTGTGGGTTTCGACTCGTTTTAAAGCTCGACGCTAGTCGCGGTGGAAGCCGCTAGCCGGAAGCAGGTCGTTGTGCAGCAACGCCAAGAGGTCAGAGTGATAGGAATGCTGCTCCTGATGTGAGTGGAATCTATTGATTTCATCAGTGTGAATGCAACCGGCTTAAAGCCAGCTGGTATCCCGATGATGAACTTATTGCGGCGGCGGCGACTGAGATCCTATGTGGACCGCTCGTTACGATCGTCTGGCACTATCATGCTATTTGTTTTTGTTCTGTTTCTGATCTTGCTGTCAACGTCGTTTCTTCATCTAGCAAGTTTACGTGAATAGAGAGAGAGAGAGAGAGAGAGAGAGAGAGAGAGAGAGATGTTGCTCAGCGAGTCCACCGGTGATCAGCCCGCTGTCGTGATCAGCGTTGGGGCACATGATGAGCCGGGGCTTGATGAGCCGGAGCCTGGTGAGCCGGGGCTCCGTGGGACAAGCATGCTCACTCGTGATCAGCCCGTGTGACACCGGCATGGACTCCGTGAACATGGTGACGCCAACGGGAGCGTCGCCGGCAACTCGCTCTCTATTGTTGCATGTACTGCATTATTGTATACCAAGAGCAGCCACAGGGAGCTGCCTAGTGCATGAGCCTCCTAGAGGACATCTAGGAGAGCAACGTAGGAAGAACACAAAGGATTATAAACACATCAATCTCACTTCCCATTTTACCACGCAAGTAACAACCACTACAACAACAAGTCTGGTTCCTCTGACCTATTAATAGGTTATGAGCCCAAGCAGCATGACGACGACCATGACCAACCCGAACACGATCTTGACCGAGACGAACTAATTTCTCTGGAGGTTCAACGCTCGCATGGAGCTGGCCCGTAAAGGTCTGTGGAACCATATCGAAATCAAGGATGGTATCGTCGACACCACCTCGCCTACTTGGGAAGTCAACGACATGAAGGCACTTGCGTTGGTGGCGAGGATGCTCAGTCCTCAGTTCCAGACGATGATTCGTCACGCCAAGACCGCATTGGAGGCGTGGGCGACGTTGGAGGGTTACTTTGTGAAGAGTAACCTTCACAACCGAATCTCGATCCGTAAACAGCTCCACGAGTTCCGTATGAGTGCTGGCGATGACATTTCCGGGCACATGCTCAAGTTCGAGAACTTGATCATGAGCATGGAGGCGATTGGTGAGGAGATGAAGGAGGACGAGAAGCTCGTGGTGCTTCTCGGCAGTCTCTCGAGCGACTACGACATGATTGTGAAAATACTCGAGAACATGAGCAACGTGACGGTGCTCTCGGCGATGGAGATGCTACACCGTGAGTGCGAACGCATGGAGGAGAAGGAGGTGAGCGAGAGCGCGCTGCGCGCCACGAACCAAGGTCACGGCAAGGGCGGCAGCCGTCGGTTTGGCAGCAACCGTGGCCAGGACAAGCGTAACCATCACTCAGCGAAGGGCAAGGGCAAGTTCAAGGGTCGGTGCTTCAAGTGTAACCGTATCGGTCACAAGGAAGCGGACTGTCGTTCGAAGGGTCAATCTGACGAGCATGTATTTTCTGTGACATGCTCCCGTGTAGTGGGTTGGCTCGTGGACAGTGGCGCCACGTCCCATATGACTTTCGCTCGCAAAGACCTCGCGAACTATGAAGTTTTTGCCGTGAATGTTGCCATTGCCATGGCGAATGGAAACATGCTGCACGCGATCGGGTCCGGTGACGTCAGCTTCAAGGCTAGCGACGGGAGTCGTGTGACCCTCACCGGTGTTCTACACGTGCCAGGATTGGACAAACGCCTCATCCGGGTGTCAGCACTGACCGACAAGTCGGCCGAAGTGCTGTTCAAGCGTGACGTCTGTGTGATTACGCGCCACGGTAGGCAACTGTTGGAGGTCCCTCGGGTTGCGAAATCGTACACTATGCAAGCTGAGGCAGCGAATCATGTTGAAGACCACGTGGATAACGTGGCAATGGATGATGATGCAGACGAGACCCTTTCAATCCGTGTGTTGCCAGGCTCTGTGGTCAACGAGCCTGTTGAACGTGATGGTGCTAATACGTCGGATCATCAGCTTGAGCTGTGGCATGCTCGGCTAGGCCACGTTTCGGCGACGCGACTGAAGGATATCGTGCGGACCAGTGTTGGGGTTCCGGCGCAGGTGTCCAGCGAACGAATGACGACGATGTGTGACGCGTGCGCCCAGGGCAAGATGACTGTTGAGCATTTTCCCGTTGGCCCACGTGGATCACTGAAGACGACGGCACCGCTACAACTGGTGCACAGTGATCTCATGGGCCCCATGAAAGCTCCATCCCGTGGAAAGGCGAAGTATGCGGTCACGTTCATCGACGACTACTCCAAGTACGTCGCGATCTATTTTCTAAAGACCAAGTCGGAGGTGTTGAATCATTTCAATATCTACAAGGCGCTCATGGAAAATCAGCTTGGAGGTAAGATCAAATACCTCCGCACGGACAACGGGGGTGAATACGTGAACAAGAAGTTCAAGTTGTTTTGTGAGACGAACGGGATCGTACACCAACTCACCGTGCCGTATTCACCGCAGCAAAATGGTGTCGCAGAGCGAATGAACAGGACCATTACCGAGATGGCTCGGTCGATGATGATGTACAGGAACGTCGATCGCCAGTGGTGGGCTGAGGCGATGCATACTGCTGTGTATTTGCTCAACCGTATTCCCTCGACTGTACGGCCGGCATACACGCCGTACGAGCTCTGTCGCCGCGAGCGACCGGACATGACGCATCTACGAGTGTTTGGATCAGAGGGATATGCTCACGTTGACTCGAAGCGAGGCAAGTTCGAGCCAACAGCTTATCAGTGTCTCTTTCTTGGGTACTCGGAAACGACCAAAGGCTATCGAGTGTGGAACAAGGAGTCGAAACGACTGATGGTCAGCCGCTCGGTCATTCTCGATGAGTTTCCCCTCGAGTACTACGTGTATGGCCCGGCTCCGTCCACACCTGTTCAGACTGTCCATCTAACCATGGATGATGACGAAGATGCTCCTGTCGAACCGCAAGTCTCTCCACAGCCTATGGACGTTGACGATGAAGGTGAGCGCATGGATGTCGATGGCGAAGGCGGTGTTGCGACTGCTCCAATGCAGACCACGATGGCTGAAAATAATCGCACGACCACGATGCTTACCAGTCAACCGATCCTAGCTCTACCCGCGCCAACGCAGCCTACTATGTTTCGACCAACCCTCCATCCTGCTGCACGCCGTCAGTTGGAGGCACCTGCGCTGCCTAGCACTATGGTGTTTCATCACAATCAGGGCTCTCGTCGACAGCAGCATCCTACTCTGCCAGCACCCGAGGATAACCGCATTGTCCCTGCTCGCACAGCTGAGCCTGACGAGAACCGCATCGTGCTGCGGCCAACACGAGCGATTGTTCCGACAAGTGGTGGTGCGAGGGGTGGCGCCGCTGGACGAGAATCGAAACGCCCACGCCTCCTACCACCATCCGAACATGCAAACGTGGCGAGTGAGGTACCGACAAGCTACCGTACCGCCATGGAGTCTCCGGAGGCAGATGAGTGGCAAGACGCCATCAACCGTGAACTCGTGTCGCTTGGGGAGCACGATGTATGGGAGTTTGTTCGACCGCCTCCCGACGCTCGAATTATTGGCTGCAAGTGGGTCTTTGCCCTTAAGCGCAACGAGAGAGGGGAGATTATTCGCTTCAAAGCGAGACTCGTTGCACAGGGATTCAGCCAGACCTTTGGCGTCGACTACAACGAGACGAACTCACCTGTTGTAACATTGAACTCTATTCGAATTCTACTCGCTCTATGCTGCGATCAAGGCTACAGCATCCACCAGTGTGACGTCGACACTGCATTTCTTTACGGAAAGCTGAAAGAGACTATCTACATGCGAGTCCCCGAGGGGATTGACCACGACGACGGTGATGTATGCCGCCTGAACAAAAGTTTGTACGGACTGAAGCAGGCTTCGGCCGTCTGGTTTCACACCATTTGCCAGGTGTTCGAGTCGATTGGTCTTAGCCAGTGTACGAGCGACCCATGCATTTTTGTCAAGTGTTGTGATGATGGCTTCATTTACGTGAGCCTCTATGTGGATGACCTATTGATTGCTGCAAAGAGCGAGAAGGATGTGGAGAAGGTGAAGCACGATCTTCAGACGCACTTCAAGTTGAAGGACCTTGGCCTTGCCAAGTACATCATCGGTATGGAGATCAACCACGACATCGAAGGTAAACGACTAGTGCTGACACAGACGCAGTTCATTCAACGTCTTGTCGAGAAGTACAACCAGGAAAGTGCATTCGGCACTGACAACCCGTGTGATCGTGGTCAGCTCATGACGGTAGTCAAGAACGAGCCGTCGGCAAGTGAGCTCGAGCGCATGGCTCGGCGTCCATACCGTTCTCTTATTGGCTCGCTCATGTACCTTGCGACTGGTACCCGCCCAGACATTGCATTTGGTGTGACTTTCTTGAGTCGTTTTGCCGAGCACCCGCGTGAGGTCCATTGGAATGCAGCCCTCCGTATTGTAAGATACCTGAAAAAGACACCAGACATCGGCCTAGTCTACGAAACCGATGGGAGCGGCCCTGCTCTCAAGGCGTGGTGCGACTCCGACTGGGCTAGCGATACAATGACACGTCGCTCAACGAGTGGGGTTCTAGTTCTCATGTGCGGTGCACCTCTTATCTTCAAGTCTAAGCTCCAGCGAACAGTTGCGTTGAGCTCGGCCGAGGCCGAGTATGTTGCCATCTCTGTATGCACGCAAGAACTGCTGTGGGCTCGCAGTCTCCTTGGTGAGATGGGGTTTAAACAATCCGAGCCATCAACAATCCATGGTGACAACCAGAGCGCCATCGCGATCGCACGCAACGTGGGCTACAGTGCTCGAGCCAAGCACATTGACATCAAACATCACTTTGTCCGCATGCATCTTGCAAACGACGATATCGAGCTCGCCTATGTACGCTCAGCCACGCAGCTCGCGGACTTCATGACAAAGCCGCTCACGACGAAGCCGTTCCAACTGCTCCGTCACCAGTCCGGTGTTCGAGAATCGAGTTGAGAGGGGAGTGTTGCTCAGCGAGTCCACCGGTGATCAGCCCGCTGTCGTGATCAGCGTTGGGGTGATCAAGCACACGATGAGCCGGGGCTTGATGAGCCGGAGCCTGGTGAGCCGGGGCTCCGTGGGACAAGCATGCTCACTCGTGATCAGCCCGTGTGACACCGGCATGGACTCCGTGAACATGGTGACGCCAACGGGAGCGTCGCCGGCAACTCGCTCTCTATTGTTGCATGTACTGCATTATTGTATACCAAGAGCAGCCACAGGGAGCTGCCTAGTGCATGAGCCTCCTAGAGGACATCTAGGAGAGCAACGTAGGAAGAACACAAAGGATTATAAACACATCAATCTCACTTCCCATTTTACCACGCAAGTAACAACCACTACAACAACAAGTCTGGTTCCTCTGACCTATTAATAAGAGAGAGAGAGAGAGAGAGAGAGAGAGAGAGAGAGAGAGAGAGAGAGAGAGAGAGAGAGAGAGAGAGAGAGAGAGAGAGAGAGAGAGAGAGAAACTTTGCATGTACTACGGTTGTGAGGAAGCCCGATTAGGCTCCTTCAAGTCGCAGCATGTACAGCACGGGTAACGTCGATTTCCAGCCATCGATATGGAGATTGATGCATCTCTGCACCGCAGCCTAGTTGCGGTCTCCTGCATGAACACGGGTTTTGTCGAAGAGCTTGGTTGCTTTGGGGTCCTTGACGACAAATTTAATCGAGGTCTTCAATAGCGCTGAGCTCGTGATGTTCAGCGATGTGTTCTTGGCTGCGCTGACGGTTGTATTGCGGGCTACATTGTTGGCTGTGTTATGGGTTTGGGTGGCATTGCGTGGGCGAATGCGGGTCGTGTTTTGGGCGAATGCGAGCGATGTCGAGAGAGCGAGGAACAACACAAGAAACACCTTCATGGTCTTGGCCGCTTGCGAGATAGGAAGTAAAATCGTGAATGGGGGCGCTTGTTAGCGTCATTATTAAACGATGGAGACAGTGGCAAGCATTCCCATTCATTGCCGAAAGCATCGAACGGTCAATTGAGAGAGAAACTAGTTTGTGTTTCCAGCTGGGATTGAAGTATTCGGTGTCCACAACCACGATCATGGATAATATATCCAGCCTCGATTGAAGCATTTGGTGTCCACGACGAGGATACGGGTCATGGGGATCTTTAATCATCAACATTTCAGTACAGAGCGATGGTAATGATGATGACGAGTGATATGAAGTACCTCCGTATGCAACATGCGGCCGGCTACTATTCACCGTTCTGTGATCGTTAGAGCAATGATGTCTCTCTTGGCATGACATTCCAGGTGTCTCTTTCAGACAACAAAAAGAACGATGATGATGATGAAGATGGAGTCTACCACAATAGACTCCTCCTTCACTACGAGCTTTAGAGGGGCCAACCCAATGTAAAAGCTAGGATGCCCGATATCGGAGCTGAACTCTTCGCGAAGGATGAGCCCACACGCAAAGGATAACGGAAAGACACCAAATTGACATCGAGGCATCAGGCTACGGTTCTATACGACGCCTCCCTCCACAGGACCCAGACCACTTTTCTGGAAGAATTGTGCGACTTGTTGCGACTCAAGTCAACTATCTCACCCAACTCCCCTCCAAGGTTCCATCACGACCTCTGGATGCCCACCATCTCATGGAAACTAGATGTATCGTAGTGTGTTAGAGTAGCAAAACGAGAAGTCCTCACAAATGGAAATCAGTTGAACCCCCCTCTGATCCTCGCAATAACTTCGCGATCGCCGACAATCCGCAATCACGAATTGCACAGCCTACGTGATACTACAAGTGCGCTTTTTTTTTCTTCTTTTCTGCCTTGTCGAGGTCTGCACATGGATCCAACAACCTAGGGCTCACAGCAGGGTGGCTGCACGGTTGGCCAAGCTCGCAATCGAGTCCAGCGCCACCCCCCCCCCCCCCCCCCCCCCCCCCCCCCCTCCCATAATACCCACTCTGACCTAGCGAACCTGTTTCTCAACGACCTGCGTCCATAATGGTCTTCCCAACCCGGTCACGTTGAATTCTGACAGGTCAGGATGAACTCCATAGATTTCGCTTGCATCATCAACGTCATCATCTAAGAGCCCCACCCCCAAAGTGTCGCGTCGTTAACGTGAAGAACTCCAGAGCGTGCTCATCTGACCCGAGATTGACTCCTTGTGGCTGGGATAGCAGCGCGTCTCAGGCAGATGAGTTGGAGTATCCAAACCATCACCTAAGAGTCAGATACTTGCACGGCGCAGGACGTGGTCGAAAAAGCCGTTCTGTAGCGGAATAGCAGACTTGCACACCCGGGTGTATCGATGCGATGTGCGCATTAAATTGCATGGAGAGGTTCGCGACACACGAGAGCGGAGACGCGCCAGCATCTTCGCGGTAGTAGAATGTTGAGAGAGAGAGAGAGAGAGAGAGATGGTAACTTGACTCGTACGTTACGGTTACTATCGGGAAGCCCGATTAGGCTCGTTTACGTTACTGCATGTACGGCATGGACAACATTGATCAAAAGCCATCGATATGGAGATTCATTCGCCTTCGAGCCGCGGCCTAGTTGCGGTCTCCAGTGTGGTCCCGGGAAATGTCGAAGCGACTGGTTCCTTGGTCGTCTTGGACGACAAATTTAATCGACAAGCTGTTTGTGAAGTTCAGCGATGAGAAATCGGTAGCGTTGAGGGCTTTGCTGCGAGATGGGTTGTTGTTTGCTTTTTGTGTGGGGGTCGCGCTGGGGACGTGGGTGTGCGTGGCATTGTGTGTGGGCGAGTGGGTCGCGTTGTGGGAGTGGGGCTGGGTCACGTTATGGGCGAAAACGAGCGATGTCGAAAGCGCGAGGAACAACCCAACACAAACCTTCATGATTGTTGACCCTTGCGAGGTAGGAGGAGAAATCCTGAATGAGAGTGCTCACCATTGTCCACTGAAAAATGGACCCGCCAAAAACTTCGAATAGCACAGGAGCCATACAGTGCTCCCAGCTGGAAATGAAGCATTCGATGTCCACTGCGAGGAAATGGATAATGTTGGATGACTCGGCTATATCACATCCACAATACGAGGTCTCATGTGCTCGCTCTCCAAATATCAACCGTGCAAACGAGCAATCATGATGATGATGGCACAACAGTTCCTGTCACTGAACACTTTGCGGAGGACAAGTCCATCCAAATGGTAGGATAGTGCAACACACCAATCCCACATCCTGGCCATAGACACTTGCTGCACCTCGCACAAAGCGTGAGAAAGAGCAAGAACTAGGGTTGTATGTTGAGACGGAGACTTCTAGAGAGCACACTGAAAGAGTCGGGGGCAATCAGAGCCGAATCGAGCGTAAACCCACGAGTCTTTTTGCTTTCGTTGTATAGATGGGACAGAGAAAGAACCCCACTCGTGAACCGTCTCAGAGAGCCGGCAACTGTTGAGATCACCAGGAAGGACACACTGAGTGTGGTTTCGCATTGCCAACTCCCTGTTGAGATGCTTGGTATGCGAATGAGGACATCAATATACTGGCTTCCAGCGGATGAAGCATCTTTTTTTAGCTGAGAACGGACTCCTGTTCGACGAACAAGGTATCCGCACATGCATACAAGCGCCTTGTTTAGCCATATCCATAGGGTTCTTCGATCATCTTTGAACACGAAGACTGTATCTCTCCAGAGACCAAATCTTCATTTCTCTGATACCACTACACCCCCTGCAGCTTTGTAGTGCCCAAGCCGCCACACACTTCGAGGCTTACGAGCAGCGCAGTCAGCAGAGTCGCTCTGTGTCGAGAACAATTTGTGCGCCGCGGGTGCAGGCATAGCACTGGTTGAGATGAGCTTGCACGCCATGCGAGAGCAGAGAGAAGTGTAATCGTGAGGCAAGGAACGAGAGAGAGATGGGAGTCAGCAATATTTTTTCTGTTAGAATGGTATCAGGAACTCTCAAGAGGATGTTTCCCCAAAAACGAAACCATGGATAAGAAGTCGTCCGCGTTGACGATCACACACGGTCTCCATTGTGAGCACGGTAGATGTCGAAACGATCGGTTCCCTCAGGGTCTTCACTGACGTCCAGCATACTGAACGAAAGCGAGTCTTGTCTTCTCAGGTTGGAGTTTCCACTTTCTGCGAGGACGAGGGATAATGAAACGACAAGCAGCAGCACAGCGAGTAACTTCATGGTCTTGGATGCGTGCGAGCCCCGAGGAGAAATCTCGAATGAGACTTCACGTCAGTGGCAGCCACATCCCGGTCATGGAGGCATGTGGCAGAATGCAACCATGACGACATGCTCTCTGAACAAGAAGAGTTGAAGCAGCTGGTCGTGACGCGACTCTCTTCAACATTAGAACAATCAGTCATCTGAGACCAGATTTGCATGCTTATTTTGAGATGCGACTGGAGAAGCGCAACGAGACATCGCTGAGAAATGTCACGCCGTCTAAAACGTTCCTCTTCGCTGATCTCTTTACGACCCAGAGAGCCGGGAACACGGGAACCGTATCCGGATACGCCATTATTATCAGTCGGGATCGCATCGACAAGAACAGACCTCAGAAGTCAGTGCAGAGGACGCGAGTCGCCAATGGGAATGCGCCACGCCGAGAGCTGTTCAGGGAGTCACGTCAATTCTCCGACATGGAACGTGTAATTTATGGTAGCGCCTCCATAAATAAGAGTGAGTCCTCCACGGGCTTCTTGTAACGTGTTGTTCAAAGACCTGAGCGTGGAGCGCGATGACGCTACAATCGAAATTGATTGCAATATCCGAACTCGAGAACACGTGAAGAAAGTTGCTGAGAAGATCTCGCCATGCTGCCAGAGGACGATTAGCTGCTGAAAGCAACTTCATTTTACGCCTCGGTGCAAACATGCATCACTTTATTTCTATACAAGAATGCAGTAAAATCTCTTCGAAGTTGGATCTGATTGCAATACAACTTTTCTGTGAGTCTTGGTTGCTGTCGATTCCTGTGTCCACTCGCGATCTTCGTTTGCGTGCCCGTTTTGGAGCATCACTTCACAGATGCATTTCACTTCAAAATGGTTTGCAGTGATGGCAAAGGCTATTTGGAAGATGAGTTGTCGCGTGAACCTGGCGTGATGGCGATATGCCTCACGCTGCAAGGAGGGGGAAAGCATTGAAGTGCAAGTTTGATCGCATCCCTCGTTTTGCTCGCCGTGTCCCTCGTTTGAACCCATCTGTGCCACCAGCTTGCCTATCGTATTGTACAGGGTATTGGTTTTCGACCGCTAAGGGATCTCAGGTCAAGTCTTGACCTGAGATGGAGCCAACCCACTCACTTGACGAGCCGATTTCTCCTCCATTGCCTTCCATTGCGGCTTTTTCTACTTCTGCTGCACCCATCGGAAATCGTTTTCTTGCTTTCATGCTGCTCGCTCGTCCTCTTCGATTTGTGCCACTTGCCCGCACTGTCTCGCGTTCAGCTCGGCTTCGTGTCCGTCGCTCGCCTCAAGCACCAACGACTCCCAAATGGGGCTGCAGGCCCGTTCCTACGAACGACACTCGCGTTTATTAGTGCTGGCACTGCAGCGACTGTAATCATGTCCAAGGAGACCGATCTCAAGCGAGGAAAATCGCAGTCAGAGCTGGAATCGTACGAAAAAAGAAAACCACAGTCAGAGTTGGACTCATACGAGGATCGATTCACCGAATGGGCTCAATCCATTCGATTGAAAGCGAAAGACTTCAAACACCAGGTCGTCGAAGCGGTTCGTAGATTCTACGGAAGGTGTAGATGAGTGGATTTGATTAATGGACGCTTTGTCTATGTGCGCAACAGATCCCAGGGGAGAACCACCGCGTGCTCGCAGGAGTCATTGCAGTAAACATCGGAGTCTGGGGCCTCTAGCAAATATCTTCATGCAATCCGACATTCCACCGCTTTATGTGGCGACATTTTACCTGCTCGTATGATAATGTAGTCAAGCATAAACGCGTTCATACACTCATCACGGCCGAGCTCAGTCACATGTCGACCCTCCATCTCGCGGTCAACATGTTAATGCTCTGGGATTTTGGAAGTCAGATTCTCAAGCCACAAGATCAGAAAGCCGACCCTTGGCTTTCTCGAATCACTGACACCGTCATAGGATGGTTCTCCACGAAGCATCGTGCGCCTGAGCTGCTGACAATTGATCAATTCATGGCGATGTATGTGTCATCGGCAGTTACTTCGTCAGCGTTCAGCATTGTGGCATCCAGGCTTCGCGGATTCCCGACAAGTGAGTCTTTCCCTTGATGCCTAAAAATTCGGTTGCGGCGACGCTCACCAAAACATACTACCTCACAGTCCCCACGAACGGCGCAAGTGGGGCCGGAATGGCGGTTTTCTCGATGTTTTGCCTCCTCTTTCCTGAACGACCACTGTTTCTGTTCAGCATCTATGAGATGAGCACTGAGCAGACGCTTCAACTCAGCTTGGCGATCAACTTGATCGGATCAATTTTCCAAAGGGGCGGCGGCATTGATCATTTTGCGCACCTCGGAGGGCTCTTGAGTGGGTCCATTGCCTATGAACACCTTGGAGAACGAGCGACGCTGAACTAAGTCAGAAGCTAATCTATGAGGCCGGCTTGCAAAGCGATAACTTGTGCCTTTCGATTCCAAGTTGATACTGTTTATTGACATGGGAGTCCGCCGACTCTAAGACTGCTTGCTCTTAATTGCTGGCACGACTTTCGCTCGTCCCTGGAAAGCATCTTTTACGTTAGCCCAGAAATTCTTGAGGTTGTATGGGTTGAAGTCTACGTCGTGCTTTGTGAAGTGCTCCTCCGTATTAAGAATCGTGTCTGGGGAAAAGAGACCTCCCCACGATGCGTCCAAGTCTTTCTTTCTCTCGGCTCGAGAAACTTGTCCACTGGATGGTAATGTGGAAACGAGCATGTTGAAGAGCCGTTTGGCGCCAGAGGCATTGTCGGGATTGGCTTGCGCGTGGAGGGCATCCCGCTTGAACGATTCGCCGGCCGTGATGTTCAGTGTGATACGCTTGATTTGGACCAATATGAAGAACCACACCACGACCCCCACCATAAACGACGCAGCAGCCACAAAGCCCAACGGTTGGTTGTTCTGTTGATCAGCAATATTGAGATGAGAAGGTTGCGCTCGAAATCACTAGAGCGCCTCTGTGACGTACCGCCACGACTGAGTGAATGGCGTCTCGGAACTGATCGTCGTCTTCTGTGATGCTTAAACTCTACGAAGGGTACATGAGATACACGGAGGATCTCAATCGCCAACACAAGCCGCACCTGAACGACAAAGACACTGCTCGACACATAAAATACATCGATGCATAGTGCGAACTGGGCCACGAGGAAGAGGATGAACTGAGGATAGTTGTGCACGCCAACACATGTGCTGATCCAAACTGGGGAGAACGTTAAGGTACCAATCGATTCCGAACAAATCATGACCGTCAACGTACTGCAGCTATCCACCAAACGCCAACGGTAGTAAGCATACGATGGAGCTGACAAGCGGTGGAAAGAGGAGGGATACGTACTGGTGGTCGAAGCGCGCGACGCAGTGGTTACATACACGGCAGTGCTTGGATCGAGGAATCCTGTCGTGTCCGCGCTGTCAGCATATACATACCCGTACCCACTTCTTCCAGCTAGCACTCACTTGGGCGTCTTGCACGTCCTGCAAAACTTGTTCTCCGGGAAAAGCACAGGATGCGGAGGATACTTTTTGAACTGGTGGATATTGTCTGCTGTGATCACGCCTGGATCGCTGCGGCACAGGTAGATAAAGAGCCCAAACGTAACGATCCACAGTGTGAGCGTAGTCCACTTGCGGTGCTCATCGACGTATTGGTTCGGGATGTAGGGGTACGCCTCGGTCACGAAGGCGTATTTACACCAGATCATGAGCCCGACGTACAGCGTCTACAGAGCGTCTCTGAGCGTGGGAGTCGCGCGAGCGAGTAGAGATTGGAGCAGCCGCGCACCTGCACGATGGGGTTACGCTCCCAGATCACATAGTTCCACACGCGGAGCGCCGCGCCTTGCAGCGACCAGGTCGGCATGGTCGTCCGTCGAGTAAAATGACACAGGGCGCCAAATCTGACTCGAGTGTAGCTCTTCCTAAGTGCGCACGACGAGATCCAACGAACTTAGCGATGCACTTCGTTTAAGTGAACAAAAGAGCTTTTCAATTGATTTTGGATAAATACAACGACTAACAAAGCGCCCCATCGACTCGGCGTTGAAAACGACTCGTTCGTGTCTTCTTAGGCGTCATGAGGAGGTGTTGGCACTTGGGCTCGCCAGACGTGCGGGCTGTCGACAGTCTCGACCGTGTTGATCTCCAGGTTGAAGAGGAAGTTCATGATGAAATCGCGAGACTTGTGCTTGGCTTGATGTGTGACCGAGAAGGCAAGTGTGCGAGTGAGGCGTATGCTGCTCGAGGAAGATGCGATGGCGGAGCTCGGAGATTCCAAGCTGCCGACCGCTCCCAGCCAGTCGAGTTCGCCGTTTCTAGAAGCCGCTCGAGGGCGCGTGCCAGTGAGAACACAGACAGCTGAGTTGCGCGGTGCCATTCGCTTGTTTATCGCCTTCAAGACCATAGAAAGGTGCCGGGGGCAACGCAGGATTTTGAACACGCGAAGGAGATGCAGCAAGCCGGAGCCGTTCGCAAGTGGCGTCAATCTAGATTCTCTCAAGTGACGAGGCAGCGGCCGTCTAATCCTTTGGTTCAACTGCATCGTTTTGAAAAGGGTAATATTTAATACAGGTTAGATTGACTGCGCTTTCATAGGATTTGGACAGTATCCACTCGAAAATCGAACGAGCATTATTTATTGGAGGTCTTGTATCACCCGTTGCATGTGACAAGCGAAGGAAGTGAGCTCTTCACATGGAATTGTGCTCCGTCACATTTCCCGAACGAAAGATCGTGACGCACGGACCTGTGCCGAACGATCGGCGAGCGACTCGAGATTCTCAACGATTTGCAAACATGCGTCGAGTGGCTTTCTACCGCAATACGAAGGATTGACGTTCATGGAGTTTGAGAACGCATTCGACATGTATTTTTGGTGTTGACTTTCATCTTATACAGAAGAAAATCATTCGAAGATGCGCTAGTGAGCACTACATTCTGAGCACGTCGGCATTGGTAGGCGGCTGGGTCGGCTTGTACTTCCACCAGAAGGGATAGATCATCATCTTGTTTGATGCTGAGTTGCGCTGCCTGGGCTGCTTGTCTTGAGAGCGAGTCAATTGAGGAATGAAATCATTCCGGATGGAGCTTCTTGGCACACGGCACGTGCCTCGGGGCATAGTGCAACGAGTTATAGAAGCGAATCGCCTACAAGACTGTCGAGGATACGGCCACGAGCAACGCGTCACGGTGCCAGCAACTGGCGGCACCAAGGACACGACATGGTTCGTGCCCGTGCGTCGAATCTGTTTCGCAGTTGGGAGATTCCGTCAGGCATCCATGGCCTGAACTCGCGGCGAGTGAGCAGCACAAAGTTGTGCAGGCGCAGTCCCACTGTCGACGCTGCGTGAAAAATTTAACAAGAGGCTTGTTCGCGTGGAGTTGTCGACTGTCGCATGTTTCCCGCGTCCTTCGAAAGAATAGAAGCGTGCATCTGCACGAAATCACGCGCCACAAACGAGCCTCAGAGCGCCTCCTAGTTGCACCGACATCCTCCGACCCCAGTTGAAACGACTGGCTCTGCGCGCGCGTCGAGCCCAGCACAGCCCAAGGAGCAGATTTACGGCTTCGCTCATTCCGACATTCGCAAGCTCGCCATCACCCAAGTGACCCACTCCAGGCAAGCCACACACACGACATCTAAGACAATGGACTTCTTGCCGTTCGCTGAAATCCCCGAGGCCGAGAGCTCCGCGAACCCGCACGTCTGGCGTGCCCCCGTGGTCTGCCAGCCACAGCAAGAGTGAGGCAGAGCGCCAAACCGATATTAATACCAACACAATATTACCTCTTGAGATCTATAAATGCTTCCTCCTTTGAAATGCCAAGCATTGGTAGTCCTTCTTGTCGTTCTGCGTTGGCTCCTGAAACATGGCTACACTCGATCCCCACACTATACACCACCTTCCCTCTGTATAGTATACACTCGCACTCTTTGAAGTGGCGCGATCTTCTTGTCGTTACTTCACGCGCACCCATACCGGTTTTTCTACCGGTATCCCCACAGTTTTGGATTTTTTTGCCTCCCTCAAGAGTGAAGAAGGTCAAGGATCGGCACAGGTGAGCTCGCGATCCATGGCGTTCCCGACGCTCGCCGCGCGCCTGCGCGTGCTTCCGCGGCGCGCGAGAGCCGAGGGATCGCTAGCAGACGCTTCGAAGAGCGCGCTGACGAATTTGCGTGGCCGGAAACGGCGTGTGGGCGTCGCAATTAGATGGCGGACTCGGCGTACTCGTTCAGTTTGACGACGTTCAACCCGTCGGGCAAGTTGCTCCAGATCGAGTACGCGCTGAATGCGGTCAAGCGCGGCAACCCGTCGCTCGGCATCAAGTGTACGTGAGGGATTTGCGTTGGCTGTGTGGTGAGAGGGGACGCGTCGTCTAATGGGAGGAGGTGGTAACCATCAGGCAAGAACGGCGTCGTGATCGCGACCGAGAAGAAGCTCCCGACGATCCTTGTCGACGAAGACTCGCACAAGAAGATCGCGACGCTGTCGGAAACCGCGGGCATCGTGTACAGCGGCATGGGCCCGGACTACCGCGTGCTCGTGCGCAAGGCGCGTAAGAAGGCGCAGACGTACTTCCAGAAGTACCGCGAGCACGCGCCTGCGAGCATTCTCGTGCGCGAGCTGGCTGCGATCATGCAGGAATTCACGCAGTCGGGCGGCGTGCGTCCGTTCGGCGTCTCGATTCTCTTCGCCGGCTACGACGACGACGGCCCGCAGCTCTACCAGATCGACCCGTCGGGCACGTACTTCGGCTGGAAGGCTACTGCTGTCGGCAAGAACGCCGAGAACGCCAAGACCTTCTTGGAGCGAGTACGTTGAGACTTCCTTTGGCGTGCAGTTTGGAGACACGGCGGCTGATCGTAGCTTGTGGCGTGCACTAGCGTTACAACGAGGACCTGGAGATCGAAGATGCGATCCACACGGCGCTGCTGACGCTCCGCGAGAGCTTTGAGGGCGAGGTGCGTCTAGTTCAACTCTCCGCATTGCTATGGTAAAGTCGTGCTGATCTGTGGCTTTGTATGGTGCGCAGATGGACTCGACCAACATCGAGGTGGCGGTCATCAAGGACGATCGGAAGTTCCGTATCCTCACGCCAGCCGAGGTCAAGGACTACCTGGAGCAGGCCGAGTAGAGTTGATCATCAAGTTCGTGTTCCACCCCAGACAGAAAACAACCATGATAACGCAGGGGGGCAACAGACGACGAATATAAGAAAACTCTTGATGCGCGGGACTTGGATGTGTTGTCACAAGCAACCAAGAGCTTCACAGTGGTTGAGCTTCTCTGTCAACTCTGAAGCTATCACCATGCTGCCTCATTAACAGGTGACGTCTTTCGCGCGAAGATTAATACCGTAGTGGAAGCATTGTATAAAAGTACCGAGGGTCCTACATGACGGAGGGCAGACTAGTGTATCGTGGTGGCATCTCAGACCGATACCGTCGATGTGTCCGATTCTTTCTTCGCAAAGGACGAGGAAGAGCTGCCAAGCGCTCGGTTCATCGAGATCGTGGTCTGCACCGAGAGCACAGCGGCCTTGAACTTCTTGCGCGCGTGGAAGCGACGCAGTTCCGTCAGCGCACTCGTGAGCGGCACGTTGGCTACATCTGTGCCCGTGATCCACTTGTTCTCGAGCAGTTCTCCGGCAGTTGCCCTGTAAGTCCAGCGCACGCACAAACGTCAGTATTCAGTTCCCATGATGGATACGTTCAGATGGCTACGCACCGCTTCGACGGGTCGACAACAAGCATGCGACCAATGAAGTCCTTGGCGTCTTGCGAAACGTTGTCCCAGTATGGGGAGTCGAACTGGTACTTGCCCTTGCGGATCTTCCGGAAGAGGATTGGCTGCGAGTCGTCGTGGAATGGCGGGTACCCGGCCAGAAGAATGTACGTGATGATACCGATACTCCAGATATCCACGGGCTTGCCGTACGATTCGCCTTCCAAGATCTCGGGGGCGACGTAGCCAGGCGTACCACACGTAGTGACGAGGCCTGCGTTATCGACTTCGACCTTCTTCGCGAACCCAAAGTCGGCAATCTTGATCGACGCGTCGTCCGTAGCTGACAGAAGCAGCAAGTTCTCGGGCTTGAGGTCGCGGTGGACGACGTCCTTATCGTGGCAGTACTTGATCGCATTCAGCAGGATCTGCACGAGGTCTCTCGCTTCTTTCTCCGAGTAGAACGTCTTCTCCACGATGCGGTCAAAGAGCTCGCCGCCGCTCACAAACTCCGTCACGAGGTAGTAGTGCTCGGGCTCAATGAAAAACTCCTTCAGCGACATGATGTTCGGGTGGTCCATCGACTTGAGGATCTCGACCTCGGTCAAAATCGCCTCGTCGTCTTCGGCCGTGAGCTCGGCGCGCTTGATGACTTTGATCGCGTACTTGGTCTTGGTCTCCTTGTCCGTGCCTTCGCGCACGACCGAGTACGAGCCCGAGCCGATGACCTTTCCGAGCGTGTAAAAGTCCTTGACGTTGCCTCGACGCGGCGCTGGGCCGTCGCTCGCGCTCTGCTTCGGCTTGGCCGCGGCGTTGACGAGCGCGGCCTTCGGCTCGGCCTCGGGCTTGCGCGGACTGGCCGGCGGACTCGGCGCCGGTCGGTTCTAAAGGGCATATCTCGGTCAGTTTGGAGGCGTTTGGAGCCGTTCTTTCGCGAGAATCACCGCCGTACCTTCCAGCAGAACAGACAGTCGATGCAGCCCATGGCGGTCGGCGGCGGGAGGAGCGAGAATGCGGCGAGAGAAGACGAGATCGCCCACGGGATCGCACTGACTTGGAGTGGAAGTTGCCCGAAGTGGCCTCTTGGGTTGGGACGTGGGAAAAAATCAGTGAAGTGGACCACATGAATCAAACGTTTGTGAAGCCAAGTACAGTAGGTTCACTAATAACCAACGTTAGATTAAAAGGGAACGTAACGTTGGTTATTATAGATGGGGTAAGCGAACCTATCCTAGGTTCGTTTATGGGATTAGGGACATGGCCTCAGAATCCCGAATAGCAAGACAACCCGTACTGGGGGTGCAGTGGATGGAGTGGAGCCCTGCAGTCATGCCGTGGAGCTGGATGGCGACGCGTTGGCATCCGTTCTGTGGCTGGGGCATGGTTGATATCGTCGCACCGTCGTGGCGCCATGTCTAGTTGGATGAAACAAGGGTTGCAAAACGACGAAATGGGCATCCCTACGGTCTAAAGTCTGATTGGCAAGTGTGGATATGATACGAAGCACAACTACGAGATGGACGTCAAACAATAGTTGACGTGCTGTTAAAAGAGTGTTAGCCCGTGGGATTCAACAATACGGAAGATCATGTTGCTGGTCGAGTGCGCCCTGTAGTGAACTGAGTTTTTCTACTCGGGTACGATTACATTGGCATCTCAGTTCAGGTCATGAACAGAATTCATCGACGGATCGAGGACGTTCTACCGGTGGAGGTTTCTGTCTGAGACAGCAAAAGTTACTAACTTACCGCTTTCCGCGGCTCACTCAAAAGATGAGTAAATATTACGCAGGATCAGTCGAGACTGTCTCTCCAGTGAGCAATACTTACGCATCGTGACTCATCATTAGTCGCCAGTCGTCTGTGTGGGACTGGCGTTGCGGAAGTTGTCGACCTTGATGCCGTGGTTTTTGGTGCCTCTTTGACTGAAAACCACCGATTAAACCAGGTGAGATGGCTCGAAGACATCGTTCTCTGGGGGGAACTCGACAACCGTTGTTCGTCTTCTCTGGCATGTCGCACCCACTGAAAAGGATTGGCGAGTTTATCTGCTTGGCCAGTTCGGGATTTTAGCGGAACCCGTCACCATTATGCGGTGGTCTCTTCATGCAGCTCTCGTAGTGCTTTGTGCATGGCGCCAAACAACTGCGAGGAACGTCACGAGAGAAGTCCCCGTTAAGTCAGGTCTTCGTCCTTGGGTCGACCCCGACACACCAGCAGATCGACAAGTCTACATCAGTTCTCGCGGGCGAAGATGGGAACTGACGATGAGCGATGAGTTTAATACTCCTGATCGCGACTTTCGCCCCGGAAAGGACCACATGTGGACATCACTGGAGAAGCCCGATGGTGTCAACGGTGCGAAGCAACTTTACTCACACAACATGACCTCGACAGCGTGTGATGACGACGGAACTTGCTATTACTACATCAAGGTCGTCGAGGACGTACAGAACATTACAGTCTACAACATGTACATCAACCCTCCCGGCTTCGAGACCGTCGGCTTCCAGTACCGTGCTGCGATGGTCCAGTCGTGGAACAAATTCTGTTTTCAAGGAGGCATGTTGGAAGTGCGGGCACAGCTGCCTGGAGCAGTGAGCAATAAGTCGGGGAACCCGGATTTGGCCAAGGGACCCAACGGCCGTGTGTCGAGTATGCCATACTACCCGACGTGGCCTGGTATCTGGCTGTTGGGAAACTTGGGACGTGCGATTTTCAGTGGCTCGACAAACAGAGTATGGCCATTCTCGTACAACCGTTGTGAGCCGAAAGTGTTCGATCCATCCTTCCAACGCATCAGCGCCTGTGACTCGAACCCAGGCTACGGCCTCAACCCCAACCAAGGACGCGGTGCACCAGAAATCGATTTGGTGGAAGGTGGCGGTACGATGGTTTCGTCATCGATCCAGCTTGGACCTGGAATGCCGGAGAACTACCGACAGTTTCGCGTCAACACTTCAATCGATCAAACATACTGTATCTACGGAGGCTCCTGCAAGACCCCTGGCGCAAACCTTCCAGATGTACCGACAGGGTACTACAAGAAAGTGCGAGGCCACAAGTCATGGTACCAAGGTCTCCGCTACCAGCCAAACCCATTTTGCGACCCGGATCCAGCGCAAAGCCAGACATATGAGGCCATTTCAAAATCCGTCAAGGAGGGTATCGTGGGGAACTCCTGTAACTCCTCGTACTGTCCAGCCTCAAACGATGCGAACGCAGATCTGGGCCTCGTCGACGGCAAAGGCCCCAAGCACTGGGGAATCAACCACAACGGAACTTGTTTCCCGCTCATGAATGCGTACTTTGGGTCTTATCTGTGTGACCCAGACAACCAATGGCGCCAGTGTCCATTCCCTCGGAAATCGACGACACCAAAGACCAACATCATGGAGCCGTTCCACTATCAGATGGACGCGATCTCATCCAACTGGCCGTTGCACATGGCCGCGTACACGGACTACCTCACGTACCAAGTGGAGTGGGTGACTGGCAAGAACGGGTACGTGCGATGGAACTTGGATAGCCACCCGATCTTTGAGATTCCGGCCAAGTCGATCGAAGAGGTCCCACAGGACAAGGAGAATTCCAATCCGATCAAGATCATGCCTGAGGAGCCGATGTACATCATCTTCAACGTGGCTCTATCGACAAGCTGGGGTTCAAATCCACCAAACCCTGGCAAGCCATGCCGTGGCGATGGCAAGGACAAGACGGTCAACCGCATTTGTGACGAATTGCCAATGTACATGAAGATTGACTACATTCGCCTCTACCAAGACCTAGCGGATGACCTCGAGCCGGACAATTATATGCAGATTGGTTGTGACCCTGCATCACATCCGACGCGCGAGTGGATCGATGGCCACATCGAGCTCTACACGGACTATCTTAATCTAGCGATCGACGTCCCTGGCGGTGCTTCTTGCAGCCGCGACGATGACTGCACGATCAGCACTTCCCATAGTATCCAGTACCCGTGGTTTGTTACCGGTCGTTGTGTCAAGAATCGTTGTGTCTGCACGAGCCCATCGTGGGGTGGACCTCGATGCACGTCAGTTCTCAATGCCAGTCGGCGTGCAATCGTAAAGACGTGGGGCCTTGAGGGCTACGGGCCATCTTCCACCCTCGCAATATCTGTCGGTGGTACGTTGATTGTATTGACGCTCATGTCCATTGGTCTGGACAAGATGCGCCAACGTGCTTTGACAATCCGACTCGAGGAGGCTGCCGCCAAACAAGGACCTGCGGCTGAGACGACTTACGCCTTCGGATCTCCCTCCACCGATGACTCAGTTCGATCCCGACGAAAGGGAGCTCTCGTGGTCAGCCAGAACGTGCTGTGAGGCATGCCAGAACGCCAAGACCACACACAAAGAGAACATAACGTCGACATAATATAGATGTATGTCTCTTTTTATAGAGTACATATCATATTCTGAGAGCCTTGAAGCTCACGTCTGAAAGAAGAGCTCTATCACGTCACGTCTTGCGCAACGACGAGGGATCCTTTTTGGCGGGCGCGTACAGAATCTGCTGTCGACGGCGTTGCGAACGCATAGAACTTTTCTGCTGCACCATCTTGTCTCGCCTCCGTTTCTTCAAATCTCAATAGCCGGGAGTGCTCTTTCATCTTATTGAAGCTCATCGACATAAAAGTGAGCACGATCAGCGTACCCCCGAGCCCGAGCGTGATAGGGAATGCTGGTCCGTATCCTTCAAGACCCCATGTCCTCGCGACAGCTCGACGACCAGCATTGAGCACGGTTGTACAACGAGGCCCTCCCCACGAAGGGCTCGTACAGTCACAGCGCTTGTTGATACAACGACCGGTGGTAAACCACGGGTGCTGCATGCTTGCGGACGTACTGATCGTGCAGTCATCGTCGTGGCTGCACGGAGCACCGCCTTGGACGTCAATCGCAAGGTTGAGGTAGTCTGTGTACTCTTCAATGTGGCCGTCGATCCACTCGCGCGTCGGATGCGACGCAGGGTCACAGCCAATCTGCATGTAGTTATCTGCGTCCAGATCGTCCGCGAGGTCTTGGTAGAGGCGGACGTAGTCGATCTTCATATACATGGGGAAGCTGTCGCAGATCTTGTTGACCTTCTTGTCCTTGCCATCGCCGCGACACGGCTGCCCTGGGTTGGGTGGCGTCGAACCCCAACTCGTCGACAGCGCAACGTTGAAGATGATGTACATCGGCTCCTCAGGCATGATCTTGATCGGATTCGAGTTGTTTTTGTCCTGAGGAACCTCTTCGATCGACTTGGCCGGAATCTCAAAGATCGGGTGGCTATCCAAGTTCCATCGCACGTACCCGTTCTTGCCAGTCACCCACTCCACTTGGTACGTGAGGTAGTCCGTGTACGCGGCCAAGTGCAGCGGCCAGTTGGATGAGATTGCGTCCATCTGATAGTGGAACGGCTCCATGATGTTGGTCTTTGGTGTCGACGAGTTGCGGGGACTTGAGCACTGACGCCATTGGTTGTCTGGGTCACACAGATAAGACCCAAAGTACGCATTCATGAGCGGGAAACAAGTTCCGTTGTGGTTGATTCCCCAGTGCTTGGGTCCTTTGCCGTCGACGAGGCCCAGATCTGCGTTCACATCGTTTGAACCTGGGCAGTAAGAGGTGTTACATCCATTTTGAGTGATCCCGAGTCGGATAGACCGCGAAATGGCCTCATAGGTCTGACTCTCTGCCGGAACTGGGTCGCAAAACGGGTTTGCCTGGTAGCGGAGACCTTGGTACCACGACTTGTGGCCTCGCACTTTCTTGTAGTACGCAGTCGGCACATCTGGAAGGTTAGCACCAGGGGTCGTACAGGAGCCTCCGTAAATGCAATATGGCTGATCCATTGATGTGTTGACGGGGAACTGGCGGAAGTTCTCCGGCATTCCAGGCCCCAGCTGGATCGATGACGATACACTCGTGCCACCACCTTCCACCAAATCGATTTCTGGTGCACCGCGTCCTTGGTTGGGGTTGAGGCCGTAGCCGGGGTTTGAATTGCAGGCACTGATGCGTTGGAAGGAGGGGTTGAACACATCCGGCTCGCAGCGATTGTAGGAAAACGGCCACATGCGGTTGGTGGAACCACTGAAAATCGCGCGACCGAGGTTCCCTAGTAGCCAGATTCCAGGCCACGTAGGGTAGTACGGCATACTCGACACACGGCCGTTGGGCCCTTTGGCCAAATCCGGGTTCCCTGACTTGTTGCTCACTGCTCCAGGCAGCTGTGCTCGCACTTCCAACATGCCTCCTTGAAAACAAAATTTGTTCCATGACTGGGCCATCGCCGCGCGATACTGGAAGCCAACAGTCTGGTACCCCGGCGGGTTGGTGTACATGTTGTAGACTGTGATATTCTGGACATCGTCGACGATCTTGATGTAGTAGTAGCAAGTTCCGTCGTCATCACACGCTGTCGAGGTCATATTGTGCGAGTAGAGCTGCTTGGCGCCGTTGACACCATCGGGCTTCTCCAGTGACGTCCAGATGTGGTCTTTACCCGGACGGAAATCGCGGCCGGGCACGTTGAACTCGTCGCTCATGGTGAGCTCCCATCGTCGTCCACGCGAGCTGATGTAGACTTGTCGATCGGCTGGCGTCGCCGGATCGACCCACGGACGGAGACCTGACTTGACCGGGTAATCTCGAGTGACGTTCTTGGCCGCGAACGCCGTCGGCGCGTACTCGCCGCCGCATACGAGCAGCGCGAGCGCGAGGACTCGTGCTGGCCAGTTCATCGGGGGGCGAATTGGAGAGCTCGACTGGAGATCTGGGGTGCCATGGCGATCCCTTCTCGAAGCAACGTGCGACAAGTGGCGCTCTCTTCGACGCGACAACGCTAAAAAGTGCACGAGTATGCGAAAAAGTTAGCCATGACAAGCCGTCAACAACGGCGAAAATGCGTGCAACCATCATCCAATTGATTAAAATGGCTGGGAGATGGGGAGGAGGAGGCGGTCCGCTCAACCCCATACACTCTTTAAAACGCATGCCTTTCAAAACGAAAAAATGTAAAGTTGGGAATTTGGATTGCAAGGATCATTTTTACGAATTGTATAAAATATTAACCTTCAAATAAAAATAGAGCTTATTTTCCTTGGCAGGTCGTTGAAAGGGTCCTCAGTTTTGGTTGGGAAGCCAACTAAATGGAGCTCGACGGCGTCGAGTCGTTTGCTGGAGCTAGTGGACCGCGTCAAATGCCTCGTCGAAACAACGCGACTACGTAATTGTGGTGTCCAATTGAGACCGTCAAGGGCAACTTGCGATTGGCAGGATTCATGTTGGCGACGGCTGCAATCGTCGACAGCTGTGGTCTGACTTTTCAAGATCCGCTTGAGGACTGACTGACTCCCAGACTTCGACCTCCCCTTCTGTGACATGAACTTTGTCCCTCTTGAGACCATTCTCCTCGGCGAGTGCGTTGTGAATCGGAGGCTAGAATTGAACGATTTGAGGGTTCTGCCCAACTCACATCATTTTCGTGCAAATCCATCGGCTGTGGATCAGAATTCATCCCCGCGATTATCAAATTTCCACGCCCAATGAGTTATCGCCCGCACTTGTTCTCTCCCATCTGGGTACTCGAGAAGGCCCTGTGACTGGCACCGGGTGTTGAGCACGGGTTCTGATCGCAATTGGAACTAGACCACACTTGTCGAGTAGAGCGTTCGCCACATGGTCTTGCAAATGCGCGATGACCTGTCCACGACGTGCTAGCGGTGCGATGAATGAGTGAACCATCGCTTTCATGATCTCGTCTCACGCCTCCAAACGATTTCACGATTCAAGTTTTTGGTGGGGTGAGACGGGATAACATCCACACCTCTCGGGATGGCCATCCCTTGGGCCCCTTCTCAGAGAAATCTCTCGCTCTGTCATTGGTTCACTCCGAGGCAGTGAAATGCGAGCCCACTTATGCGTGGAAGATGTGACCTTGAGTTTAGTGTATTCCGATTAGGTAAATTCTATTCACCCGTGCAGTTCTAACGGACTCGCTTTCGACGCAATCGCACAAACTCTTTGCTGGACGGTGAGAGTTCGGCAGACTCCATGTCTTTGCTCTCCTCGATCATAGCAACTACCTTCTGTCGCCTCCTTCGCTCGGTGATCACGCCGATGCAAATTGAGATACAAGTCAGCACAAACATCGTTGCTCCAAAACCAACCGCGACGGATAGAGGAGGTCCATATCCTTGGAGCCCCCAGGTCCCAGCGACAGCTTCACTGGTGGCGTTCAACACGACAGTGCATCGAGGCCCACCCAGGAGATGCCTCTACAAACGCATCGGCGATTGACACACGAGCCTGTCACGAACCACGCAAACTGACGATTCCGATTCGGGCTGATTGTGCAGTCGTCGTCGTGAGTACAAAACGCTCCGCCAGTGACATCGATAGCTAAGTTGTCGTAGTCGGTGTACTCATCAATGTGAGCGTCGATCCACTGCTTGGTCGGATGAGATGCCGGATCACAGCCGATCTGCATATAGTTGTCTGCCTCGAGGTCGGAACCCAAGTCCTGATACAAACGGATGTAGTCGATCTTCATGTACAGCGGGAAACTGTCACAAATCGTGTTGGCGAGGGTATCATTGCCAAACCCACGGCATGGCTTGCCAGGGTTTGGCGGCGTGGCTCCCCAGGAAGACGAGACGGCAACGTTCATAATGAGGTACATGGGTTCTTCGGGCATAATCTTGATCGGATTCGAGTTGTTCTTGTCTTGTGGCACTTTCTCGATCGATTCAGATGGGATTTCGAACAGAGGATGCCCATCGAGGCTCCATCGGACGTACCCATTCTTGCCCGTGACCCATTCGACCTGGTACACTACGTATTCCGTGTAAACCGCAACATGCACGGGCCAGTTTGAGGAGATCGCATCCATCTGATAGTTGAATGGTGCCATAACGTTGGTCTTGGGTGTCGACGACTTGCGAGGGGAGGCACACTGTCTGTACTGGTTATCCGGGTCACACAGGTAGGAGCCAAAGTATGCGTTCAGCAACGGGAAGCAGGTGCCATCTTGGTTGATGCCCCAGTGCTTGGGGCCTACCCCGTCCACGAGCCCCAGATCCGCATTCACATCGTGGGAGGCAGGGCAGGTCGTCACGTTACATGTGTTCGCAACAATGCCTCCATTCACTGACTTGGAGATGACCGCATAACTCTGCTTCTGCGCTGAATCTTGGTTACAGAACTGGTTCGCTTGGTAGCGGAGACCTTGATACCACGACTTGTGGCCGCGCTTCTCTTTGAAGTAAGCGGTCGGAACATCGGGGAAGTTTGCCCCCAAAGTCTTACATGTTCCACCATAGACGCACCAGGACGGATCGATTGAGTCGTCCGGGTAGTATAGCCTGTAGTTCTCCGGCATACCAGGGCCAAGCTGGATCGACGACGATATCAATGTTGCTGATCCTTCGACGAGATCAATTTCCGGTGCCCCACGGCCTTGATTCGGGTTCAAACCAAAGCCAGGATTCGAATCACACGCACTGATACGCTGGTTCGATGGCTCGAACACGTCAGGATCGCACCGATTGTAGGAGAATGGCCACATCCGGTTCGTCGAGGCACTGAAGATAGCACGCCCCAGGTTTCCCATCATCCAGATGCCAGGCCATGTCGGGTAGAACGTTCCGTTGGTTACACGTCCGTTCGGCCCCTTCAGCAGATCCGGATTTCCCGAGTTCTTGCCCACCGCTCCGGGCAGTTGTGCTCGTACTTCGAGCATGCCTCCTTGGAAACAGAACTTGTTCCACGACTGAACCATTGCTGCGCGGTACTGGAAGTCAGCCGTGACGAATTGTGGAGGGTTGATGTACATGTTGTAGACGCGGACAGACTGCACGTCGTCAATCACCTTGATATAGTAGTAGCACGTGCCATCGTCGTCACACGCCGTGGAGGTCATGTTGTGTGAGTAGAGTTGCCGAGCGCCATTCACGCCATCGGGCTTCTCTATGGACGTCCAGATGTGGTCCTTGCCCGGCCGAAAGTCGCGGCCTGGGATGTTGAATTCGTCGCTCATGGTGAGGTCCCATGTTCTTCCACGCGAGCTGACATAAGTCTGCCGGTCGACTGGAGTATCGGGATCGACCCAAGTGCGGATTCCCGACTTTACTGGGTACTCTTTGGTGATGGCCGCCGCCGAGCTAGCAACGGAAGTGATTGCCAGTAAAAACGCCGCGGAGAGCTTCATCGGGTAGGAACGAATCAAACTGTGCTCTGAAGCAGCCTAACTGGTAATGGGTGCCGGGCAGCCACGGTAAGGAAGTCCCACGGTAGAGCCGACCCCAATCGCTGCTCAAGATGGGAAAGTGTGGATCCCACCCTGGGTTCCTGCAGTAATTTTCCAGAAGAAGCAGCCGCACCACACCACGCTTGAGAAGACAGTCATACAGAACTCACCTTCGTCCAATCCCAGGCTCGCTCTGCGACACAGCTGGCAGCCATAATGGATACTTGGCGTCCGTCATAATTCGAGGTGGTCGCCAGCTGCGGCGTCGCTCACGCCCATCAATTGGTGGCTGTAATCTTCATGTCGCTTTTTTGCAACTTTGGCGGAGTACAGTACTGCACATATCCACAACACGAGAACAAGCTGTCGTACGTATGAATCGGGTACTGTATGTGCGGTTGCGGCGTCATCCCACATCTTGATGGACGTCAAGAACAAAGACCAAGTGCGGATTGTTGAGATCAGTCAAACGGCTCGCTGGATTATCCACGAGTGCAGACAATGCGACTGGCTCGCCACAAACATTCGCGTGTTAATTAACAACAACGGTCTTCTATTATAGTTTAGGTTTAGACAAAATTCTGGCGGTAGTTCAACGGCGCCTTGCGGTGGTTCAGCGTTGGTGGTCTTGCGTTCAACTCCGCTGAAGCCTGCAATGCCGCCTCGAGGGCCTCTCTCCTTGCCGCGATAATCTTGGCTTGTGCCAGAATCTCACGTTGGTTTTTCCGTCCCCACCACATTGAGATAACAGACAGTACAGTGACCACACCAGCGACCCCCAATGCCAGGCCAAACGGCGGGCCATACCCTTTCAACTTGTGCGCCGTCTCATCCAAGCTGTTCCCGTCCAATGCTACCGTGCAGCGTGGCCCGCCCCATGCCTTGCCATTCGAGCACACACAACGCTTCTTGACGCACTTGCCCGTGGCGAGCCTTGCGAACTGTAGGTCTCCAGTGGCACGGATTGTGCAATCCTCGTCACGAGTACAGAACGCTCCGCCAGCCACGTCGATAGCCTTATTTTGATCATCAGTATAGTCGTCAATGTGAGCGTCGATCCATTGCTTGGTCGGATGAGATGCCGGGTCGCAGCCGATCTGCATGTAGTTGTCGGGATCCAAGTCGGTGCCCAAGTCTTGATACAACCGGATGTAGTCGATCTTCATGTACATGGGAAAACTATCGCAGATGGCATTGGCGACGGAATCATTGCCAGACCCACGACATGGCTTGCCAGGGTTTGGTGGTGTGACCCCCCATGTCGTCGAGACGGCGACGTTCATGATGAGGTACATGGGTTCTTCGAGCATGATTTTGGTCGGGTTTGAGTTGCTCGGATCTTGCGGCACGTCTTCGATCGACTTGGACGGCACTTCAAATAGTGGGTAGCCATCTAAGTTCCATCGGACGTACCCATTCTTACCTGTAACCCATTCGACCTGGTACACCAGGTAGTCCGTGTAGACTCCCACGTGCACGGGCCAGTTCGAGGAGATCGCATCCATCTGATAGTTAAAGGGCTTCATGGTGTTGGACTTTGGCGTAGAGTCCTTCCGAGGCGAGAGGCATTTACTTCGCTGATTGTCCGGGTCACACAAGTAATCGCCTAAGTAAGGGTTCAACGATGGGAAGCAGGTGCCATTGTAGTTGATCCCCCAGTGAACCTCGCCCTGACCGTCCACTAAGCCAAGATCGCCGTTTGCATCGTGAGAGGCAGGGCAATTTGTGGTGGTGCAGTTGTTCTCGGTGATCCCGCTCTTGACCTTTGCTGCGATGGACTCGTAACTCTGTCGCAACGACGGATCGGCCGCGCAAAATGGGTTCGCTTGATAACGGAGACCTAGATACCACGACTTGTGACCACGCTTGCTGGCATAGAAAGCAGTGGGAATGTCCGGAAAGTTAGCTCCTGGCGTCTTACACGAACTAGGGTAGATGCACCCGCGCGAATCAATCGAGTCGTCCGGGTAGAAACGCCGGAAGCTATCTGGCATGCCCGGCCCAAGCTGAACTGAAGACGATATCATGGTACCTAAGCCTTCAATGACATCAATCTCCGGTGCCCCACGACCCTGATTCGGGTTCAAGCCGTACCCAGGGTTCGAATCACACGCACTGACCCGTTGGTTCGACGGATCGAAAACTTCCGGTTCGCAACGATTGTACGAGAATGGCCACATTCGATTCGTAGATGCACTGAAGATCGCTCGACCAAGGTTCCCCATCATCCAGATACCAGGCCATGTCGGGTAGTATTCTTTATGCGCCACTCGGCCACTTGGACCCTTCAAAAGATCTGGATTTCCCGACTTGTCGCTGACTGCACCTGGCAGTTGTGCTCGTACTTCGAGCATGCCCCCCTGGAAGCAGAACTTGTTCCACGACTGAACCATTGCTGCGCGGTACTGGAACTCGACTGATATGTACTGAGGTGGATTAGTGTACACGCTGAAGACACGGATGGGTTGAACGTTGTCGATGACCTTGATATAGAAGTAGCACGTGCCGTCGTCGTCACACGCCGTCGAGGTCATGTTGTGCGAGTAGATCTGCTTGGCGCCGTTTACACCTTCGGGCTTCTCGATCGACGTCCAGATATGGTCTTTACCCGGTCGGAAGCTGCGACCAGGAATGTTAAACTCGTCGCTCATCGTGAGGTCCCATGTTCTTCCGCGTGAACTGATGTACTTTTGGCGGGTAGCTGGCGTCGCAGGGTCAACCCACGTGCGGATGCCGGACCTGGTCCGATATTGGGTGGTAGAGTTCTCTGCTGCAGTAACCAAGGCCGAAGCGAGAAAACCGATCGATATGACGAGGAGAATGCAGAATCTCGAGAGCATTGTGCTCGAGCACGATGTGTGTTAAATGGACTTCGTGGAGCCGGCATGTTGTGGTGATGGGTGCGGAGGCCTTTGACATTAGAAGTCATTCGTTGCGTGGTGGGCAGCATCCGCTTCCATGGAGTCCGCAGAAAAGCAAGACGGGTCGTCACGACACGAGCCTGGGAGGGGCAAACCTACCGTCCCTCACAAGATATCTTTCTCAGTTGAGACAGTGGCCAAATGGCTTTCAGTCTCAGAAGTCCAGTTAGTTCGTGGTTTTTAGGATTCTCACCGAGCACCCTTCAAAAAGTTGAGGGGTGCTTGGCATCCAACTCAGGATTTGCGCAAATGAGCAACTAGAATGTAGCCGCGACGTATAGTCAGTAGTTGTAGACTTCCAGAGAAGGCGTCAAGTTCCCTCTGAGTGGTATGAGACCCAGCGACTCACTCCGCCCTCTGTGCTGTTATGGGTGATGAAGTTCGAGGTGAGTCGTTAAACGACTGGGGATTATGGTAGCCAGGGCAGATCCCGATTTGAGTCTGCGTCGGGTAGCGTCGACGCCAGAATGCACCGCGTCACCAGTCGGCGATCTGAGATGTGGACGGAACGAAATGGAAGCAAGGTTGTTTGTTCAGTCGAGCTCGCGCATGTCGTCCAGAAGAGTATTGCATATTATGCAATACTCTTCTGGACGACATGCGCCAGCCGACAGGATAATATCCTGTCGGCTTCTTCGTACTATTGTGTTGTGGTTCCAAAAGATCGTTTTACGGACGTTCTTATACCAAGGCCTATGCTAAACCCTAACGAGGAGTGGCCCGGAAGCGGACTGGCTCGCCGAATGCGGCCTTCGTTGTCGACCGACTGCGTGAACCAGCTCTCATTCACCTCGTTAAAGCTTCTTGTGCGGACAGACACCTCACCATGAAGGCGATTTTACATTCTACAAACAGCCATCTGAAAGATGCGGGCAATTCGAGAGCCCGGCTCAGGCTCCCAACAACTTCCAGTTCCTCTCCGGCTCCTTCACCCACTTTGACGGTGATAATAAAGTAGTAATCTTCTATTTCCATTTCGTGGACGCATCGTTTTGTCCACAAACATTCATATCAAGCGCACTATGCGAGCTAAAGACTCTGGTCAGCATTGGAACCGATTCGCCGAGTCTGATCTTGCATGAAAATGTTCACGGTGATCCGCTATCCCGCGGTCGGTCTTCGTCTCTTCGTACTGGTCCGCGAGAAAGAATCCCTCAGAGCGCCCAGATGTTACGTCAACTGAGCGCAAGAGAGAGTCACGAGAGCAGGGACTTGACAACAAGTCTTCTTGCAGCGGGACGGAATGACGTGATTAGCGAAACACAGCTCATCATTGATCAACCCACGAAATAACACTAATGCTGGAGAAGCCGCACACCGCCACGCTTCACACCTTCACCCGACAGATTGGTAAAGATCGTAGGAGCTGGTGGCATAGACCGTCGCGGACAACCGCCATAGTGTGCACACGTTCACACAACGGACCAGGTCCGAGAAGGCACGCGTCAACCCTCTCCTCGCGACCCAACACTTGTTTTTGGTCTGCTAGTGCTAGCTACTCACACTATTCGCCGCAATAGGCTCCACCATAAACTATAAACTGGAAAGACTCCCATAGGTGCGGAAGTCCCTGAGTAGTTTTCTGTCCTATTCGTGGGGTAGTTAGTATCATGAACGGTGCCGACATCCTAGTATGAACTCACCACGTCAAGCGGCAATATCGTGACAGATGCCATCGCCAATATTGTCATACAGCAGATCACCAGTTTAGCATCGCCATCTCCAGCCTGGAGATGAAGTCAATATGTCAAAGCTGCGTACCTGGAGTCTCCAGGTACACAGCTTCGACACATTGACTTCATCTTTGCGCCAGTCGCGCAAACAGCGAGTCGCTTGACTATTGGAGACGATTTAATCCCCTGTCACCGTCGGAATCGAGGGGCCTAAAGCTCAGCTGGGGCAGCGGACTGAATCGTCCCCCTCCTGAAGTTTGGAAGCTATCAATAGACTTCATCATCATCACCATTAACGTCATTCTGGGTGAAGTTCGCAGTCAAACTCAATAATGTAAATTTACCAAGCATAAGTCGCAGGATCCTAGCCGTTTTTTTTTTCTTAACGTTTACGCTCTGGTGAGTGCGAAAGCGATTTGGTGGTCTACTGCATACTGGATCACTGGCTTGCGGCTCGGCTCTTTCAGGGTTGCTCCGCGATCGCCCATCTTACTATCAGCAACATTGGGTGGACGGACGCCTCTGTCTAGTTGAGCTGGAGGGAAGAGAAGGATGCCACAACACGCTGACAAACGGATCCTCGAATGTAGTATTACTACCTTCACGTATTCACTGTTTGAAATGATCGTGCAACAACGTGAAATTCAGGTATTTTTGGCCTGTGACAATAAATACCTTTGTCAAAACTATCAAAACCTCCGAAGAGAGAAGATAGAAGCGCTCAACAGCGGAGCAATCCGGAAAGCAGCAATCGATGGATTCTGATTCCCACCAATCCGTGGCTCTGGTCACATCACATTAGCTCACCTGGATGATGATGTTTGGAAGCCTACTTACGGTCTCACACTGTCTGCACTGGATTCTTGGTCGTGCTTTCTTGATCATTTTCGAAGAAGACAGCTCGCACCCACCACCATGCTGATTCGGAAGCCTCAAGTCCTCTCAGCCTTCGCTTCAGTGTTCACGATAGTGTCAGCCGCCACGAACTCGACATCGGAGTTCTCAGCTAAGTCTGGAATCCGCACTTGGGTCGATCCCGATACGCCAGCCGATCGCCAAACTTACATCAGTTCTCGTGGAAGAACATGGGAGCTCACCATGAGTGACGAATTCAACATCCCGAATCGCGACTTTCGACCGGGCAAAGACCACTTGTGGACCTCTATCGAGAAGCCCGATGGGGTGAACGGAGCACGACAACTCTACTCGCACAACATGACCTCCACGGCGTGTGACGACGATGGCACGTGCTACTACTATATCAAGGTCATCGACGATGTGCAGTCTATCCGCGTCTACAACATGTACATTGATCCGCCTCAGTTCGTGACATCCGAGTTCCAGTATCGCGCAGGAATGGTTCAGTCGTGGAACAAGTTCTGTTTCCAAGGAGGCATGCTGGAAGTACGCGCACAACTTCCCGGCGCCATCGACCCGAGCTCCGGAAACCCAGACCTCGCGAAAGGACCCAACGGCCGAGTGACCAACGGCGCATACTACCCGACGTGGCCCGGTATCTGGATGATGGGAAACCTGGGACGCGCTATCTTCAGTGCCTCGACGAACCGGATGTGGCCCTTCTCCTACAATCGGTGCGATCCTGACGTGTTTGAGCCGTCAAACCAGCGTATCAGTGCGTGTGATTCAAATCCTGGGTTTGGTTTGAACCCGAACCAAGGCCGTGGTGCTCCAGAGATCGATCTCATCGAAGGCTCGGCGGCGTTAGCGTCTTCATCATTGCAAATCGCGCCAGGAATGCCTGCTCAATACCGAACATCGGGCCTTGACTACTCTATTGATCAGTACTACTGCATATACGCGAACAACTGCAAGACACCCGGAGCGAACAGTCCGGACGTTCCAACACAAGTTTATATGAAAATGCGGGGCCACAAATCGTGGTACCAAGGTCTGCGTTACCAGGCGAATCCTTTCTGCAGTTCCGATTCGAAACAAAAGCAGAGTTACGAAGTCATTGCGGCCAAGGTCAAAAAGGGCATCACCGAGAACGCCTGCACGATAGACAACTGCCCGGCCTCTCGAGACGCGAACGCCGACCTCGGACTCATTGACGGCAAAGGCGACGTCCATTGGGGGATCAATTACAACGGTACCTGTTTCCCGCTGCTCAACGTGTACCAAGGCGCATTCCTTTGCGATCCTGACAATGAGTCGTGGCAATGCCCCTTCCCGAAGAAGTCGACAGACCCGAAGACAAATGTCATGAAGTCATTTAGCTATCAGATGGACGCGATCTCATCTAACTGGCCGGTTCATGTGGGCATGTACACGGGGTATACCGTCCTCCAGGTCGAATGGGTTACAGGCGCGAACGGGTACGTGAGATGGATGCTCGATGGCTCCCCGCTGTTCGAGATCCCGGCTCAATCGATCATCGACGTTCCACAAGACAAGAATCAAACCAATCCAAAGAAGACCATGATCGACGAGCCCATGTATCTCATCATGAACGTCGCCGTCTCTGCGTCTTGGGGAGCAATGCCCCCAAACACTTACAAGCCGTGCCGAGGGGACGGCAAGGATGCCACCGTCAACAAAATCTGCGACAGCTTCCCCATGTACATGAAGGTCGACTACGTTCGCCTCTATCAGGATCTCGGAGACGATAAAGATCCCGACAACCTCATGCAGATTGGGTGTGATCCGGATACACATCCAACCAAAGAATGGATTGAAGGCCACATCGAAGAGTACACGGACGATGACAACAAAGATATCACGGTTGCTGGCGGAGCCGCTTGTACGAAGGATGAGGACTGCACGATCCTCGGCGTTGGCGATCTCAAGTATGCTCGATTGCTGACGGGCAAATGTGTTAAGAAACGATGCGTTTGCTCAAATCCAAGCTCCTGGGGTGGTCCTCGCTGCACGTTCGTCGTTGGCGATAACAGCGTTGGTGACACGAGCATTCATACAATGGAAGGGCACGGACCTCCATTCGAATTGGCGGTCAGCGTTGCCGGCGTGGTCGTTTTGCTATCGATGGCCTCATTGTGGTTGGGCAAGCGAAACGACCGTGCCATTGAGGCAGCAACAAAGGTTCTGGTCGCGAAGAAGGAAGCATCGCTTATGGCTAGTGCGTACTCTGACAGTCGGCTGAGGGAATCGATGCGCCGGAATCCTCAGTACAATTACGGCCAGAACTTCATCTAGCAAGATTTGAGAATAGGAATGCTCGAGAAGATGGTGGAGCCTAGAGTAGCAACTATTGAAGTTCAATATGAGATCATGTTTGCTCGTCACTCGTGGTGCCCTTCTTGGATATGTTTGATTGGCAACTACCGCACAAAAAATCAACATCTGAGAGCAAACATTCCTGCATATCCGATCTCCATCCCTGACTTCTCCACCAGGTTGATCCCTGACGGCCGGGCCACTAAGAACTGATAGCTATTAGAGTACGTAAATCAAAACTCAATTGACTTCATCATGATCTGACGTTCATACATACCAGGTAAAGTGGGTAAAAAAAATAGAATGTGTACCTCGAATATCAGCATGATATAGAACCTTCGATCACTACACTTCCAAGCGCGGTTGATGTGCTCATGGTTGTGATATGCCATCAAATACTACGCTTGGGGCCGTAAGCAGTAGAACAGGACTTCGTATATCACATTACGTTGAACTTCCACCCCAAAATTTCCGAACATCAACCATTGATTTCATCGATCTCTTCTCGCCACGGCTCGACACAGCTGTCGAGTCTACAGAGGCGGTAGCGTGCGGACCAGGCCTCTAAGCTCGCTCACTTTTCGAATCGCCGCCTGCAATAAACTTGAGTCCAAGACCAGCCAGCATCCATGAAGGTTTCCATCGTCGCCGCTTTCGTCGCCGTCTTCGTCGCAGCCTTCGCCAACGTTGACGCTTGTGAACCAGTCGATCTCGCGAGGCTCTATTGGCTAACCGCCATGGATGTCACATCCAGTTGTGCGGCTGACTCAATATATACGTTTGTACCGACGTCTGGCTGGCCGAGCGAGGATCAGTTTAACCTTCTGTGTGCAAGTGAAGCTTGCGCGCAAACCATGGCCAACATCAAACAGCTTTCGCTGAGCGACTGTAACGTCGCGCTTGATGGCCCAAGTATCAACTTCAAGAGGCTAGCCGAGAGTTACGAGAAGCAATGCCGCGGATGTAAGAAATGAAATGCTGGGCTGCTAGTGTGAGCTACAATAGCTCTGAGAAGAATTCTTCAACACGGGATTATCGTTCAAATGTTCATAATCCTACTAAATAGGAAACTCGTCTGTCTGTGATCTCGCTTGCTCGAGTGTTGTTGCCGTTAGGCTCTACGTCGTTTGCAGTGATAGACCAGTCCATCTTATTAGCGGATGCAATCGTCGGGAGCTCTGTCGTCAAGTGTGTAGTTGTGACCTGGTCGTCAGATGTATGTGCGTGAAAATTACTCGTCGAGTTGATCGTATAGAATCCATCAATCGCTCTATCATTAGTTTTTCCGTTAAACAAAATTCTGTCCATAGTTGAGGTGAGCTTTCCGGTGGCTGAGACCGGACTCGCCTCGGCTGTTGTCCAATGCGATCGGCGCAGACATTGCAACTTCTCGCCTGGCGGCGAGCGCCTTTGCTGCGGCAAGGATGTCTCGCTCATTTTGCTTTCCCCACCACATTGACACTAAGGACAGCGCGACCACGATGCCGGCGACTATGAGTGCTGCGATGAAGCCATATCCCTTCATCTTCCGATCCGTGCCCCCAGTAGAGCTCTGATCCAGCGCGAATGAGCACCGAGGTCCACCCCATGACTTGCCACTTGAGCAGACGCAGCGTTTGTTTTTGCACGTTCCTGTGACAAGCTTGGCGTACTGGAGATCTCCGGTTGCGCGTATCGTGCAATCGTCGTCCTTTGTACAGAAACCCCCGCCGGCCACATCGATGGCTTGGTTATCATCATCCGTGTACTCTTCGATATGGCCTTCGATCCACTCTTTGGTAGGATGAGTAGCAGGGTCGCAGCCAATCTGCATCAGGTTGTCAGAGTCCAAGTCGGTGCCCAGGTCCTGGTACAAACGAATGTAGTCGATCTTCATGTACATGGGGAAGCTGTCGCAGATTTTGTTGACGGTCGCATCCTTGCCATCACCGCGGCACGGCTTGTACGGGTTCGGCGGCATTGCTCCCCAGGACGCAGACACGGCGACGTTCATAATGAGGTACATGGGTTCTTCGATCATAATCTTCAGCGGGTTTGACTTGGCCGAGTCTTGCGGCACGTCCTCGATGGACTTGGCTGGCACCTCAAACAGTGGGTAGCCGTCGAGATTCCACCGCACGTACCCATTCTTGCCCGTGACCCACTCCACCTGATACACGACATAGTCCGTGTATGCACCCATGTGCAGCGGCCAGTTGGATGAGATCGCGTCCATCTGGTAGTTGAACGGCTTCATCGTGTTGGTTTTGGGGGTCGAGTCGCTGCGAGGGAAGGCGCACTGGCGCCACTGGTTGTCCGGATCGCACAAATAAGCTCCCTGATACACGTTCATGAGGGGGAAGCAGGTGCCGTTGTAATTGATCCCCCAGTAAGCATTGCCCTCCCCGTCAACGAGGCTAATGTCAGCGTTTGCATCTCTTGACGCGGGGCAGTTCGTCAGTGTACACGCGTTCTCCGTAACGCCATTCGCCATGGACTTGGCTACGGTATCGTAGCTCTGCTTTTGCTTTGGATCCGATTCACAGAACGGGTTCGCCTGGTAGCGGAGACCTTGGTACCACGATTTGTGACCTCGTACTTTTTTGTAGTACGCGGTTGGCACATCGGGGCTGTTGGCACCAGGGGTGTTGCAGTTGTTGCCGTAGATACATGACGGAGGATCCATGCTGTAGTTAAAGCCCATCGTTCGGTAGCTCTCAGGCATGCCTGGACCAATCTGAAGCGATGAAGATACCAACGTCGCTGAGCCTTCGATGAGATCGATCTCTGGAGCACCACGGCCTTGGTTCGGGTTCAAACCAAACCCAGGATTTGAATCACACGCGCTGATACGCTGGTTCGATGGCTCGAACACGTCAGGGTCGCACCGATTGTAGGAGAAGGGCCACATCCTGTTCGTCGAGGCACTGAAGATAGCACGCCCCAGGTTTCCCATCATCCAGATACCGGGCCATGTTGGGTAGTATGCACCAGTTGCCACACGGGAGTTAGGACCCTTTGCCAGGTCCGGATTACCAGAGCTCTTGTCGGTAGCGCCCGGAAGTTGTGCTCGTACTTCGAGCATGCCTCCTTGGAAACAGAACTTGTTCCACGACTGAACCATCGCGCCTCGATACTGGAACTCGGCCGTCACGAACTGGGGTGGATTGATGTACATGTTGTAGACACGGATAGACTGCACATCGTCGATGACCTTGATATAGTAGTAGCACGTGCCATCGTCGTCGCACGCCGTGGAGGTCATGTTGTGCGAGTAGAGTTGTCGTGCTCCGTTCACACCATCGGGCTTCTCCAGCGACGTCCACATGTGGTCCTTGCCCGGTCGGAAGTCTCGGTCTGGGATGTTAAACTCTTCGCTCATGGTGAGGTCCCATGTTCTTCCACGCGAGCTGACATACGTCTGCCGGTCGACTGGCGTATCGGGATCGACCCAAGTGCGGATTCCAGACTTTACGGGGTATTCCTTGGTTGAGGTATTAGTCGCCGCGGAGACGAGAGCCGCCCATGCAGCGAGTACTGGGAGGAGCCGGGGGAGCATGTTCACCTCTCAGCGCAAAAACTGGATAATGAACAAGCTGATGGCCGCCGTCAGCATACACAGTAGCATAATGGCTGCTTGGCATTTCGTGAGCCACCAACGCTAAGCATCAGCTTCCCGTCGGTAGGTGGCCTGGCATCCACTACGCCATGGACATTTTGTGGTTTTTGACTGGTGAAGGCAGATTTGTCTCAAAAACCACCCGACGATTGGATGGGCGGGAGGGCACCGACCAGAAAGATAATGGACTCCGTTGTGCGCATCACTTCCTCGTGGATTCGGAGGTGTCTGCTCCGGAAATGGGTTCCAGGGGTAGAGCCAGTGCCAACACTGTAGCGGGGTGAAGAGACTGTGGACCCGACAGTCGGTTCTGGTTTAATGGATGCGCGGTTGGTGGGTCTGTCACAATTGTCACGCCCCCAAACCACGTGGCTCCACGAGCTCAACGTCTGATTGGAAGAGATCGAGGACGATTGGTGGATGGTCACGCCAGAGTGGAGTGGTTCGTTTCAACCTGTAGTACCCTGGTGTTGCAGCGAGTTTTGGATGCGTGTTGGAAGACAACTGTCAATCTATGTCTCGTTTATGCACGGATAGTGAATGGTCTTGGTTCACGAGCTGCGGGCTGATCCGATGGACCGGCCCACTCGAAGCTTTGGACGGCCCAATGTTTCCTGCCGTGAGGCTGCAAGCACATGGTTGCCGAGATCGAGTTGGTGGGGAGATCTCACGTTCGTGCTGTCTGTCTTCGAGGTGATGGACAGCTTTGATCAAACTTATTACAATCAAGAGCTTCTGGTCGCAGGAGTCCGAAAGAAAGAACTGAATTTCAACAATGATGTCGTGAACCCACTAGTTTGACGCAGAGAAAAGTGTCAGTGTGTACAACGTGTACAGTCTGACGCTACGTGCAGTATCGTGTGGTTTGTGAGGAATGATCTGTTCTCTAGGTGATCAGTGGATGAGATCACTAGCTCATCTCCACTACATCCAGAAGCTACGTGTGTGATCTATCTCTCAGGAGAAACCGAATACAGATGGAGGCTCTCCCCGCATCATCCGGGTGACGATCGATTGCAATGCTTGTGCCAGGGCGACTAATCCTGGCGTTAGAATTCCGCTCAAGAGGGGTGTGTGCCACTCCTCGATCACCTCTCCCGTGTAGTCCGGACTCAAAAGTTATCCATCTTCAGATCAGAGGACCTTCTCGAAGGCCGCTCGAAAAGAAAACTGTCAGAACCTTAGTGGTACAACTCACCAGGGGAGGAGTAGATCAAGCATCTGTTGGCCCCCTCACGTGCATATGTCGTTGGCATTATCGCCTAGGGATTACTGTGTCCATCAGAAGATGGTTTGGTGTGATCACATGATTATGCCACTCTGCCATCGGTTATTCTGGGGCGACATAATCTCGTGAGCAGCAGCGCGCGCCAAAACTTTCTAGGTTGCGATCGCAGTGGCAATTTCAGACAGTTGAATCCAGAAGATCTCATACCCGAAATATTTTACTGTATTGAAGAGGTGATCTGGACTCCAGACGACTACTCCTTCGAAAGAGGAGAGAGTCCGTTCGACATCTGCGATTGGTTTCTACCAAGTCATCGTGCTTCTTAGAATCTAGGGGTCGCCACCCATAAGAGCCTACTTTCTCACTCGGCGATGAATGTGGTCACATCGACCATTCATCATTTACAGTACGTGCAGTAGTATGTGACATCTCAGGATGGGGCCTTTCTGGAAGGCGGTCGGCGACACTGTGCGTGAAGTGGGAGAGGCGGTACAACGTTGGTTGGCATTTACGACACGACGATCGTTTGGTGTTAATTTACAGGTTTTTCACCTTAAATACGGTTGCTTCGTCACTTGCGAACTTTGAACCAGTAGCAACCGGATGTGCAACTCGGTGGTATCCGCGATGGTTCAATGGTTCGAGCTCATGTACATTCATCCAGTCCCTTCATGGCGACAGCCGGCTATAGGTTTCTAGCTAAGCAAACCAATAGACCTCAACTGAATTGTTAATTGTCATTCATCCAGTCCCTCAACTGAAAAACTGCATTTTAGACGCTGGTGGAGATTCACATTTTTGGCGTGCAGTCTCAAGAGCCATCGGTGACTCGACACGCTGATATGAACGAGCACCAAATAAATCCAGCAAGGATAGGTGGGCTCGATCTGAGCACACTGCTCCAGCACGGTGACACCTGCGAAAGCTGAGGATGTGGAAGTGGAAAACGGAGTTGCGGCAGTGATCTAGCGTGTCCTGTAAGGCAAAGACCAAGACTGTTAGGTAGCTTCACTATCGTCCTGACACTCAACGACTTTTTATCCAGGAAGTAACTCCACGGGGCAAAGTTAGGAGCAGCGGCAGGAGTTTCACATCCTTACGAACAAATCCAAACAGTTCATTTTTTCTTCATGGGTGATATGGAGGACCGCGATTGTGATATCGAACCAAAACGTGTGGGTGTTGCGCTAATGCCACCGCTTTCATCTTCCTCGTCCGAGTCGTTGGGGCCTAGTTCTTTTCCTTTGCTCTTCTTGATCGCACGCTTCTTCTTGCGATCTTGCGCTAAAAGTACTTGATTGGATGCTCGCTTCACGCGCTCTCGACTCAGCGCTTCTTCGTTATCGTCCAGTAGGACGCCTCCGACGCCGAGTAGGTCGTCGTGCTCCATTTCTTCTGCCGTGAGGTCGCCAGGCAACGGGATGCGCTGATTGTACGGCCGTGCAAGCAGCATCTCGGTATCGGAGACCTCAGGAAGCGACCCAGAGACCGTCGTTGCAGTCGAGCCTTGAGGCGCTGCTTCTCTCCGCTGCTTGTGCGAAGCAACAGCGGCCGCTCCACTTCCAGCTGCGACGGCTGTCGCGCCCACACCGCCTGCCTTGATCTGGTTGAGTAGCCGCACAAGTGTGAGCTCGCTCTCTTGCAGCGCGTCGACGATCGTCTCGTCCGTGACAACCACGACTTGGTCGTCGTCGCGCACGCTCTCGAGCTTGTCTACAAGGTGCTCGACGCCCGCCTTGACGCTAATGAGCACTTTCGCGAGCCGCTCATATTTTAGCTTGGCGCGTTCGAGCTTCACCGTCGCGAGTGCGAGGTTCTGCTCGTGGTCGTCGACCATTTTGCGCCGGTGGCCGCCCGCTGAGCCGCTGTACTTGAGCTCTTCGACGCGGTTTTTGAGCGCCGTGTGGTCGGCTTGCAGGTGCTCCAGCCGTGTCTGGTTCTCGTTGGAGAGATTGATGAGGTTGTCGGTCGTGCTTTCCTGGCTCACGATCTTCTGGATCACCTCATTGACATCACTCACGCCCGTGGCCTCTTTGATCTTACGGAATGCGCTCTCAAAAATGTCGATCTTGCTGCGGTGCTCTTTCTTCTCCTCGATCGCGAGCCCTTGCTGTTTGACCGTTTGCAGCAGCGACTGCTTCAAATGCTTCTCTTCCTCGCCTCCGAGGTCCCCGGCCTCACGTGCGATCACGTCCGACTTGTGTTTCTCGCGCTTGTCCAGTCGATGGCTCATTTCGAGCCGGATCTTCACGTACTGCTGCTTCTCACGCAGCTCTTTCTCGCGCAACCGCTTCTCGTCCTCGTACTGCCCCCGAGCCTTCTCCAGCTCGAGCAGGATAGACTCGCGCGCGTGAGTCGCGTCTGAAGACAGCAGCACGAGCTCGTCGTAGTCGTGTTCCTTAGCCGCAAGCGCGCGTTCCAACGCCGCCAACTGATTGTCAAAGCCAATGCGTTCCTCCTTTAGCCGCTTCACGATCTGCTCGTACGTCTTGCGGATGCTCTGCGCCTCATTAAACTTGTTCATTGCCTTGTCCAGACGATTCTCTAGCATTCGAATCTTGCGCGTCTCGGGTGTGTCTTCGAGGCTCGGTTTCTTGGACTCGAGCTCGAGGTCTTTGACCTCATCCTTGAGCTCCTCCAGCAGCGACGATTGCGACTGCACCTTGTGCCGGATCTCGTCGTGCTGCTTGCGTAGCTTGTTGAGTTGTGCGACAGCCTGGGTCACATCATCTCCCGACTCAACGATAGCTGCTCCGGATGCTAGCAACGCTGCACTGCTCTGGCTGCCGCTCGCGTGGGACCGCTTCAGGTCGGCCAGTTGTTTGCGGAGCTCGCGGTTCTCGTCCTTGAGCTGATGGATATAGTCCTTATTGGCCTGCTTCGTGGACTCAAGCAGGTCAATATTGCTCTTACGGTCGACCTCTACACGTCGACATGTTAGCATGCGCCGAAGCAAAGTGTGAATGTTAGAACAACGCACGCAGAAGCCGCATTTTGTCGCGAAGGCCCACGACCTGGTCCTCCATGCGGTGGTCATACTCCTGCTCCATGCGCTTAAGCGCATTGTCGTGTCGTGCCTGCATGGCCCGTGCCGTCCGCGCGCGGGGGCTTGAAGCGAAGCCCCTGTCACTAATTAGAACGAGCCCGACATGGCCCAAAATTAGCATGCAGGTGTCGAAACCACTGGTCTCTACGTCATTGGATCAATGGGGACCCCTTGGGAACCGCGAACCAGCATGAGCAGCATATGAAAAGCTATTCACGAAGGAACAAGCAGTTCTCCCCGTAACTTGTCGGATCGAGCTGTTCGAGGAGGATAGTATTTTTGGTCGTCTGATAGTCACTTGCTCTGCCTTTTTGCATGACGAGACCGTGGTGAGCAAGGACGAGAAGCCGGACTCCAACTGTGCTGACTGGGTGGTAAAAGAGGCGGGACTGCCACGAAATCCGCGCGGTTCGACTCGATATCACAATAGTGATGAAGTAATGTAGATGAAATATTGGTAGTTTTGGTTAGAATCTGAACCCGTTGTAGCTCGTACCAATGGCGTGATCAAATGTCGTTGGCATCAAGAAGTTCGTGCTGCTGCTGCTTAGTAGCCTTGCTCGGGTCTTGGATGACGCGCTCGATCAACGGCTCCATCACCTCGCTATAAGAGTCTCCGATCACTGTCGCGAATCCACTCTCCTCTTTCACATCTTCAACCTTCAGAGGTTGCACCGTGACCGCAGAAGACTGCAGCATCGCTCGGATCGAGTCGATCTGTCGCTGCTGATCATCCAGGCGCTTGCTCACATCGGATTCTAGAGTCACCGGTGGCTCTTGTGAGCGTAGCACGGGCTTGTCGATGCTCTCCAAAATGCCCAAGACACACCGCTCGAGCTCTTCCTTTTCGCTGTTAAGCCAATCAATCTCGTCGCGCTGACGCTTGATAAACCATTTGGTCGTGTCAGCCTTTAGTGAGGCAACGGAAGCCATGACGTTCATGGCTGCCATCTGGGCGATCGCGTTGTGTATCAACTCCGAGGCTGCAAAGCCCCTGACGAGAAGAACCACCCACCGGAATTTTTTTAGAATCTTCCCGATTGAGAGACTCCTCGGTTTCTTCTCCTACCTCTCACGACATTTTCTAATCTTGTGATGGAGAAACAGCTCATGTCAACGCGCATCAAGTGCGAGCAGCTCCACCAGCGGCTTCGCGAGCATCAACGGTGTCTCCACGGTCTCTACGCTGCGAGGAAGGAGCTGGTTGACCAGCAAGAGATTCGTGTTGGGGAGCTGCGGCGTAAGTCCGCCACGCAGAAACGGAAGTTGGAAGAGCAACTCGAAGCCAGCAAGCAGCTTCGGTCGGAAATAGCAGCGCTTCAATCTTTACCTCGCAAATGAAGACAATATAAAGCTCCTGACACCTTTGTAGGAATGATATTGATTCCCTTTTAGTCCATTTGTGGCTGGCCTCCGGTTCCAGAAACGTACTTGCCCAACACTCGTGCAAGTCGTCTGACATGGTCCATGAGTCGATAGATCTGCTGCTGTTTTTGGAAGAGCTTGCGCTTCTGTTGCGCGAGCTCGATGCGGAGACACTCGTTCTCGCGCAGTTGGTTTCCCAGCGCCGTGCGCAGCCTTGTAATCTCGGGAGACGGCGAAGAGGAAGCAGAGAGAGTGGCGGGGTAGCTCAGCGGCTGCATCGCAGAGTCGAACCCGGTGAAATCCTCCATCTCGGAGCGCGTTGTCGCCATTTGCGGGGTCGGAGACGTTGTGTCGAGAAGGTAATGTGTTGTCGCAAATCCCAGATTGAAGTGACGTGACCATTCTTTTTCGAACCAGTCCAAAAACTAATAGCCAATCAAGACACAGGAAGTCTTGGACCAGTCCTCACCTGTCCGCCGAGCGTCGCTGCCGATTCTCGACAGTGAATTCAACTAAAGTCGCTCTTCCAATACTTAGGTCTCGGATGGGCTTTGGCGGTCGCCGTAATCTTGCACATGTACCTAGTCCTCGAGTTGTATAACGTTGTTCCCATTCCAGCAGCTTGCGGGAACCTCACATCCTTCAAGCACGTAATTCTCAGTCCTGACATTGAAGGATCACAATACTGAAAAAAAAACTCCTCTTCGTCGACCCGGCTGTAGACACTTGCGAGGCGCAGCACTGTTACACTCATCGCTCAATATATCGACATCCCGCCAGCCTGGAGCACAAGGGACTAGTCACGACACGCTTGGAGCTGGGGAGATCCCCAATCGACGGTATGAAGCTTGATGTTGATGGTTGGGTGCGCGGTTATGCATAGCGGTCGCCCTTGAAACATTTCACACTGAGCTGATGGTCAGGTTGGTGATTGAACCCGTTGCTATTTCCACGTAGATTGATGGGCCATCACTTACCTCAGTCGCAAACCTTCACACTTCAGCTTCCTCTCTCTAAAAATTGCTGAGAGTAAAAATACGGAGATGGCAAGGACTGCACGAATTGGAATCAACCTCTAGGAAGCTTTCTCCACATCAGGACGAGTTCGTTAGATTAGATCAATGATATCTGTTGATCGGGTCGTCTTCGCATGGCCATCGTGGTGATCAAAACGTTCTTGGAATCAAGTATATTTGTTTTTCTTGAGTGCGATACAGCGCCATGCCTACGCACTCAACACCAAGCGCTTGCTGCGCATGCTTTGACCACACACGCGTGGATTTCTGGACGATCCATTCTGCTGATTCTTGCAACGGGATCCGTTAAATCGTTTCTCCCAGACCAATGCACGTATCTACCCAAAGTGCGAGGCCATGGGGTCAAACCAAGGGCAAGTGATCAAACAGGCGATCAGCAAGTTCTCACACTGCATAATGCATGGCAAGAAAGTGTGCGGTCGTTGTTGCGGTCGGTTTGACAAGTATGACAGGTTTATCTTTGTTGATGTGACCATTCATATCTTCAAACGTGCAAACAATCGACTTGGAAAATAGTTGGAACACTCTTGATGCGCATCAGACGTCTCACATGATTGAAAATCAGGCGATGGACGGACAAACATCCCGGGCACTTTCGGGAAGTTTGTCTTTTTCGTAGAGGTACACAGTCGAAGTACGATACGCAAACTTTGGACCACTCTTGAAGCCACTTCGAAGATGTCTCATTGGTCTTACCTTGAAACGCCTCATGCAACGCAGTCTCCGCCTCGCGAGATTCACCAGAGCATGGCAGCGTATCTGTGGAGACGACATGGTGCCGACATTTCGTGGCTCACTGCCTACGTGTTTGCCAACTCTTTGGTCTTCTGGCTCCGCTTCAGAGAGTATCCGCAAGACCCGTGTGTTGGCTACGGCCCTGCGATTGCAAAGGGGAGTGCTGAGGTTGTCATGCTAAATTGCGTGTTGGCATTGATATCTGTGTGCCACCGCGTCAATGATCGTCTTCGCTTGTGCGCATCCACTCGAGGGGTGCCTTCCCCCTATGCCCAGCGACCCGCGGAAATGCACCGCCAGTTCCATGCTTTAGCTGGAAGCGCAACAGTAGTCATGTCGCTCGTACACTCTGTCACTTGGTTGCTTATCGTCTACTGGGCTCGGTCTTGTGGAAAACATGAATGGAGCGAGTCAGCTTTGGCAAGGCGCCGCGCCAAGATCGTCCGTGAGGAAGAGTCTGTTGGCTGGCTACTCCTGAAGCTTCCAATGTGGACTGGCCTTGCTATGATGGTCGGCGTGGTCTTCCTTCTCCCATTCTGTATCCCATTTTTACGGCGCAGGTTCTTCCAGATGTTTGAAGCTCTTCACGCAGTCGTACTGTTTCCCTTCCTCGCGCTGCTCTTGGTATGAAGATATGTTGGACATGCTCTTGCGTTTCGATTCTGACGCAGAATCTTGCTGATGATAGTTTCACGGTGCGAACGAGTGGTCCAGTCATCTCCAGGCCCCAATTTGGCTTGTACCGACTCTTCTGGTGTACATTCTTGAGCGCCGCAGTCGTCTCAGTCTGGATAGCTCGTCCACAATTGTTTGCTTTGGCGTCTCTGCTACACACCCAATGACAACCATACAGCCGCAAAAAACGATCCGCGTGTTCCTCGCAAAGACCAAGCGATTCCTGCGTTGCTTCGAGGCCGGCATGGTACGTACGGAACTGTTTTGCGTGTGCATGCTGTGTCTTCACGCTCGTCGGGCAGTTTGTCTACCTACAGGTACCCGTGATTTCTTCCCTGGAATGGCATCCATTCAGCGTCTGCTCCTGTCAGGATGACACGCTTGTCGAGCTACGGATTCGAGTGGTCGGAGACTGGACAGCAAAGCTTCTCATGTTACTTGGTGCGATATCAGATCGAGATGACGGGACTCTCACGCCTGCGGCAGTTCCTGTGCGCATCGACGGGCCTTTTGGGACCCCAACTGCGCAGTTTCTGCAGTATGATGAGGTTGCACTGCTCGCCATGGGGATCGGGGTTTCGCCGTTCTTCTCAGTGCTGCGCCACCAGCTTCATGCGTGGCGTCACCTACTGAAGCTCGAGCCCCTCACAGCAAGCTTTTCTCCTCGCATGACGCTGGTGTGGGTGGTTCGAGACGTCACGCAGATCGACTGGCTTACGGAAATCCTCGACGAGTTCGACGACATCACCGCAAAAGTGATCCCTCGATTCTTGTCAATCCAGATCTTTGTCACGGGCCAAGTAGAGACGGCGCAGCTTGCGCGCGCACCTGGGCTTGTGCTGCACGCCAAGGGCTGTCGCCCCGACTGGATGCAGGTGATCACTGCATGGGCCACGTCGTCATCGGCGGGCGCGTCTCGCGCAGCCTTCGTCAGCGGGTCGCGCCACGCGACAAGCGCGATCAAGCGCGCGGCCGCGACCATTCGCGGCGTCGACGTGTACGCCGAGAGCTTCCGCTAGCGCGTGCGCTGGCCGCGGCAGAAGCGCCCATTGGCCGCCGTAGTCGCCGCGTTTGGTTCCTCTTACAGTAACTGTAATCTTGCTCTGAATCCTTTGCTTGCTCCTCGTCGCACATGTGTGCACTGTCCACCCGTTCAGCCAATCGGCGCGCGCGTCGAACATTCGTCTGCAGCACGACGGTTCTTTTTTCCGAGCTGCTTGCAGTTGAAGCGGCGCTTTTCCTTTGCCGTCTCATCAACTCAGCGACCAGCAGAGCAGCCGACGCGGTCGATTATTTCCCCCCGTCATCAGGGTCGCATCTTGGGCGGGATCTTTTGCATTCTGGCTGGCCGCTGAACCGTCTGCGACATGTGAGCACTGGAGCTGCTCGCCGCCGGAATGAATGTCCGCCGTTGGACCGCCCCAACTCATTCATCTGTCAAAATATATTCACGGAAACAAAACAAATTTCCGCATATACGGCTTTGTATTCTAAATTATGTAAATAACAGTGAATAAGCTTTGAGGGTATTTTTCAGATTTAGGCGGGACCGCGTGTTCGGAGTGCGTGTTCCCTCTTGTGTCGTGGATCTCTGGTGGGTGTCATCATCGCCATCCACCTACCCCTTGTGGCATCAGTTATGAGGTTATTTAACCGTTTCACTTGATGTTTGTATACTGCTGTTAGGGTTTCGCTCCCGCGCGGGTAGGGTGCATCACCTCAAAAATGAGGTTTTGGTGGCAGACGCCAACACCAGCTGTGACGCCGACTGCAACACAAGAAGTGCGCGAACGCCAATGTGGGCGGGCGGGTCATTCTCCAACTGGAGTTCGCCAACACACCAACAAACCAACGCGCCAACGCCAACGTAAGAGACCGACCATGACCAATATGGTGGGTAGCCTTTCTCAGCAGCTAATGCGTGTGGGATGTCTATCGGTAGGATGACGCTGACGGTGGACGAGACCCGCCAGGCGATGAAGTCGTACTGGGAGGAGCACTCGGCCAACACGAGCATCGAGACCATGATGCTCGACACCAACGCGCGCACGCTCCACGAGCTCGAGCGCCCCGAGATCCTCGAGAAGGCGCCCAACATGGAAGGCAAGGACGTGCTCGAGCTCGCCGCCGGCATCGGGCGCTACACGGGCATCATCGGTGAGAAGGCCAAGTCGGTCGTGGCCATCGAGTTCATTGAGGAGTTCCACAAGGCCAACATTGCGATGAACGGACACCTGGGCAACATTGATTTCCGCTGCCAAGATGTGTGCGAGCTCGAGTGCGAGCCGCACTCGTTCGACGTCATCTTCTCCAACTGGATCTTCATGTACCTTGACGATGAAGAGGTCAAGCGCTTTGCACAGAAGGCCGTCAAGTGGCTGCGTCCTGGTGGCAAGATCTTCTTCCGCGAGTCGTGCTTCCGCCAGTCGGGTGACGTCAAGCGCGGCGCCAACCCGACCCACTACCGCCACCCGAGCTTCTACGTGAGCGCCTTCGGCTCGGTCATCTCCGAGGAAAGCAACGGCAAGGAGGTCGGCTTCTTGCAGCTGGAGTCGTCCAGCAGCATCTCGGTGTACCGTAAGATCAAGAAGAACAACGGCCAGGTGTGCTTCTCGTACGTGAAGCAGGTCAAGGAGGGCTCCCGCGAGTCGATCGCGACCTTCCAGAAGTTCCTCGACGAACAGCAATACTCCAACAAGAGCATCACCCGCTACGAGAAGATCTTCGGCGAGGGATACGTTAGCACAGGTGGCCAGTCCACTACCACAGAGTTTGTTGAGAAGCTCAACCTTAAACCCGGCGAGCGCGTGCTCGACGTTGGCTGCGGCATTGGCGGCGGCGACTTTTACATGGCGCGTCAGTTCGGCGTGTCCGTTGTGGGCATTGATCTTTCCACAAATATGGTCCACCGCGCCCTCGAAAGTTCGATGAAGAACCCAGAAATTGACTGTGAATTCGAGATCTGCGATGCCACAACAAGGGAGTACCCGGATGAGTACTTTGACGTCGTGTACTCACGCGACACGATTCTGCATATTGCCGATAAGGAGGCCCTCTTTGCCAAGTTCTTCAGATGGCTGAAACCTGGAGGTCGTGTATTGATCTCGGATTACTGTCGTGGCGAGCAGGAAGGCACTCCGCATTTCAAGGCGTATGTCAAGAGCCGAGGCTACCACTTGCTTTCGCCCTCGCAGTATGGTGGTGTGCTGTCCAAGGTCGGTTTCACGGATGTTGTTGCCGAAGACCGTACGGATCACTTCGTGGAGGTTCTTAAGGAAGAGCTCGACCGCACGCTCCTGAACAAGGACGAGTTTATCAAGGAGACCTCGGAGCAGGACTTCAACGATATCGTCAATGGCTGGAAGTCCAAGCTCGTGCGTTGCGCTGAGGGCGACCAGAAGTGGGGTCTCTTCTTTGCCAAGAAGGCATAGAGGTCTCCTCACTGTAGCCTCCTTCCGTATATGTCTGTCCTCACGCTGTAACGTTCCGTGGCTTCACCCCAGTGCCGTACGCAGAAGCCCACCACACACACACACACACATGATTATCCCCCAACCTTTGACACCAAGAAGCACCGTCTGAACTGATGAAGATTGCCCGAGCGCTCTTTCAAAAGCGAGCCATTCCAAGTCGCCACGTCTCACCTGTCTCTGCGTCTCGTCATGGCCAACCTGTTCCACCGCCGCGACATCATATGGACGAGGAGACCGCACGCATGCCCCGATGCTTGCCTGCTCTCTTCTCGTCGCTACCGTCGTTGTCGGCTCGACAGCTTGGAAAAACTCTCGTTGCATGACCAAACCCTGCAGAGGCCTCTGAGCGTCGCGAACGCGGACTGCGCTAGCCGGAGAAGGGTCTCGGACTCTGTTCTGATGGGAAAGTCGGTAGCTCTTTGGTGGAGGAGGAAGGAAGGAAAATCACTAAATACTATAAAACGCTTCAGCGCTGGGGATTCCTGCAAGCGCGTCCCTCCCAATTTCCCTCCCCCGCCATGTTCGTCAAGTGGCGGCCTTTCTCGCCAGCCTTGGCTACGTCATGACCTTCACTCTTCACGAGTGCGAACTTACGACAAAGATTGATCCGCACTTAGAAATCAGTTTCAAACCTCGTAAATGAGGTTTAATCATCGTTGGACCATCCAACGATTGGCTGTTCGCCTAAGTGCGGCAGAGGGATGTGGTGCGAACTTAAGAAACCCTCCCCCCGCGCGCGCGAAAGCAATTCGTACGCTCGAGACGGAAAGGGCAACTTGTCGCCACGTGGGATCGCTCGTCGTCGCCGCCTCGCCGCGCGCCTCTAGAGACGCCCGCACGCACGTCGCGCTGACGCATCGACCTCTGTCGTGATCTCCCGTGTCTGCGCTATCGAACAAGCCCCTATTCGCCCCACGGCGATCGCGGGAAGTCCCTCTTCGTCGCCATGGACAATGTCGCCCGCCAGGTCGAGTTGCCGTCGAGGAAAGAGGCTCGTTCCAAGCTTCTGGAGGCTCATGTTGCTCGTGGAATGTGTAGGCGCAGCGCCTGCGGAAGGCGTGCACCAAGTCGAACCCCGAGTGGAGCGAGCTCTCGCTCGCTGTCACGGAGCTTGCCGACGCCGTCGAGAGGCTGAACAAACGCAGCCACTCGGAGGCCGTTTACGACCACCTCCTGCCCCTGACTGTCGGTTATTCGTTTGCTCTTTTGTTTGGAGCGAGCGTAGTGGTGTGTTGACTGTGTTTGGCGTGGAATCCTAGGGCGAATTTGAGGAATTGCTGCGCAATCTTCGATCCAAGCTCGTGAGCGACGTGTGCGAACAGCTTGGTCGCATCGTGAAGACGACGCGTGGGGCATTTTCGCCGCTGGCAAATGCGTTACTGGATGCGCTATCTAGCACGGCCAAAGCCTCGTCGGTCGCGATTCGTAATCCTGGCTTCCAGCTCTTCAGCGATATCTCCGAGTTCTCTCGCTACGATCTCCAGGCGATCAACCGAGTCTATCGGACGTCCCCACAAGGTGCGAACTGATCGTTGATGGTTATGGGTGCTCAACATTGCTAAAAGTGCGGGATTTTTGGTAGAGCGAGTAAAAGCACTGCTGCTGGACCAATTACACATTGTGTTGACATGTTGGCCCAAGCGGGACATTGAGCCGTACTATAACGAAATGCTTGAGATGATGCGTCGAGGGCTACGTGATCCGTCTACCAAAGTGCGAACGTCATGCCGACACACGTTTTGTTCATTTTCTGATCTCTGGTACGTCACATGGACGCCTACAATACATTATTCGTGTAGAACCAACCAAAATTTATTGTTGTATAGGCAGGAACGACTGCAAGAACTGGTTGAAGTCCCTACCCCACCTGCGCGTGACTTGCTGCTGAAGGAGAAGCCGTACGCCGCGATCACAAAAGCCATCCGAAAGAAATATGGAATGCCAAGTCCCAAAAGTGCTCGGGCTGAAGCTGGTCGAGAACAACGAGAAACTGCCCAAAGGCAAGGGTCTTCAGAAGCCGAGGAACAACTTTCCTCGGTTGACGCCAGGAAGAGCATTCCACAGCCCACAATACGCGCTCCTGCGGAACCTCCGCAACGGGCGCCGTCACCTGGTCGTGTTGGCGCCCCAACTGTTGCGAGAAGAGGATTGTCGCCAAATGGGCGATCAGCGTCACCGTCTCTTCCCTCACGAGCAATCCCCGGATCAACACGAGTGGCATCCCCTGTCCGAGTAGCTAGAGAGGGCACTTCAGGAATTCCTCCTCCGCGAGCTGCTTCTCCACTGTCACGAGCACGTCCAGCGTCAAAATATTATCAGGAGCGTGTAACTGTGTCAACGGCAAATCGCAGCCCTGAGTATGGTATTGCCAAATCCAAGCCGGATGCCAATGCAGGTCAAGTTCCGCCAACGCAAGGTACAACAGACAGACCGCAACAGCGAGTCAGTATCCTACAAGCTCATTCAACGGCTCCGGTAATGCCAGAAGCGCCATCTCCACTGGCTCAGTTCATGCAGTCGCATAAACCTAACAGCATCAGCGAGCGTTCCGATACTACGCAACCACCTCCTGCGCTGAATAAACTTGCTGCATTCGTCGAGTCGCACCAACCGAACAACGTATCCGGACATACATCCGCTCCAAAGTCGGATCCGACATCCACTGGAAGCACAGCTTTCGCAAAATTCATGAAGGCCCAGCCTCCAAATGGCTATTTCCAGAAGCAACCTCCACTCTCAGATCCTCCAGCGTATGATGAGTTGGATGGTGTGAGCGGTCAGCCTTTTTCACACCATGCTTCACGCACGACAATTAATGGAAGTGCCGCACCAACTAGTCGATTTGCAGCTGCAGCACTCGAGTTTGTGTCCCATGATCATGGTGGACACTCTATCAACGATCGACCTCCTCAACCGTCCGCATCAGCTCCTGACGATAAGCAAGCATGCGGTGGGCCGAGTTATCACTCAATCGATCGTTCGACTCGAACAGCAATTGGGGTGCAACCTGGAAGGTCGAACGACGTGGATGAGTTTCTCGCTAGGCCAATCCCTGTCTCCGTGCCTGCGCCAGAGCCTCGTGCATCTGCTAACGTTACCGAGCGTGGTCGCCGTCCAGATGCTGAAGAAACCACCGCAAACACGCACGAGACTGCTGAAGTACGCAAACAGAGTACATTCCAGTTTGTACAGGCCACGTCTCAGAATGGACCCGTCCCACACCCATCAAATCACGACGAATATCCAGCTGGGGCACGCATCGATTCCACATCAGTTAGCGAAATGACTTCCAATCTTGAAGACGCCCCAGTAGCTACGTCAAACCCACTGGAGGCCCATGATGGTGCCGGATTCGAACAAGACAGTGACAAAGAGAACAGTGAAAGCCAACAGCTCAGCGATGACGCGAATAGTCACATTGTTGCACAAGAGAAACCTGATGCTCTAGCAAGCCTCGGTGCAATTCGAGCTGGGCTAAAAGCTCACCTTGAACCCCCGACGTCGAGTCATGTGGTAACGGTTCCACGATCGACCCAAAGTTCGTCCGTGGCGAGCCAAGAGACACCGAGTATCGAAGTCACATCCGCAGCAAATGTGGCGCGCATTGATCCAGTTCAACGACACCCTATAACGGAGCTTCCGCGTGTACAGGTGAACCCAGCTGACGCTGGACGTACCTCCATCAAATTGCCTCCTTCTTTGGGCTTACACCGAGAGATCGATCCTCCACAAACTGCAGGGATTTCTAGCCGCCATCAAAATCACCGCAAAGACACAGGTGCTGCTCAAGGCCCTCTGAAAACCCCTGTTGCGCCCATAGGACCAGACGATCAGAATGATAATAATTCGGCGTCAACAGAAGTGAATGCAGATCAAGAGGCGCCACCTGCTGTGGATTTTGTGCGCGAAAGAGCTCCATTTACGTTTGCAAATCCTCCCCGTCAGCCAGGATCTGTAACGCACAACTTTCAACCACAAAGAGAGCAGGATGGCGGACAGCGTGAAGAATTGCCAGTCGCGCAGGCTGCGCATACTGGTGTTTACCCTGAGACGCCGCAAGCCCAACCTACAGACCGGACGCACTTTGTCTCACAGTTTCGCGAGCATTCTACAACGTCTGATGAGCATATGAGGCCATCTCGACCCAACAGAGGTGACAATACAAACGAGACTGCAGCTCCTAGGCGACAAGGTCACTCCCATCCATTCTCATTGAATCAAGGCTTCCCACCACCTCCACCACAGTCGGTCGAGCGCCGAGAACAGCCACCTCGCCAGGAACAACCCAATCTGACGAACGCGCCTATTACTAATCTCGGCAAGGAAACAACGCAAACCAAACGACAGCAGTTGCTGCAGCCGAAACCTGAGCGGACGCAGTCAGGTATTGCGACCAAGATGGTGTACTCATTTTGCCTCGTTCTTGGAGCGATTTTCGCTATCTCTGGCTTGATCCAAGCTGCAACTAAAGTGCGCGATGCGTACGAATACCATAATGCGTTGCTCAGCCGAATCAATCAATTCGAGGCGAGCATCGTAGAATCGTACGAGTCGGTACGAAAGATGGACGAAAAGTATGCAGTTTGGAGTGACTACGTGCGCGAGCTGGCCGAGCAGGATGAATCGAACGCTCTCCATCAATTGGAGAGCATCCAGCTTGAAGTGGAGAAATGGCAAACAGAGATGAAGAACGACCTGCTCGCATTCAAACAATCGCTGTCTGGTGATATCATCGACGCAGCGTTGGCTCCACTGCGTGAACCTAACACGACTGCAACAGACGGTCCCGCACCATGAGCGCCACCGCCCATTTCGTGCTGTGAAGGACTCTTATGTCCAGTTTTGACGACCGTTTAGTTGCCGCCGCACGAATTTATTATCCCCACCCTATCTATCTAACACACTTAAGAATCAAGCTCACCGTCCTCGTTTTGTGCGTTCTTGTCTGCCGCGACATCAAGCTTCGGGTTGGCGGCACGCAATCGCTCCAACGCGGCTTGGCCGTCTTCGCCTAAGCTGTTGCCGCCCATCTCGAGCGTCGTGAGCGTCGTGTGACTGTGCAGCTGATCGAAGAGTTGAATGCTGAGCTCGCCGTGGAGCGCGTTGGCGCCGACGTCGAGCGACTCGAGCGAGTTGTTCGCGAGGAGAGCCGGCAGAACGAGAGGAAGGCCACCCGCGAGTTTGTTGTTGAAGAGACGAAGCGACTTGAGGCTCTTGGCCGAGAGAAGCGACGCGATCCCAACATGCGTGAGGTCGTTGTTAGCGAGATCGAGGAACTCGAGCGAGCTGTTCGATTCGCGAAGCACGTCGCCGATCACGACTGCACCGGCGTCGCCGCACTTGTTCCCGCCGAGTACAAGTCGTGCAAGCGTCGAGTTGGACTTCAGCGCATCCGCGAGCGAGGCCGCCGCAGCGGTCGTAAGCTTGTTATCGGAGACGTCGACTTCAACAAGCGACGTGTTGATTTTGAGAGCGTCTGCGAGTGCGGCGGCGTTTCTGTCCGAGAGGTTGGTCTCCTTGAGATAGAGCTTCTTGAGTGACTTGTTGCTCCCAAGTGCCGCGAAGAACGCCGAGCTCGCGTTGCCGAGGTCGTTGAATGAAAGCTGCAGCGTTTGCAGCGAGCAGTGCGGCTGCACCAGCAGCTCTGCGAGGTGGTCGAGCGCCAAACCGGAGACGCTCGTCTCCATCAGCGTCAGCGTCGCGAGCGACGACGTCTCGTTGCCAGCAAGACCAGTCGCCAGCGCCCTGACGCCGTCGTCACCGAGCGAGTTGCGCGAAAGGTTGACCTCCTTGAGGCTCGTGCTGGTCTTGAGCAGCGAGCCGATGGCCTCGGCGCCGGCGACGCCCAGGGACTTGTGCTCGAGATCCCAGTGCGCGACCGCCGACTCGGCGTTGCGAGCCAGCGACGACGCCAACGCAGCGACCGCTGCATCGCCAAGCGCGTCGTCGCCGATCGAGAGGTGCTGTAGCGTCTTGTTGACCGCGAGAGTCTCGCCAAAGGCCTCGATGCCGGCGTCGCCGAGCTTGTGACCTGAGAGATAGAGCTCTTGGAGGATCGTGTTGGTGGCGATCGCCGCCGCGAGCTTCTGGATGTCGGCGGGCGAGAGCTTGCGGAAGCTCAGCACGCAGAGGTTTCTGCCCGTGGCCGGCTGCTGCAGCCGCTGCAGCAGATCGTCGACGCCCGATCGAGCTCCCCACGCCATGATTGATTGACACTGGTCTCACTTGGTGGCGCCACCAGTAGACGAAGTTCGCATAAGGAGGTGAGACCGTACTTAATATGTCAGCGGTTCGTGTCGCCTTTCTCGTTCTGCAAATGTGAATGATGCATTGGAGGCGAATCTCGCTCGACTGCGATGGTGGGGGCGGTGAAGTGTTAGTATATATTGGCACGAAAGATGGCCACGTGTGGAACGCCCTCGATTGCGCAGTTTCTTCTTTGCGAGGAGTACAGAAAATTCTCTACTGTATCAAATGACTAGCATTATCGAGCTAGTCGACCTCAAAATGCTTCGTACACAAATGACTAGCGTGCGTACGTCAGCTGTGGGCCTGTGTTTTACCTCAACCGTGACCCACACATCGATCTGCATTTCCTAATTTGCTGTGGCTTTGTATTTGCTTATCTATTTACTAATTCTTTCCCTGAACTTCTAAGACGCAGCCGTAGCTGGCCGCTCCATTGTTGGCTTCAGCAGTCTTGCGGCTTCCTCTTCAAACTCACGCTCAAGACGTGCAATTGCATCGCGCTTGCGCTGTTCCAAGGCTTCAAGCTTCTCTACAACGTCTTGTGGCACTGTGGCTGTGACTGGTCCTTCTTCTCCCATCGACTTGGCCACAACCTGGACGAGCTCGGGGAGATTTACAGACGGCGATCGTTCTTCCTCGCTCAGATCCTCAACCTCCAGCAGACGGCGCTCAGCCTCTTCCAATCGGCTCAATAGATCTCGGTGAGCTGCCTCAATCCAAACAGTCCCGATGCGGTCCGTCAGTGTGGAGGGATCCCAGCGCAAGTAGTATCGCGACCAAAATTGGAGTGAACGTGACCACGCGCATGGGCGAAGCACTTCGTTCTCATCGACTTCTTCATTGACTAAACCAAGCGTAGCACCCGACGGTGTTCCATTCTGGGTTCCAGGTGAAGATGACGTGAACGAGCTGCGACTTCCGCTCGACGTCGTGTGGGGTCGTATCGCAGATGGGAATAGCTCTGGTGACTCAGGCGAAGTCGATGAAGCTGAATGAGGTGGCGGTTTTCCGGTTGGAGGTGTTGCGGGGTCCAATGACTTCCGCGATGTTTGGGTTGGGATAGTAATTGGTGATGAGTGCGCTCCATTTGATGCCGCAGAGGGGAAGAGGTTGAATGCGCTGTGCTTCTTCTCGATCGGTGCATCTTCTTCATCTCTCTCGTCAAGCGTTGGAGGGTTTCCCGAGAGTGTGGACGCAATGATTGAGTCCAAATCTGGTGGGCTTGTGCTCGTTTGGTCGAGAAGCGCACCGACTTCGCTGATGGAGACGCCATTTGAGCGATGTGGGGGTGAGTAGAAAGGGTTGGTGATGTCAGTCCGCTCGAGTGACGCGACATAAGTCCATAGCGAGATGGTCTTGTGCGCTGCCTCTTTCTCGCGGCGCTCTTTCTCAGAGTCATACAAGAAGGTACCAAATCGACACGAGTAGAGGTGGTCTAGAATGAGCATGAGAAACTGCTCGTTGAACTCGAAAGAGCACGGAAATTGGCGATAGATCTGCCAGACGCAATCGATAAATTGCAAGAAGACAGGCGAGACATCGGACGACGAAGCCGGATTCATGGCATGGCCTGCACGGTCACGGAACTTGTGACCAAAGCTGCACCACTCTTTCTCAATTAGGATCTGGAACCCCGTGATCGTGCGATAGTACGGATCCATCATGAGTTGTGCGAGCGACGTAAGCTGTGGCGTCCGGTCCCAACCGTCGCTACAGTGAACGAGAACACTTGACTTTTGATCATGTACAATGCGCACAATCTCAATAGCTGAGTCCAAGATCTTGGAGATGTGCTCGATCCAGCGAGAGGCCCCCAAATGCTCGACCCACTTGTCTGTTGGCTTGTGGATACACAAATCTAGCAGTTTGTTGTAGCTGCGACGCATCGTGTGGATATTCTCGATACCCATGAAAATGAGCTTGCATTCTGTCAAGATCAACGACGGATCCAGCCCGGCATCCATTTGGCGGAAGATCCTGTCACTGACAGTTGAGGCGGAACCGTCGTCTTCGTCATCATAATTCACTTCGCCTGCGTTGGTTGAGCTTGGTGGCGAAGGGAGCACCGATGACGCGCCCATGCCTCCAAAATCGGTCGAAGATGCGGCTAAGTCGGCGAATCTTGATGTTGCACTCGTATGACGCGTTTCGTACTGTTCCGTGAGCTCATATCCGGCACGTCCGACCGTCTTTTGTGCAACAGCGTTTTTCCACGGACGTGCATCTATGATGACGAACTTACTCGATGACGGATTCGCCACCGAAATAGCTTGGATGAGAAACACGTCTTTATCACACTGACGCTGTCCGAGTCCAACGAGAGGCTGAGAGCTGCGCGAAATGACGGCGCCAGTCCGCGTATCACGCCACGATAAGACTGGAATTCGAGATTTGGATCGATACTTTGCTGCGACCGTCAGCACTTGATCGCCGACGCTTGCAGGTACAGCTAATAGCGCGGGATAAGTGGCGCACAGGCCGTAATCCTCGTTGATTGACGTCAAGCGCCAACGAGGAGTCGCTGTGGCTGCATTGGAGCCGACGCCCATGCGTCGAAACTCAGCTGCTGCGTCGTAGACTTTCCAGCCATCAGGCGCGGGCGGTTGGAGCTTTTCATCCAGCGCCAACGCGTTTGCCGTTGCTGCTGCCGTGCACTGCACGAAAGGCTCAGGAACCGCAGTCGGTTCACCAAAGGCGTACTGTCGGATTGTGTATACAGTACGATCAAACTGGTTGAAGGTCTGTTTGGCGACGAGTCCGTCGAAGAAGAACTGAACATGGCGGAAGTCCTTGGTTACGATGTCGAGCAATCCGCTGTCTGTCTCGGCCGTTTCCTTGCGTTTGAGCCGCTCGATGGTGCCTAGCGGGATAGCCTGGTGCATGTTCAATGGCTGTCTGTTCTCTTCCTCGTATTCTGGGATTGCAGCAATGGTCGGGCTGAAGACAATCCGGTAGGTGGTGACGTAGAGTGTGCCATCACTCTGGGTGTTCTGGTTCATTAGGTGGCACTTGACGTTCTCGCATCGCACGAGCAAAATCTCTCCTGGGAGAGTGTGGACACTAACCTCTTTACTAGCGCCATCACCATTACCTAGACCCGTGCGACGCTCAAAGCTACGGCGCTCTTCTTCGTCTTCGTCGGCCTCGGAGAACGGGTCCGCGAAAAATTGTTTGGCGACGATCGATGGGCCGGTGAGGTTTCGAACAGTCTGGCTGCGAATAAACTGGCGAGGTTGTGCCGGCTGATGCAAGGACATGCTATGGGGGACGCGCCGCGAGCCTGATGCAGACGTCGTGTGTCCATTCGACCTTGGCGGTGGGAAGAGCGCGCTCTCGTCGTATGTGACCGAGTCATCGCTCCGCATCGACCGCAGACGATTACGCTTCTCCTTATTGACGTTCTGTTCTTGTAGCCACTGTTGCTGCCTGTCCTCCACGAGTCGCGCGTGGGCTCTCTTGGCTGCGACGCAGCACTTGTCGCACACTCGAACTGGCGTCAGGAAGCCCGCCGAGACAAGTGGGATCCGCGACTGCGTGCACGCGTCGCAAAACACATTGCCGCATCGCCGGCAGTGGTGGCGGCGCAGCATGAGCGAGAAACCTGTCTGGCACGAGTAGCATTTCTCAGCCAGGTTGTCTGGCACCCACGCCACGTTCGTGCGGCGCGGCGCGACTGGTTGGTGCTGGTGGAGCGGCGAAGACTGGACTGCAGGAGACGCCGAGCGCGGACTGCCAATGCTAGTGCCGAGGTTGATGCTTGCGCTGAGCTTGGCTGCCGACGGCGAAGGCTCGGGGGCACGTGGCGGCGCCGAGTGGGGCGCGGGCGAGTAGCTCGACGAGGTGATGACAAGAGGTGCAGGCATCGAGCGACGCGGTGAGACCGCGAGAGTCGGCGGCGCGCTGGCGGTCGCCGAGTTGCCGCCGCCCAGCGCGTCCGTGATCTTGCGGCGCAGCGCCTGCATCGTCGGCGAGAGAAAGCGGGTGTGTGGGTTCAGCGTGGCTCGTCGTTTCTCGCGCAAATTGGCCGAAATGGAAGGGGGTTCTATTTCGAACAGGTACGGTACGACCGTCAACAGTGGGATTGCGATACCCACACGTGGAGCTCCATGTGACGTGGTTGCACTTGAAGTTTGTAAACTGGGGAAGAAAAGCCAGCCATTCGTGCGTGAGATTTTCAAGTGCAGTGATGTCACGCAAGAGCTTCCCGTGGGGAAAGTCCCCAGGAAGAGAGAGAGATCTGTATGTACAGTGCCTACCTAGTCGGTGAGAAGAGATCTGTGACTCTTGTTTCTCAGCCACTTCTTCGCCTCGTCGTCAAGGGCGAGAGAAGCTCCCTTGAGAAACTCAGCTGAGAGACACTCTGGCGGCGGGCCTTTGTTTGGTGAGATCGTTCCAAATCACCAATTGAGTGGATCCCAATTTTTTGCGTCAAGCGAGAAGAATCCAGTGAGTATGATTTTAACGGATAGACACGAGCTTCAACTGCGCCCAAGGGGCAGGCAGGCGGGAGGATCCTCTTCCCCATCGGGAGATGGACTTTCGCAGCCGAATAAGTCGTTCGCGACTTCTGCTCGTGTTTGGCTGTGGGCTGGGTGGTGGCTGATGGGCGTGGCTCTCCCCAACCCAACTGACTGACTGGTGGTGGCTTCTCCTCCACCCTAGGCCGAGAGTCGTCCGGCGAGTGGCTCACTCTCGAGTCGTCCATCTCGCAGATCCTCGCCACCGTCATTCCGACGCCGGTGCAGACGTGAACGAAGGAGTCTCGGAGAGAGAGAGGAGACTCAACATCGAAGTCACCCACTTGAGTCACTCGCGACTTGACTCAACGCTTTCTTTGCCAACTCGTCTAGTCTAGTCTGGTCTCACCTCGCCCAACGTCCCTACGACAACGCAAACTAAAGCCAAGCTGTTTTCTGTTCATCAAATGCTAACATTGCAGTCACTCAAGCGAGAGGAAACAGAGATGTCACTAACCAGGATATATGGGAAAAGAGCTCTTCCGCGACCATGGAAGACGGCAGCTTCTAGTTCCTTCGTCCTCCCCTCCCGTGTCGCCCCAGTTCTCCATTCGCCGCCATGCCAACGTCCGCCACGAGTCCGCGCCCCGACGACGAGCTCTTCGCGTCCACGAGCGGCGACGGCGACGCGCTCGGACGCCAAAGATCGTCCTTGTCGCCGGCTCGACGAGATCAAGCCACGCCGCCGTCCACGCCCGCGGAGCTGCGACAGCAGCAGCTGCAGCGCGACAACTACGGCGAGTCGGTCGCTCCGGGCGACGAGCCGTGCGATTCCGAGTCGGACGACGAGAGCAGCGACGACGACGAGAGCAGCAGCAGCAGCTGTGACGACGACGAGAGCAGCTCGCTCGAGTCGGAAGGAGCGACCACTTCGCGCACGGGCGACGATCGACGCCGTGCGACATCTGCATCAGCAACAGCAGGGTTGCGACCGCGAGGCGCCTCGCTGTCGGCGTTGCCGGCGACGCGATCGCGCTCGTCGTCGCGGTCGCGGGGCATGTCCGGAGTGTTCACGTATGATGACGACGACGTGGGCGAGATGAACGCTCGCGAGCAAGAGCTGCTCGTGAACATCCAGGAGCTCCAGCGACAGCTCTCAATGGTGCAGATCCAGACCGAGAAGCCGCAGGAAGAGATCCTGCCGCCCATGGGCGACGCACGCCATCGACTGATCATGGTCTCGAACCGTCTGCCTATTTCGTTCCAGCGGAACGAGACCACGGGTGAATGGTCGTTTAAGATGAGCTCGGGCGGTCTTGTAACGGCACTTAATGGTATTCGCGACGAAGTGCCTTTTATCTGGATCGGCTGGCTCGGTGAAGAGATCGCCCACGAAGACCAAGCCAAAGTGCGTGAAAAGCTCGCGCAGGAATTCAACTGCGTGCCCGTGTTTCTGTCCAAAGAGATCGCCTCGCGCTATTACAACGACTTTAGTAACGATATTCTCTGGCCCATCTTCCACTACGTGCCGCTGCCGCTCTTCCGCGCCGGCGCTGAAAAGAAGTTCGACTTTCGTATGTGGGATGCGTATAAACTTGCCAACAAGCGATTCGCACAGGCCGTGAACCAAGTGTACCGAGAAGGGGACTTTGTGTGGATCCACGACTACCACTTGATGAATCTGCCGACGCTGCTCCGCAAGCGCCACCCCAAGTGCAAGATCGGCTGGTTCCTCCATACGCCATTCCCGTCCTCGGAGATGTACCGCTCGCTGCCTGTTGGTAAGCAGATCCTCGAAGGATTGCTCGGTGCTGACTTGCTAGGTTTTCACACGTACGACTACGCTCGTCACTTTCTGTCGGCGTGCGCTCGCATCCCTGGCGCGACTTCTTCTCCCAAGGGTATCGAGTGGGAAGACCACTTCTCAGCCGTCGGCGTGTTCCCGATTGGAATCGATCCCGAACATTTCGAGGAGATTTTGGAGAAGGACGAGACCCAGCAGCGTATCAAAGAACTGACGGAGAAGTTCAAGGGATGCAAGATCATCATCGGCGTTGACCGCATGGACTACATCAAGGGTATTCCGCACAAGCTGCTGGCCATGGAGCGATTCCTTGCGATGTACCCAGAGCGTCGCGAGAACGTTATCCTCATCCAGATCGCCGTACCATCGCGCACTGGCGTTGTCGAGTACCAGAACCTGGCCGCGAGTGTGAACGAGATGGTCGGTCGCATCAATGGACGCTACGGCACTCTTCACCACTCCCCAGTTCACTACATCCACCGCCCAGTCGCGCCAACTGAGCTCGTCGCGCTGTACAACATTGCGGATGTCTGTCTCGTCACATCACTTCGTGATGGTATGAATCTTGTGAGTCATGAGTATGTCATGTGCCAGAGCAAGCCTTGTGAACCGCATCGTGAAGGTCCCGGTGTGTTGATTCTGAGCGAGTTCGCTGGCTCGGCCCAATCGCTGTCTGGTGCGATCCGCGTTAACCCGTGGAACACAAGCGACATCGCCCGTGCACTCGAGTATGGCTTCACGCTACCGCTTATGGAACGCGAGTATCGACAATCCAACTTGTACCGATATGTCAAGACCCACACAGCGAGTTTCTGGGGAAAGAGTTTTTTGTCGGATCTGGAGTACGCAGTCTCGCGCCCTACATCGTCGCGAAAGCTAGTGAAGTTGCCAGCCATGGACGTCATGAACGCATACGCTCGCAGCAAACGCCGTATTATCGTGTTGGATTACGAAGGCACGCTGCTGGAAGAGGCTCACCAGCGTTCAACGATAGCACCACCCAAGCCGTTCGTTAAGCGTATCATCGAGAGCCTCGCGGCTGATAAGAAGAACACGGTACTGTTGGTGAGTGGTCACGAGCGCGGTGTGATCGGTAGCTGGCTCAACGACCGACGGATCGGTGTGGTGGCCGAGTCCGGCTACTTCTACCGGTTGCCTCACACCGACGAATGGGAGATGATGACAGAGGACCACGATCCGTCGTGGAAGAAAGTTGTGCGCCCCATCATGCAGTACTTCACCGAGCGTACGCCCGGTAGCTTCATCGAGACCAAGGAGAGTTCGTTGACCTGGCACTACGGCGAGACGGATCCGATCTTCGGTCCCATGCAGGCACGCGACATGCAAGTGAATCTCGAGGATGTGCTCTGCTCGCTTCCGCTCGAGGTGCTGCAAGGCACTAACAACGTCGAAGTGCGTCTCCAGGGCATCACAAAGACGGTCATCATCGACGAGATCCTCAAGCTCTACGACCAGCCGCCGTCGCCGGCCACGACAGGCTTCGCTCGTGCGTCTGCAGCCAGCAACAAGACCAAGCAACCGCAGATCGACTTTGTGTTTTGCGCTGGCAACGGCCTCGAGGACGACGATCTTTTCACGTTCTTCCAGGAACACTATGACCACGCACAGCAAGAGAACGCTGCACGTCGAATCACGACCACAGCGAAACCGAGCTCAGCAGCTCCACCTGGAAGATCGCCGCTGCTCACATCGCTGCCTCCCGGCGTGGCTCGACCTCCAGTCCCACTGCCACCGACAACCCCAACCGTCGAGATGCGCAGTCCGCCCAAGGGCTCGGCTGCTCTCTCGAGCAAAGCGAGTGTGTACACGTGCCACATTGGCGCCAACAAGACTGAGGTGCGTCTCCCCATTCCTTGTCCGACCTTGGCTTCCATGTCGGGAAAAATTGACCAAAATCTGTGACATGTGTAGGCCATGTACTATCTCGAGCGACCGAGCGACTTGCTCCGCGTGCTGCGATGTAAGTGCCTATGAGTCACCATGTCGCACGTGACGAATCTCATGAAACTCGTGTGTTGTATCGTTGAATAGCGCTGGCAGCGCAGAGCCGCGAGGGCTTTGTAGCTCATGAGGAGCCCGAGCTTTCGGCGAGCTCCCCACCGTACGTAACCCCATGCGTGTAATGACGTACTTGGTTCCTAACGACTCAACAATTTCTGATAATAACCCATCATAACCCATTACGGTTTCCCAAGCTGAGACGTGTGGTGACCGGGTTGTTGACTTGTCGCGCGCGACAGAAAAGAGCCAGATACGCCTAGTGTACTTCAGCTCCACATGTGCGTAACCATCTGGACAGCGATTTGATTGGCGAAAACCCCCTGAGGTACAGTTTCATCCAATCCACGATGAGTACTTGGGTGGATTCTGCGATTCGCCGAAAGCACCTTGCCCACTGAACCTTCCTAGGATCCGGAGAACTCTCCAGTTTAAAATTAGCTTGATTATGCCTTCTCAAAGGTTCCTTTCTCTCCATTCTGGCTCCAACTCGCTCTCCTCCTGCCTGCTCCATCGAGTCTCGCAGGTCCATCCACGTGCTTCCCGTCCACATGTCTTGACCGCCTCTCCCATAAAGGGAAAGTCACACGGCACCCTGACGAGCAGACGTCCATCGCGAGCGAACCGGTCGGAAATCCTCATTCGCGAACCTCCGCCGCCTCGACCATGTGCCCGCTGCGCTACATCCTGCTCTTCCTCTCGCTCATCGTGGCCATGATCGGGCTCTCGCAGGCCATGAACGAGCCCGAGCAGCTCTCGTACGAGCCGCAAGAAGAAGAAGAAGACGAGCACGAAGAACGCCTCGCGCGCAAGGAGCAGACCACGCTCCGCACGCTCGTCGACATGCTCAACGGAAAGTACCTCTACGACGCCTGGAAGGCCAGCTCGATGCGCGTCAAGACGGCCTAGGACCTTGCCACGCCAACGGCGTCTCTGTGTGTTTGCTGCGTGGGACTGCGTCGAAAGAAGAACACAGAAGCGAGAAGAACGCGAACGCACACGCCATCGACGATGCGGGCAACCATGGGCGCGGTCGTGGCGCGCCGCGTCTTCTCCAAGTCAGTTTTGTATATGTAGCGACCTTCGGAGAGCTCTTTTTTAGAACTCGGAAGCCCACGGCGTCGGACGTGAGGCTTCCTTAATATATTATCGCTTGCTTTCCTCTCGTGGCAAATCTCTCTCTCTCTCTCTCTTGTTCGCGTGCTCCATCTTCATCCTGTGGTGTCTCTTCACTCGGGTCGCTGGCAGACGTTGCCCGAGTTCATGACGAGCGGCTCGGCGGCCGACTTTTCCGTGAGCGGCGTGAGCTCTTCGTCCTTGCGCATGGCGCTGCGCTGCGGGTCCGTGAGCTGCACTTCAAAGCGCGGCGCGCCCGTCGCTTCGTCCGTGGCCTTCTGTCGTCCCTGCACAATGTGGTGCAGCAGCATGCTCTCGGCCTCGTCGACGCCCTTGAGCAGCTCCTCGACGGTCGCGGCGTCGTCCACGTCGCGGTTCACGGCGAACTGCTCGCGCAGCGCGCGGCGCGCCTCGCCGAGCGCGTACTCGTCGCCGCGGAAGGTCTGTCGGCTGGCGCGCAGCAGGCGCTTGTAGCCGCCGAGCACGCGCGTGCGCAGACTCATCGTCGCGCAGAGGATTACTCGCCACGCGGCGCGTCAATGGGCGAATGCCGAATGACGCCATTGGGCATCCACCCACTCGGTCATCGGGCGTGCGGCGATCCTTTCCCTCAATTGAGTGACCTATGTGGTCCACATATCCCATACAATCGCCTGGAGCGCCCATGTCACTATTTCGCACCCCTCGCCCGGCCCAATAATCCATTGATCCTCCCGAGGAGGTCCACCCCCCCCCAGTCGCGCTTCCTTCTCTCCCCCTCCCCGTGCCAATGGACGTTTACCTGGAAGAGATGCAAGAGGAGCCGCGCCTGCTCGTGCTCTTGGCCACGGTGCTGGCGGCCTCGGCCGGCATCGCGTACCTCATCATCAGCTTCATGGAAGGCACGACGAGCAAGACGCTCAAGCCGCCCAAGACGCCCGGCGGCGCGCCGCCCACGGTGCACCTGCCGCTGCTGGAGAAGGAGGTGCTCTCGCACGACACGCGCCGCTTCCGCTTCGGCTTGCCCACGGAGCGCCACGTGCTCGGGCTGCCCGTGGGCCAGCACATCTCGCTGCGGTACACGGACGCCGACGGCAAGCTCGTCATGCGCTCGTACACGCCCGTGAGCGGCGACGACGTCAAGGGCTACGTCGACCTCGTAGTCAAGGTCTACTTCAAGGACGTGCACCCCAAGTTCCCGGAAGGCGGCAAGATGTCGCAGTACCTCGAGAGCCTCAAGATCGGCGACACGATCGAAGTCTCGGGCCCCAAGGGCAAGCTCACGTACGTGGGCAAGGGCGAGATCCACATCAAGCACCGCGTGAGCGACGCCGAGCCCGAAGTGCGACGCGCCAAGAAGATTGCCATGATCGCCGGCGGCACGGGCATCACGCCCATGCTGCAGATCGTGCGCCGCGCGCTCAAGGACGCCAAGTACGTGTGTGTGGTTTAGCAGAGACACTTGCTCGAGGCTGACGCGTGTGTGATTGCTCTGTTTGCAGCGACAAGACCGAGTTCTACTTGCTCTTTGCGAACCAGACCGAGGCCGACATCTTGCTGCGCGACGAGATCGACGGCATGGCGCGCAACCACCCGAACGTGCACGTCTGGTACACGATTGACCGCGACGCGAGCCCCGACTGGAAGTACTCGACCGGCTTCATCAACGCCGACATGATCAAGGAGCACCTCCCGGCCGCGGCGCCCGACGTCCAGGTCTTCCTCTGCGGCCCGCCGCCCATGCTCAAGTTTGCCGTGCTCCCGGCGCTGGAGCAGCTCGGCTTCTCCCCGAACCAGCACTTCAGCTTTTAAAGGCAAAAGCAACGAATGTACGTAGGCCGATCTCATTAGAAAAACAAGACGAGAGATGATGAAGAGAAAGTGAGGAAAGAGAGGAAAAGATCAAAAGAATACATTGCCGTCGATTGCATGACTAGCCCGCGTGTGGCCGATATCCTCGAGTGCTTTACAAGCGGATGTGAACTGTCAAGACGATACTCGAATATCCCGATGAAAAGTGCGGCTTCCACTTCAGTACGTCCACGTTCATGTATTATGCAGTTAGCGAGAAATGCTACGAAGCTACACGCTATACCTACCAGTCCGGCAACTCCTGCTGCTCACTTCGTCCACTGGTATGGAGCCTAGACACCATCACAGTGCTATCGTCCTCCTCTTCCTCGGTCGCTTGCTTGCATCTGGAGGCCTCTCTCTGCATTTCGTCCACGTTGTCACCCAGGGTTCCGACCTCGTCCACGAGGTCATCGAGTCTCGAGCGCTCATTCTCGACATCCACATTTACTCTAGCGACTTCGTCGGTGAGATCGTCAAGCGCAGCATCAAAATCGTCGACTTGTTGCTGCAGTTTGTCGTTCGACTTCTGCAGACTCGCGACCTGCTGCTCCAAGCGTGCAAGACGCGCGTCTTCGGCGGTCGGCGTCGGCGTGGCCATGCGGACCACGGCAAGGGCTTCCTGAATGGCGGCTGCGGCATCGAGCAGACGCTTCTCCAGGTCGGCCACCGAAGAGGTGGTTCCCGTCGTGGCCGAAGTAAAGGTAGAAGAAGCCATGGAGGTTTGCAGTCGAGGGGGTGAATTCACGAATGGGCTCAAGCGTGAAGTGTGCCGAGGCTAAATCAGAGGATCATGTGTGGGAAATGGTCATTTCTCTCGTGGCCATTTCAGAGAATTGTGCGTGGAGGAGGGTCGTTGATGGATGGAGAAGGCAACTTAGACGCCTTGAAGATGATTGATGGAATTTGTAGGCAATGTCAGCCATATCGTGAATCACTCAATGATTTTTGCTGTAGCGAATGGACTTCCTCTTGGTCGGTGACAGGAGTGGGGTGACTGCGAATCGGGCTACTGATCCGAGAAATGGAAAGGAAGAAGAATAAAGACCAAATAATGCATCGCCCTCGATTGCCTACGAGGATATGCTGTCAACTGGATGGACTCTATCACTCTAAAACAAAAAAGCCACACAAGCAACACGCACCTTCATCCAATCACATCAGTAACGCTGAACCCTTGCGTTCTGTCCTTACCGCCTGTCAACTTGGCTTAAGAGCCAAAATCGTAAGTCGGAAGCGACGAGCTGGTCGCCTGCGGCGTCGTGCTCGAGGCAGTAGATACTATCATCATCATAATATTCTCGTGAATTGGTGACGAGGAGAAAATGATTCGATGGCGAATCGTGTGCGCGGAGAGGCAGGGAAAGCCGCAGAGGTTTGCTGTCGTGGGTCAGTTCACGAAGAAGCTAAAACGTTCGAGCCCGTCGAGGCCAGATCTAAGGATCGTGCGTGAGAATGATCGTTTCTCGCCCTTCGTGGAGATGGTAGGGTGAGAGATGACGGACATGTACATGAAATGATGCGATGAGTCTCTCAATCCATATTCACCATTAACCTACACGAACATGCTGAGAATCGCTCCCGAGGCGAAACGGCGCCATCGAGGCGACGGGTTTGTCTAGGGTTGTACTGTACTATGGGCGATTTCAACCAGTTTTGCTGGTCGCGAGAAATCCGGCGTGTTCAGCACTGATAGAAGAGACACTTGTGGCCAGTGCAAGCAAGCCAAACCGATGATACATATTATGTGCTGAACGGGGTTTCCGCTGGAGCGATTGGGTACACTACCCGTGATATGTTGATCTCACATCAGGCCTACCACCGGATTTATATCTCACATCCCATTGAACTTTCAAACACAAAAATCTCAAGAATCCACACGACCAAACCCATCGCTCTCGTCTTGCAAGGGCAAAGCACGCTCCATTTTGACCGACCGAGTCATGGGCCAGGCCTCAACTAGCTCACTCTCCAATCTACCGCCTCGAGCAACCTTCAGTTCAAGCACTTCCAGCAGCCATGAAGGCTTCCACCGCCACCGCATTCATCGCCGCGTCCGTCGCCACCTTCGCCCAGGTCAACGCTTGCGAACCTGCTGATCTCGCGAAGCTCTACCAGCTAGCCATCGCGGAGGATACTGCCACTTGCCAGGACGACTCTTTGTTTTCGATTGTGCCGACGTCAGGCTGGCCAATCGAAGACCAGTTTACGCTCATGTGCGTAAGCGACGCATGTACAAAGACAATGGCGAAGCTGAAAGAGCTTTCAGTGAGCGACTGTGACGTTGCGCTCGACGGTCCAAGTGTCAACTTCAAGAGTCTCGCCGACAACTTCAAGCAACAATGCGACGTGCTGCTCTCCACGCCTCTGCCGTCCGATCGCTGCACCTTCCTCGACCTTCAGTTCATTGTGGATCTCCGCACGAGTCCAAACGTGGAATTGTGTGAAAACGACTCGGGCTACATCTTCTCACCGACTTCTTCGTGGCCAACGGAGGACCAGTTCCAGCTCATGTGCATTAGCCAGGCATGCGTCGATACTGTCAACGACCTCAAGAAGTTGAACCCTCGTGACTGCGAGTATGCGTACAATGGCACGAGCATCAACTTCAAGAAACTCGGAGACAGTTTCGAGCCGACCTGCAAGTCGTTCTAATGCCATTCTCACGGATTTCTCGCGTTTGCGTACCCCGAAAGATCCAGAGTCATGTTCACGGGTAATAGCAGCTAGACGAAAGAAACTCCATCTTATATACTGATTGTGATTGCGAATGAATCGATGGACACTTGGTGAAGCAGGAGCACACGATCAACACGTTCTGCGCTAGGGGGGGGGGGGGGGGAGGGGGGGAGGGGAGGGCTCTAGTGCATGCTGCATGCTGCTCTGGGATTTTGGGTCTAGACTGTGTGATCAGGTCGCTGTGGAAGGATACGTACTACTCCTTCATCTTTAACTTTGACCCTTCTACACAAGGATAGACAACCTCCCAAGTCTGTGACGAACTAAACGGCATTACGTGGGTTTACGAGCAACGAAGGCAACGAAGGTTGGGCAGCATTTCTAAGTAGAAAAAAGGTGAGTGTCGTACACAATGATGACCGAAGAGAGATAGTTCGCACCCTGCAGCATGTCAACTTGAGTCGATGATAGCTCACACCCAAAAATCGACAATGATTCGAGGTCCCTCAACGCTTCAAAAAAGGATTGAGACTTGCAGCTTGACGTCGAGGAATGATTAGCGTACCTTGAAAATGGCGGATAGAATCCGCTGAAACAGCCGTGTTTGATAAGTTAAGGTGCTTCAGCTTGGGCAAAGCACGCAGGCACTGAACGCCCTTAGTGTTAATATATCTAGCTCGGACCAAACGTCAGGGCATGTAATCTCTGAACAACGCCACACACTGCATTACCTATTTTGGCTCAAATTGAGCGTGCGTAGAGACTTTAGGCGGCAAATGAGCTCGACTCCGCGGTCTGAGATCGCACCGTTACAAATCTCCAATACCCTCAGCTCAGTCAAGTTGGATAAGTGGAGAATGCCGCTGTCACTAATGCTATTCCATAGACATTGACATGTTAACATCATCCATGATTAACCTGAGGTGCACATCAACTCTTACCTGGTTCCAAAAAGGTCGAGGAGTCGTAACTTGCTCAAACCCGAGATGTTAACTAGGGCTCGGTTGGTTATACCGTTTGTATCCATTCGAAGGATCTCGAGGTCTTTCAGATATGAAAGTCCTTCGGCTCCCGTATCGGTAATCTCTGTGTGAGATATATCCAACGATACAAGACCTCTCACTCCCTTGCATATTTGAATCAAAGCCGAGTCGGTCAAAGCAGTCTCGGCTAATGTGAGTCGCTTCAGATGCACAAGTTTGCTCACAAACTCGAATCCCCTATCGACAACTATGAGGAAACAAACAGTTTTGGCGTCCACAAGCGCACTCACCGCTTCAAAATTCGACACGTTTTCAGGTCCAACTCAACAATTCCGTCCATACTCCTCAAGACAGCGGCTTCAGGTTCTGCGAAACCTGTTCGCGTTAACAGCAAAACCCGCATATCTGTCCACTCCGCGCGCAACGAGCGAATATCTTCACAGTGCCGAGCGTCAAAATACTGCAGCGCTTTCAGAGAAGCCAATCGCTCCATCCCACTATCTCCGATTTGTTGGCAGCCTCGCACGATAAGCGTTGTGAGAGTCACAATGTGACCGAAGTGTGCCAAGGCAACGTCTCTGGAGATGCAGGAAATGGAGTTGTCAGCATCACCCCCCAGTTTCAAGTCATGCCCTCGAGACGTACGTGATACGGCAGTGCGCTACATCCAGATGATGCAAAACTGGAAAGGCGAGTTCCACATCTTCGAATGCTTGGTCCGTTAACTTGCTACAACGGGCCAGCACCAGCTTCTCCATCTTGGATAAGCTTGTCAGGCACTTGAATCCTTCGTCGGTGACTTGGTTACATCCACTCTATAGTTTAACAAACTTAGCTGACATAACTCCAACCAAACCAGGAACGATATGAACGCACCAGATCCAAACTTGTCAACCGGAAGAGACGTCGCAGTGCTAGAAGACTCCGATCGTCGATATTCCGACAGCCAGACAGATTCAAAGATGTGAGACGTGTGGAGCTCTGCAGAATATCTGGAACGCATTTGCTGAGCTTCACACAATCCCGAAAGGACGCAGAGGTCAAGTTGGGCAACTCATCCACTTGCAGCCACCGGTCGGAGCCGAGCGACGCGAGGTTCGGACAGTTAGTGAAATCGATGCTCTTGATGTATTGTAACGGGGCGATGCCAATGTCGTCAAACCATGAACTGTCCACTTCCAGTTGATTCTTGAGATCCCAATCCTGGAACAGATACTTGGCGAGGAAACGGAAGTGGTCTCTCGTGAGCGCTTCGTGGCTCTTGAGATACGTGAGCAAAGTACTCGCGACCTCCGAAGGAATCCCCGCTCGTCGACTGGTCGGCCACGTGTGCGTGTAGCACTCGGGGTCCGCCACAAGACTTGCGGACACTCGGCGGACGCACAGTTCGACCAGCGACTTGGGCGTCATCTCGCCATGTTCATTCCTCGTGAAATGGTCGCCGAGCCCTTCGGGCATGGCCTCGAGTAGCCGCGACGACACTTTTTTCCGCAGCTTTTTCTTGTCGTCGCCCAGCAGCTTGCCGGACCCGCTTTTCCTGGCCGATTTCGCGCGCTTCGCCGGCGTTCGACTGGCGAATGGGAACGGGAACGCGACGTAGTTGGCGAGCGAGTGGTTCATCGTGAGCGACTGGCGACTGGGCAGCCGCGCGCGTGTGCGGTGGCGAGCCGAGAGCGAGCGTGGAAGCGCCGAGGAAAGCGCGGTCGTTTGGCGCAACGGCGAGGCCTGGAGAGCCGCGGAAGACTGCGTCGGGAAGCGCAAGAGCTCGTCTTCGAACGCGGCCTGCTGACAGCGACAGCACGCCGCCCCCATGGAGAGCACGGCGCCGCGAAGAAGCCGTTTCTCTCGGGTCTCGTCCCGCACGCTCGGGCGAGGCTTGGCTGGTTGCCGGGGAAGCGACGCTCAAGCAACTTGGGATGGGGGAAGTAATTTAAAGCCGGTAACTTACGGTGGTCGAAGACAAAGGAGTGTCGGAAGATCGCGCTCTCGAGTGGTAAGTTACAGGTAAATTACGAAATGGATACTTTTCCGATCGCAGCACTTCAACAAGACCGGTCGCGTGGACAGGCAGACCGAAGGGAAACATGCGTTTTCGCAGGTCATTGCAAGGCCGAGCCACCAGCAATTTGAAGCGACTTGTTCTTCGTATCAACTGTCACAGGTCTGGCGACATTGACAAAACAGATACAGGTACGACCGCAAGAACTCGGTAAAGTACGGTTTCCTCCGCTCGCAATGTCATTGTGGAGTGATAAACACGAAACGCCGAGCCCAAGATGCCGAATGCACTGCTCGTGTCGACGCCGTTCGGCGTCGGCTCGCTGCCCGCGCCGGGCGACCCGGCCGCCGAGGAGCGCGAAGGCTTCACGCGCGTGGTGTTCCCGTGGGGCACGGCGTATCTCGCGAAGAATCAGATCGCCGAGGTGCCGGAGTTTACGTTCTACGCGGTCGCCGACGGCAAGCGCCTCAAGTTCTCGCTCTCGTTCCCGATGACCGGCCTGGGCGCCGAGCTGGTCAAGAAAGTGCGCGAGAAGCTGCAGCTGGACGAAGACATCGCAGTCACGCTCGTGCAGACCGATTCCGTGAGCAAGCACGAGTTGAAGCCCGACCGGACTCTGGGCGACTCGATCATCGGCACGGGCCCGCGGCATCCGATCCTCGTGCTCAAGGCGCCGCTAGTGCGGTTCGACCCGAAAAAGTGCTCGCTCTATTTGCTGCCGCAGGAGAAGAACTCGGTGGTTGTCCAGGTTTCCAAGGGCTTTGGCTCGGTCATCGGCAACTGCGAGATCTCGATCGGAGTCAAGTACTGGGAGGTGAAGTTAGAAAGCGCTCGGCTGGGCGATGGCGTTTTCATCGGCGTCGGATCGTCGGACATCCCTCTCAATGGCAGCATTCTCAGCCGCGGGGTCTTCTGGGGCATCTCCTGCGGCACGGGCCACAAGCTCCACGACACAATCGACTACTACGCCGAGCCATTCCGGGACGGAGACATCGTCGGCGTGCTACTCGACATGGAGCGAGGACATCTCACTTTCTACAAGAACGGACGCAGCCTCGGCATTGCGTTTAGCCACATCCAGGCCAAGCGGCTGTGTCCGATCTTCTCACTCACCTTCATCGGCCAGAAGATCCGACTACTGACGGCAGCCGCGGCTCCTTTAACATAACCGACGAAAAAAAAGTATCTCATCTCCTCACCGCAGCCATCGCCCCACCCCCGGTCGTGGTGGCATGGTGGCACGATCCAATCTGCGCCCTTGACGAAGAATGGGTGCAGAATGGGACCACGATTACGGTATCGACGCTCGCGAAAACACGCTAACCTCCCAAATCCCAAATTTTGAAAATTGCCATCCCATCATGCTTCAAGCTGATCGCAGTTGATTTTCATCCAATCCGATCGCTTCCTCTCTTCCACGACACCCCATGCTCCGCTCTGATTGGCTCGTTCTTCTAACATTCGAGAAGACGTCAACACCAAGTTGTGTTCTAATCCGTCGAGGTTTTTCAGGTATTCTTGAAAACACCTCGCTCCAACCGTGGCAGAGATGGGACTTCCATGTCATTCGCCGAAGGGAACGTCGACGAAAAGCTCACGTCCGCCCACGAGTGGCTCCATGCTGCCGCGGCTTCGGCTCGCCGTTCACTTCCCAATTTCCCGAGCGGCCTGCAGCAAGCGGATCTTCCGGACGCACGCGACCATGGCGGACAACCAGCAGGAATCCATCGCGACCTTCGCGGCCGGCTGCTTCTGGGGCGTCGAGCTCGCGTTCCAGCGCCTCGAAGGCGTGCTCAAGACCACGGTCGGCTACTCGAACGGCCACAAGGAGAACCCGACGTACAAGGAGGTCTGCACGGGCACCACGGGCCACGCCGAGGCCATCCGCATCGAGTTTGACCCGAAGGTGATCTCGTACGGCGACTTGCTCACCAAGTACTGGAGCATCCACGACCCGACCACGCTCAACCGCCAGAAGGGCGACATCGGCACGCAGTACCGCTCGGCGATCTTCTACCACGACGAGGACCAGAAGAAGGAAGCCCAGGCGTCGCTCGAGGCCCACCAGAAGAACCTCGACAAGCCGATCGTGACGATTGTGGAGGCGGCCGGCACGTTCTGGCCCGCCGAGGAGTACCACCAGCGATACCTGGAGAAGGGCGGCCAGTGCGCGGACAAGGGCTGCGACATTGCGATCCGCTGCTACGGCTAAAGCTGCTTTCGAAGCAGCTAGTGGTGTGTTCTTGATCTGCTTTACCTGGTCACTCGACGCAGTGACGCGACAGCTTCCGTGTCGTCCAGCGAAACGCAAAGCAGCCGCTTGTCTCGAGTGATCCACATCTAAATACGGAAATACATTGCACGTGATCTCATAAGGAATATCTTGATTCCTCTTAGGAGCCTGTGACTTTGCTAACCAACTTTTGGAATCCTCGACTGGTGGCTCGTTTACCAGCTGAGATCATCCGATCGGAGAGCTTTTCTTCTGTCCAATCTTTCCAGATGCCGTACTGCATGGACTGCGCATTTTTCTGGGCGGCTTCCAGCTGTTGAAGACGCTTGACCAACGGTTCAATGGCGTTCGGACTACATCGCGAAATGTCCTCATGTCAGTGGTTACGCCATTCGGAGAAGGAACGACATGCACACCTTCCGTCGTCGTATTTGTGGAGGCTCTCCGGAAGATACTCTGCGAGTCCCTTTGACACGAGCTCGTGGCCAAAGTCCCTATCAAACGGCGTCTACAGAAAAAAAAAGTTGGTCAAACGCCCACACCAAGTCAATCTCGGAATATATCAAATCCAGACCTTTCTGATGGACATCGTGCAAGTTGCGATTGCCTCCTGACCGCCTGGTTCTGCTGGCATCCTGCATTACTGTTCAATCAGCCACAGACAAGTATCACAGCTGAAGGCTGTGAGCCTACCGATGGAGTAACTTAAGGTTCATCGGTTGATGCGACGACACCAGATTGGACCAAATCCATTCTTCTGCAGTCTCGTCCACTTGCACCCCGAACGCTCGCACCGCAAGCAGTGGCTGCTCCTTGTCCAACGCGAGGGTATTCTTCGGGAGCGAATCCTGCAAGAACACCCTCCGCCAGAACGGCGTGTGGTAGACGTAGAACACATTCGGATCGTGGCTGCTCTGTCGCACCATGCGCACTCGAATGGTTTTCCGCTGGCGGAATACATGCGACGGGATCTCATCCACGTGATTGAAGCGACCAAGCTGAGTTGAATTCGACACCATGTCGAGTGAGTAAAAGCACGAGCTTATGGAGCCATCAACGACGCAGACAAACCCACCACACCACTGAGTCTGACTGCTGCATACGCAGACCCAATTGTCGCGGCCACGAAGCCGATTCGCACGAGCGTCAGGTTCGCGTCGACGCCGTGCTGGAAGGCCGCGACGTGGTGCCCGAGCCTTACGCGCCAGTTCTCGGGCTCCAGCGCGTCTTTTTCGACGCGGATTGCTGCGTCGTAAAGCTGCAGATCTCGCGCGTCCGCTGCTGGCACTCTCCGCGCGTCGATCGGCGCCGCGTCGTCGTCAGCGTCCGCCATTTTCGCTGCCTCCTCGCCCGCGTTCTGTGTTCGGACCTCCTTGGCCGTGCGTGATCTTGGCGTGACAAGGCCCATCACTCTCACGCTCGCGTGTTGCTGTTCACGTGCAACATTAATGCAACATTTACGTGACTTTAGTGCAACATCTGCAGAAGAAACTGCAACTTTCCAGGGACTCGTTGACCGTTTCTGGAGCATGGAGCGATGAATCCCCCTTTGCCTCGGCCTCGCTGATCGTCCCACGGGGCTTCTCTCAGCGTCCAGACTTCAACGTCCTGTGGTCAACTGAAGAGCTGTGGAGGATGCGTCGCTTCGACGATGCGTGGGTCGTCGACCGCACCATGTTCGAGTATATCAACCAGGTTCACGTCGGACTCGCCAAAAGCTTGTTCGACGAAAGATGCTGATACGATTTTGTGCAGGGCGGATGCAGCTGCTGTGGCGTGACGCACCAAATCATGGACGTGGCCATGTTTGCCGATCGATGCTCAGACTGGGGTGCGTCGCTTGTGGTGTCGAGTGGGTTGAGAGAGGTCAGGATGGCTGAAGATCGACGGTATCTGCAGAGTCGGATGACGAGAAGAAGGAGCAGTTCTCGCCGTGGCCAACGTTCATCCACGAAGAGATCCTCGCGGAACGTGCGAGGCTTCGTTTCGTGATGAAAGAGGACATGAAGCGGTATAAGGCGTTTGCGGAGACCCATCTGAAGGGCTTTGCTCTGTGGTGGAACAAGCTAAGCGATGACAGTAAGAAGCGGTGCGTCCAGGCTCTGCATGGTAGTAGAGTTTGGAGACATCGACGTTTTTTGTGTTGGATAGGATTTTTCAAGTGCCTGATGAGGATGTCATGGACTTTTTCCGGTCGCAGGCAAAAGTCAAGGGATCCTACGAGATTGTATGTTGGGAGAGAAATCAGTCGCGTGTATGTGGCGAGGCTGATCCACAGTTTTAACTTGCAGCTTCTCTGTGCTGTGATCGAGCAACTGCGCAACTTTGAAGCGACAAGGTACAAGGACTCTCGAATGGCGGCTGAGGCCATCTTCGAGTCCGCTCTCAAGCATGAACGTGGCGCTTTCGTCGTCGACACGAAGTACCAAGGGTCTGAGGCTGGCACTGCCAACTTCTTCGACATGATCTGCGTACTTGGCGGGCCAAAGCTCTTACCGATCCGACAGAGTTAGTGACGACGGGGTAGTTGGATCGCGGAATGTTTCGTGCTGATCGAATCTGTTGTGAACTGCAGCTCACGACCCGACAGAAAACAATCGAGCGGAGAGAGAGATTGCCGAAAGCGTTGCCAACGTGCAGAGCTTCCGCTCCGATCGACGATTGTTGCGTATTGTATGTAGTATCGAACGAACATTCTGGTTATGATGCTTATATGCCGCGTTTACAATTGCTAGGTGATTCTTCGCAAATTTGCTGATGCGGCAATGCGCAAATACCTCCGTGAAGATGGAGCACTTGGCGTCTCCAAGACGGAGTGTATCGATGACGATGTTGAAATGGAGGAAGATAACCAGGTAGCCAACGACTGATCTCAAGCCCACCGGCGTCCAAGGCGTGTAAAGAAGATCGAACATTTGTGTGAACATTCTCAGCCCAACTGCAAAGTACATAAAACTATGATTCAATCCACACAATCTGCTTAGGCCTGGACGTTAACGCTCTCATTCTTGGCGGCGTAGTATTTGCGGCTGTCTTCGAAGTAGCCGTTCGGGTGGTTAATCATGATGTCTGGGTCGCAGCCTGCGTGGGTAGCTTCAAAGTGCTTCTTGCACGCGACTTGATAATGGCGACCTTGCACAAGCGAGATGATCTCCTGTTTGTCTGGCTCCGAGATACCTTGTAGCGCCTTGCGCAAATGGTCTTCTTCGTAGTGACGGAATGGGCAGCCGTGGTACTCGCCAGCCTTCGGTGGTTCGCCTGTGATGATGCGCATACAGTTGGCTGGGGCGTAGTCCTTGCGCTTACCCTCTTTACCGTAATTGTGGCGAATGTTGTAGGAGTATTTCTTGTTGAAGTCGTCGACCGACATCTTCTTGCAGAACTCGGACCGCCAGTATGCGATGGCGTCGTCAAGCTGTAGACCCGTGCCCTTGAGGAAGAGACCGAATTGCTGACGGCCGGCAAACTTCAAGTGGTGGTTCACCTTCAGCGCTTTGTGGAGAGTCTTCATACAGAGTGGCATTGAAGTTGCGGCGAGTCCATCAATCATTTCTGGAGTGATCTGGTGGCCACCACCCACTGGCGTGGCCTGAGAGTAGTCTGCATCGATGTGGTGCTTTGCGAGGTTGATCAACACAGGCGCGAGACGCTCATCCTTGCTGATTGCAGAGCGGTTGTACTTGCGGAACGCTGAAGATAGCTGTTTCGAGAGCTGTCAGGAAAGGTTGGGTCAGCATCAGAGTGGGATACTTCAACTATGGGAATACTCACGTTCGCACGGAAGGCTGCGTACAACAGCGACACGATATGGTCGAACGGCACGTAAGCCACACCACCCTCCAAATACACGCGGCGGGTGCCGATGAGGTCAATGGCCTCCGTGAACGGCACCTTGAAGTACGCAGGGAGTGCATTGAAGCGCTGCTGTTTGTCGATCAACTGCGCGTCTCGCACAGCCTTGAGCTGCTTCTCGCGAGCTTCGACTTCTTTTGGCGTTGCCTTGTTTACATTGAAGATGATGAGTGCCAAGCAACATAGCGATTCAGCGCTGCAAGACAAGCGTACCTCCTCGTACGAAATACCGTTTTGCTTCATGAAGTTGAGCTTCTCCTCCCGGGTCATCTTGTCGAGGCGGTATCTGGAGATAGATCTCAATCAGTGATTGCGGATACTTGGCACATGTTTGCGACTAACCGGAAGAGAGCGCTCTCCTGTGAGAGAAACCAGCGACGCAGCTCCTCCGTCTGACAGAACGCCATTCGCAAAAAGAAGTGCGAGAGCACGTCCTTGACCTGACAATTCATCACCACACCCACTTGTCAGCAAGCACCGCTAAGCTCGTCCTCATTCCAATACACAAACTCACCGCATCCGACTCGGCGCGCTTCGAGTGCGCGGGGCCTCCCGTGCGCAGCGGCATATGTTTGTTGATCACCTTGTCGAGCTTGCCTTCCTTCTCCTTGGGCGCCACACTGCGCAGCCGATGGTTCTCCACCGCCTTCAGCACTGCACATATACCCCCACACTCAGCACATGCGCACCTCTCTCCGAGCTCTCAGCATCGACGCCTCACCGTGGAGCCGGTCAATCGCGTACTCCTCAAACTCCTCGAGCGAGACCTCGACGAGCGGCGCCTCGTTGTACATCGACAGCGTCGCCGCGCTGCTGCCGCGCTGCTCCTGCAGCTCGCGGCGCCGGTTGCCCACGTTCAGCATCTTCGATCGCTTGCGTTCCTCCAACTGAGCTGCTTGCCAATTGCTTTCCCGCCAAAAACGTTGCCGCGAACCTCTAAGTACGCTTATTCCCATCTATACGAACTTAGTGTAGTTCCGTGTTAAGTAAAATAAATGTTAACTTATCGCCGCTTGGTTGAAGTGTGGGTTTCCTTTCCAAATGGGATGGTGCGAGAAGGGGGGAAACGGCCAGCAGCGTTGACCTGCGCGCGCCGATTGCTCGGGATCGAGAAGGTTTGAGCTGCGCGAGCGCGGTTCATTGGAGAGAGCAAGCGCAGAGCTATCGATGGAGGTGCCGGCGGCCGCGAGCGGCGCCGTGGCGAACGCGCACGACGTCAACTTGCGGCGCGTCGTGCAGGACAAGATCCTGCTCAAGATGCTCAAGCACGTGACGCAGCTCACGCGCGGGTGGGTCGTGCTGGTCGTGGACGACCACACCACACGCATCCTCAACTACGCTGTACGCATGAGCGACCTCACGGACTGCGGCGTCTCGATCATCGAACGGCTCGAGCTCAACCGGCAGCCCTTCCCAGAGATGAACGTCGTCTACTTTGTCACGCCCACGCCCGAGAACGTGCGCAAGATCGCCGCTGACTTTGCCATACCGGAGAAGCCGAAATATAACGACGCGTACTTGTACTTTCTCAGCCACGCCGAGGATGCAGTGCTGAACGAACTCAAAGATGCCCATGGGCTACTGCCGAGGCTCAAGGCTCTCCAGGAAGTGCACACAGACTTTCTCGCGTTGGAGAAGTGCGCGTTTTCGCTCGATATGCCCGACTGCTTCCACCAGTTGTACTCTCCTGCGGAGAAGAAAGACGATAAACTGCTTCAGTCCATTTGCGAGCGGCTCGTGTCGGTGTGTGCGACACTCGAGGAATATCCGTACGTGAGGTTTAAGGCCGAGCAGCCACGGATGGAGAAACTAGCGCACATGTTCCAAGCTAAAATGAACGAGTTCGTTGCCAAGAACGATGCGTTCACGTACGCGGCAAATCGCGGGACGCTGTTCTTCATTGACCGAGGGCAAGACCTTGTCGCACCGATGATGCACGAGAGTACGTTCCAAGCGTTGGTGTACGATCTGGTGGACATCGAGGAAGAGCAAATCACTTATCCAGCCGAGACGAACTCGGGCACAGTCATGAAGACTGCGTTTCTAAACGAGAATGATAAGTTTTGGATCGAATATCGCCATACTCACATTGCCAAGGTCAGCGAAGAGATCAGCAAGCGGATGGCTCAACTGTCTGCATCGAATGCTGGTGCCTCCTTGGGTAAAGGAAAATCCACCGACTTGCGATCGATGGCTGCGGCTCTGAGGGAACTGCCCGAGTACCGAGAAATGCTTGGTAAGCTGTCGCAGCACCTTTGGCTTGCTGGACAAGCAATGGATCTCTTCACCAAATCGAGTCTGTTGGAGGCATCGAATGTTGAGCAAACCATGGCTACTGGGGTTGATGAGTCTGGCAAAAAGATCAAACATGCAGTTTTGACGAAACAGCTCGAAGATCTTTTCAAAGATCCAAAGCTGTCTGAGAGCGACCGATTTCGCGTCGCAATGGTGTTCAATTTGACCCAAGATACAATCAAGACGCAAGACAAAAGAAAAATCATTCAGGGGTGTAACTTTTCGAAGAAGTACGAGTTGGCCATGAACAACATGCTCAACGTTGCCGGTGGGTTGATTTTCAAACAGAACGGAAATAGCCAGCTGACACCTGAAGAAATCAAGGAGGCATCCAAGAAGGCAGAAACTGTAGAGTATTCAAATGCTCGCCACGATCCCAGTATCAAAACAATCCTTGAACGAGCTTTGAAAAACACGCTTGATCTCCAAGAGTACCCGTATATTATTGCGCCTCCACCAACCTCTTCATATGACGATGGCAAGAAAAAGGCGGGACCGATCTCACTCCGAAAGTAAGCTTCATCCGCGATTTGGAACCCGTCAATAGTTCACACTTGTTTATTTTCCACAAGGAAAACCCCAGCCAAACCAGGGAAGCTTGAAGCAGCCACGGTATGTGAGCAGCCAACGCGGGTCCGTCATGATTTACCTGGCTAACAGCATGAAACGCAGGAAAAAGACGAGTTCTCCGGAGAAAAGATGCTGGTCTTCATCTGCGGAGGTGCAACATACGCAGAGGTTCGTGTTACCACACTCAAGCGATTCATATTCGTCATAGAATACTGATTCATTTTCACGGAGTAGCTTCGCAGCATCTACGAACTGCGTCGGTCCGAGAAGCGCGACGTGATTCTCGGCACGACGTCGTTCATCAAGCCCAAAGCTTTCATCGAGGCTCTCTCAGTGCTCCACGAAGAAAACCCCACGCCAACCCCTCCCCCAGTGTAAGTGATCTCTATCCTCATCCAACCCCCATACGTCGGCACGGTCTCACTTTTGCATTTGTATACAGTGGCCGAGGAGCCGACGTGACGCCTCTGAGCAACTCGGAGATCCACATCCACGTCGAGAACCAGAGCAAGCCTCTCATGTCAAGTGACGCCGTCGCATCGACCACGACGCCTCCCACCAGCAGCTCCAAGACCTCAACGTTCGGCAAAACCAAGTAAGTGAGCCCTTGGTTCCCACTTCAACCCAGACAGCCCGCCACGGTGGTCGACGCTCTTCATGGCCGCCGATTAAAACACTGTTTCCAACACTCTCCCCCACCTGCGATCTTTCCCACTACACTTGATTTTTGTATAGAAACCAGATCCCTTGAGCGGCCCAAACCAACAGTGCTTTAAACACTGGATTCTTTTTCCGAAACGAGGGAACAACACATTTGATACGTGGCCGGTCATCTCGCACTCCCGAGACCCCTCCCTCCGACGATGGTGCGCGTGCGAACCTTCGTGCTGACGCTCGCGGCGCTCGCCGCGGCCGTGCGCGCGGACGCCAAGGCCTCGCAGACCGACGGCGGCGCGACGTGCGTGGCGCCCGAGACGCTCGCGAGCTACGAGGCCAAGATCGACCTGCTCGAGACGGAGCGCGAGAAGTGGCAGAGCCAGCTCGTGGCGGCCAACGGCCAGTGGAACAAGGAGAAGAGCGAGCTCCAAGCGCAGCTCGAGGCCGAGAAGAGCCACGCCAAGAGCGCGCTCGCGAGCAGCAAGAAGACGGCCGCGAAGCTCGAGAAAGAGCACGCGGCGACGCTCGACAAGCTGCAGTCGCAGGTCGCGACGCTCGAGAAGACGGTGCAGGAGCTCAAGACGCAGCTCGAGAAGCAGAAAGAAACGCTCGGCAAGCGCGAGGCCGAAGTCTCGGACGCCAAGGCCAAGCTGCTCAAGTCGCAGGACCAGGTCAAGTCGCTCGAGCGCGACGTCGCGAGCTCGCGCAAGAAGAACGAAGCGCTGCGCGACGAGCTGCAGAAGATGGACGAGAAGCTCACGATCTCGGCGCTGCTCTCGTCCTATTACGACGAAGGCGTCGTGCTCGCATCGGACGCCGTCGCGGCGTTGCGTGTGCAGCTCGAGTCGGCGCAGCAGGGCTCAGCGGGCGTCGCGCAGGCGCTTGACGCGCTCGAAGCCTACAAGAAGCAGGTCACGGACGTCTCGAGCCAGCTCTATGCCGACCACCTCGCGGCTACGCTCGACCCGCTCATTGCTGATCTGCACAAGGCCTCCCAGCCGTACATCAAGCAGTACCGCCCGCTGCTCGAGGCCGAGATCGTGCGTCTGCAAAAGCTTTCGGTCCAGTACTGCAATCTCGCGCTCAAGCGCGGCAAGGCCGTGCGCCGCGACGCGATTGCCGTGCTCAAGCAGAACGAAAGCACCGCGCCGTACGCGCAGAAGATCGTCGACGGTTCGCTGATCGTGCTCGCGGCGCCGATCGCGTTTCTGCTGCTTCGCCTCGTGCTCAGCTTGACGTGGTTTGTCATCCGCACGGTTTTGTGCATCCTCACGCTCGGCTTCTGCTGCGGCCGGTGCGCACGGAAGCGTTCCAAGTCCAAGCGCAAGGTCTCGCGAAAGCTCGCAGCGAACGGCGCACCGCCGAGCCCAACGGCGACGCCGTCGACCGCCAAGACGCCGGCCACTTCCACGAATGGCAAGCGCGCGACGGGCAAGAAGCAAAAGTAAGAAGAAGAAGAAACAAGACAAAGAAACAAAACAAACGAGCTGCACGCGATTGGGGTCTCTAGCGATCCCCGCACGCTCTCGCGTTCGTGCGTCACTCCATGGACTTATTTCGAAACCTACCCGATCAAATATGAGACGCCTGGTCGTACTGAGTACTTTCACGCGTTCTGGTTGTGCTCATAGATATACATCGTACTCGATTCCTGGGTCCTGGAAATCGTCCACGTCGAGGAACAGCTCTTTTCCTCGACGAGCAGGCGTGAGAATTTCGTCACGACGGCGAGGAAGCCCAACTGTAGTATTTTCGGTGTGTCCTAGGACTTGGCGTTCGTCATCTCGTTCTTCATACAGCACGACTTCTTCAACGTGGCCGTCCGGGGTGACCCCAAACATGCTCTTGTCGCCGATTCTCGACTGCCCGAGCAGCTCCAGCACATCCTCGAGGTTGCCCAAAACGTCACTGAAGCATTTGACGTAGTCGACGTCGAATTCGTAGCGAGTGACTCGGCTCTGCGAATCAAAGTAGAACGACACGAGATTCGGCGCTTCGACTTCGGCTCCAATGAGCCGAGAACAGAGCGAGGCGTTGGAGATAATATGGGGAAAGAGCCCGAGGATGGTCTCCCTTAAAATCTGGAAGCGGATCGACCCCGTGGCCTTGATCATCACCGTGCGGTCCTCCAGCAGCACGATCTCGAAGCTGTCCATCTTGAGGCAAATAAACCGCAACAGTAGCGAGTACCGACGGATCTGCTCGATCATGAACTCGACGCCGCCCAGTCCGTTACCAAAGTCGATGTCTTCATCAATGACGCTGAACAGAAACTCGCGCTGCACGCCAGCAGTGATGACGCGCCGCCGTCGCGGATGTTCCTCAACGCGGAAGCCCTGACGAAAGAGTCGGTAGTACTCTCTCACGACTTGCACGAGCGAGCCGCTCGGCAAGTGGCGTTGCTGCAAAAGCCGAGACCGAAGCAAGTCGCGCGTGGTCTCGAGCTGCTGGATCTCCTGCTTGAGGTGCTGCACGTCGAGCGTGAGGTTGAAGGCCACAGCCCTTTCTTTGAGCACGCTCTTGTACGGGCCCGAGCCTTTGCGGTTGCGAGTCGCCCGTGGCTTGCGGTGCTTGAAGTGGTACCCGGTCGTGGTCGTCATCGCTGTCAACTGGATCGCGCCACGAGGTTTACTGGATTCGAATCCAGCGAGCGCCTCGTGGCGACTAGCGCGACCCACGAGAAGCTCGCGACTAGAGCTGCGCGGCTGGTCCATCGATGAGCGAGAGAGAGAGAGTCGTCGAGGGGTCCACGCGAAGGTACGCGAGGTGTTCAGAGATGGCAAGAGTTGCGCTGTTCGGTAAACTGGAGACAACGGACCGAGTACCCAAAAATCCAAAGACCCAATTGTGCATCGGAGGATGGGTGGTAATATCGTAACTGCTCACGAGCTAATTTGATTACCGAGCGAAGTTGAAGTGGTCTTGCGATTTTTTGTTGTTGATTTTTTAATTTGGAATCTCAGCTTCCACTCTCAAATCGAACGTGGCCATCAGCTGTGAGCTTGGCATGCTGCAGGAGAAACGCTCGATGAGTTGGATTCGGTAGAAGAGCCAATAGCGCAGTGTCCCAGTCAAATTGTTCGACGAGTCGAGCCACTCGATGGTCAGGGTGGTCGACCATCCACTCGAACCACAGATCGCTCGGGCACGTGATCTCGGCGCCTAACAAGGCTTGCACGAGCTCGGGGTGTCGGAGGATCTCAGGAAATACGGCATGGATGGTTGAGATATCGATCGACAGGTCGTACAAAACCCTCACATGTACCGAGGTCGAGGCTTCGTGAACGGCAAGCTTTGGTTCTGACGCCACACGGTAGTTGAGCAGCTCGAAGCTGGTGCAAAGCGCCTTCCATGCGTTTTCGATAGCGACGTGGCCCACAAAGTCACCGAAAATCACGTTGGGTGACACGAACTCGAGCAGAAACGCTCGTTGTTGCGATTCGATTTCAGCAATATGGTGGTGCCATCCTCTCGAGAATGCCATAATTTAACGGCTAACGATAGCACGATAATCCAGCGATAGTGGAGTCCTGGAGTAGTGACCTCGAGCGTGGTTATCGGATGTGGTCTGACGAAGACCGTGGTCGTCCTCAACAGGTAACACTGAACCGCTGGCGCTCTGGTCCGCCTCCAGGTCGTCTACTTCCCAGTCATGGGCCACTTCAAGCGTGCTTTTCTCGCCAATTTTCGCTTGACCCAGCAGCTCTAGCACGTCTTCTGGATCGCGCAACACTTCGTTAAAAGCCATGACAAAATCGGCGTCCGGCTCGTATCCGCACATACGGTCGTTGGTGTTGAAGTGGAACGTGATTACACTCGTCGCTTCGACTTCGGCACCAATGAGCTTGGAGCAGAGCACTTCATTCCCAAGAATATGCGGAAACACGGCCATGATGGTCTCGCGCAAGACCTGAAATCGGAGCGTCCCATGGGCTTTGATCATGACGCCGTCGTTATCCGTGAGCACGATGGTCGTCGAGTCCATCTTCATGCAGATGAACCGCAGCAGTAGCGAGTACCGTCGGATCTGCTCGATCATGAAGTCGAGTCCGCGCCCATTGCCGAAATCAATGTCCTCATCCACCACACTAAGCAAGAAATCTCGTTGCACGCCGGCCGTGATCACGTGGCGCCGCCGCGTTCGTTCTTCCACGCGGAACCCTTGGCGAAAGAGCTGGAAATACTCGCGCACGACTCGCACGAGCGAGCCATTCGGCGAGTGGCGTTGCTGGAGCCGCATCGAGTGCAAAAGGTCGCGTGTGGTCTCAAGCTGCTGGATCTCCATCTTGAGGTGCTGGACATCGAGCGTGAGGTTAAAGTCGACCGAGCGCTCCTTGGTGACGCTCCGGTAGGGCCCCCAGCCCTTGCGGTTGCGCTTGGCCTTGGGCTTGCGGTGCACGGGCTGGAAGCCCGAGGTCGTCACGGCTCTCGGTGAATTGTCCCCCGCGGTTGCAAGAGGAGGGACGGCGGTCGTCAACTGGATTCGCCAGGCATCCGGAGACGTGTTGACGTCGCTGGACTCGGAGCTCCGGACCGCGTCCGGAGCCTTCGTCCGGCGGGGCGTGGCAAGCGCCATCTTTGTTTTTGTTTTTTTGTGCTAATATCGTATTTTTTTTGATCCGGTCGCAGATTTTGGTTCCGCCTCAGATTTTGTTCCACAACGAGCGACACTCGGGAGGCTCGACCGACCGCGACTGGCACCCTACGGGGTGCGTGGCTTTGTCTCCAACGACGTGAAAGATTTTTGGGGTGGCTCTTGTAGCGATCTTCGTTCGGGACATTCGGGACACCCAACCAAAAGTTTCGATATTTCCGGAGTTTCTTTACGGTAAATTACAACACGAGGTAACCGTTACCTTCGTGCAACATCCCATACTCGCGATCTTGAAGCGACGTGTGAACACGCTCGACATGAGCATCCGTCGGCTCAAGGCCCGTGGCATCGGCCGACTGGAGCTGCTGGCGTGGCTCAATGAGCTACTTGAGACCGATTACACCAAAGTGGAGCATCTCGCCGACGGAATCGCGTACTGCCAGGTGCTGGACGCGCTGCACCCGGGCAAAGTGCCGCTCCAGCAGGTCCAGTTCCACGCCAAGAGCCACGCCGACTGCGAACGCAACTTTCGCGTGCTACGGAGAGCCTTTCATGCATGTGATATCCACAAAGTGGGTTTTCACAAATTGCACACATCTTGCTTTGATGATGTAAAAGTTGATTTTTTGTGTGGGTGGGTGGCGCTCTTGCTAGGAGATCCCCGTAAAGAAGCTCGTGGATGGGGTCTTCCAAGAGCACTTCGAGTTCCTCCACTGGCTTCATGACTATGCGCATAAGACGTATCCAGACGCCGTGCGCAAATATCGCGGGTTTGCGCGTCGTCAGCAACTGCTGCTGGCCGACTCGACGCTATCACTTCGGGGACTCGACCACGCCAACATGAACCTCGTGCCGAGCTATGCGGTAGGATGGCCTCTTTTCGAGGTTCTAGAGATCTGACATCCTCATACGATCGTGTGTAGATGTCGTCAAAGGTAGCGGGAGAAGGCTTCTTGACGACAGGGAGACTCGGACTCGCTCTGGATATCATCAACCCCGACGAAGTGCCAGACAATCTCACACTGGACGACATTATCGGTGACCAGCTCACTGACACGCAGCTAGTTGACCAGGCAACCACCGAGGAAAGTGCAAAGATCGTCACTGACCCATTGCTCCGCTATGTTGAGTACGCACTGCAGATTCCAGACGCTACACTCGAGGTGTTAACAGGGTCGCATGATCAGACATTCGTACTCGAGCACGATGCTCGCCGAGTCAATCCTCAGTCAGCTTGAGCATGCCCTGTCCGACGAAGACATCTCCATGCGTAGCAGACATAAAGCTGCATCGAGACAGAACAAGGCGACAAAGGCTCGCGATCTCCAAACGAGTGGGTCTCCAGTAGTGTCCAACGACCTCTACCGACTGGTTGTCTTCAAAGACTCGGGTGGGTTTACGATGTGTCGCATCACTGACTCTTTGTATTTTCCCATGCCAGATCGAGGCTCTTTTGGATGAACTTGCTGGACGGGCAGAGGATTTGGTGGGGTTTCTTCTGCGGTAAAAGGCAGACGAGCAGTTTGGGCTGACCAAGGGTGTTCGGCGATTAGAACACGCTCGAGGTAGAGATCAACCAGACCCAAGAGGATGTAAAGGCGCCTCCTGGCAGTTCACCAGAGCTTATCCCATTGGCACCGATAGGCCAATAGATTATACATGTATCAAGCGAGCGTGAGACTTTGCTCGGATCTCAGCCCCCATAGCTCTCAGTAGACACAACATCTGCTCGCAAATGAACTGGGGTGTCATCTATTGTCTTCATAAAATAGTACCAGCACACTACGCATATGGCGGGACTTCTCATGATTACACTCTAAATGAGGAAGCCATTGGACTCGTGATCCTGTGAGGCGAGTAAAAGACCAAAATAAAAAATAGACGAGGAATGTGCATGTCTTTCATCCAGCATTCTACTCCACCCGGGCAATGAAGAGTACGTGCAAGTCATGAGTATATGCCCAAAGAGCATTCTAAGCGGGGAGGGTTATTCAGCCGACCCGAGCCCTAAGATCCTCTCTCTCTCTCTCTGTAGTGCAGTACGTGGTTGTAACTTTCACGAACTCTTTCAAGGTGTGGGATTCCTTCTGTTCGTGCAAAGGCACTTGGCGCGACTTTGCAGAAAAGGATCTCGAGCTGCACAGAAGAGCCAATTTTAACAAAAACACATCGTTTTCCGATTCTCAACCAAGTAACGTCGGTCCGGACACCCGCTCAAGTCCTTGAGGTACCAGGAAATACACAGTGGTGGCGGTGCGATTGGCGACAAGCCGGATGAGCTGCTCCGTCTCCGGGTAAGATTGTGCTCGTTCGGGAGACAATGGATCGAGTCGAAATGATGTCATCAAGGCACACGAGGCCGGTCACTTCCCCCACACTATTATTTACCACGTTCCTCGTAGACAAAGATGGCCCAGATCTCCAATGCGGCCAGCGCCGATCTCTTCCGCCGTGTCTCGAGCTTCCATGAAGCACCCAGGTCGACGTCGAGCTACTACCACCAGCAGACCATGTCTATGGGGAATTTGCCTATACTGGAGTACAAAGCCACAGAGCCGCCGCCCACGATCTCGAAGAAAGACAAACGATGGGCTGGACTGTATGTACACAGCATCGCCATGGGCTTTGTAACCACCGCACTACCACTTACTATCTATCCCTTCCTCACCGGATATCTCAACATGGAAGGCACGCAGACGCTCTCGGCTCGATCATTGTTAGCTCTCCCGTGGGTCTTGCGTCCACTTTTCCGTGCACTGGCTGCCTCATTGCCAGGTTCCGAGACGTGGCGCTACCGGCGGTGTCTTCTGATCGGCTGGACGGTCGCGAACATCGCGCTCACTATCATCAGCTTCATTGGCGTCAAAGATCCGTACTTCCCAAAGACTGAATTTGATCCTCTTCCAAAGAGCCAACTGAACACAACTGAACTCAGCCTTGTGAATCAAAACGCGCCTGGTGAGGGTGGGTTCTACGTGATGCTTATGACAGTGTCAGCTATCGGACTCGTGCTGGCCGATGTTGGTGGTGATGCACTCATCGAGCAGACTGCGAACGAGCACTTCCCACCGCTGAACCCCGGAGATTGCTCTGTTTTCACTCAGGACATGACAATGAAGCGCATTGGTGGAATGCTGTTCGCGTTTGTGTTCATAGGGATGACGATGAACGGCAAAGAGTATGGCGGCTCGTTCAGCTTCTCCGTCGGATTCAAAAAGATCATGATGGCTGTGGGTTTCATCGCATCCATGCCGACCCCAGCTGCGCAGTTCTTCATCGCTGAACGCTCCCCCGAACGCAGCTCGTTCTCGTCGTGCGTGCAGCCTCTCTGGTCGATCTTCCAAAATCGTGGGCTCAGTATCGTTATCGCGTGCCGCTTCGTCAGTGGTGTGCTGCGCGGAGTAAGCGCGACGCCAGGCAGTCCCGTAGCACTCTACTGGGCCAACGTGCAGCCGATCAACGATAGTGTTATCAGTTTTGTGTCGACAATCGCCGTGATCAGTTTCATCCGAGTCGCAGAGAGGGGAGGTTGGGTACCGAACCACGTGCTCGCCATCCTCGCTACAAGCGTGCTGGTCTTGGCAGTTGATTGCTCCATTACGATGGCCACGATCTGGGACGTCGTGCGTAGCCAGTTCCTCTGGGTCGGAATGCCGCTGCTTCAGGCAGTGCCTTCAGCGCTCGACTTTTTCCTTCTCCACGTCGTCGTCAGCGCACTCACTGATTCCAGCAGCGCGGAGCTCACCCGCGAGCTTTTGGGGGTCGTGATCGTTGTCGCCAGCTCTCTCGGCGCCGTCGTGACCAAGCTGGTTGATTCTTCGCTTCTTGTCTCGAGCGATGACATTCTCCAAGACACCTACGACGTTCGTAGAGATGCATCAATTGCGTTCCTGATCGGGTTCGCAGCGCAACTGCTATCATTCGCGGGTGCTTACGTGCCGCCGCGCGACAGCCAAGCGATCCATGAATGGAAATTGCGCCACGCCAACGCTTCTCCACGCTTTGGAAAAGTGCTGTTCTGTGTGCTCTTTGTCAGCTTTAGTCTGAGCGTCGCAGTTCACGTGCTCTCAGTGAACAAATCAACGTCTTGCCTCTGGATCGCCGGCGGCCGAGGCTGCGTTTGAGAGCCTATTTGCATTTAGGCTCTTTGTATCGGGATTTGACTTTCTCAAGCCGTGCAGCTCACAGATTACAAACGTTTGGGAGTGGGACTTTGAGTGACAATGAGGCGCTCCTACTCGAGCTGGTCCTTCGGATGTTCAAAACGAGCTCCGGTCAACAACTAGACGGACAGAAATCAAGACCGACGCCTGAGAAGGCACGTACCATGCACAGTCTCAATTTGCTGAGTCTCGCATGGCTCACCACTTCCGGTACAGTAAGCCAATCGACCTCAGGGATGGTTTACCACTCGATAGCTGTTTGGTTGCGACTAAAACAGGTCAATTTGATGGTCAGGTCAGCGTCTTTTCTATGTGCAGGGCGTGACCTGTGCGGCCCCGGCCACTTGGTGGTCAGGCGCAGAAACATACTAATTTATTGGGCGAGCGAAGGACAAATCATTCACAAAGTGCGTTAGGTATTTAGTTAACATCATCTTGGTTGAGGAGTCCCCACTGCGATCTGAGTCATTCTCATCATTGTCGTGCATTTCGTGGGCGGAAAGCCCGCGCATGTCGTCAGGTGCAGATGGCTCATGAGACCCTTTCGATCGTTCTCCAGCGACGGGTGGGACGCATCAAAAGACTACCGGCGGCATGGTGTTAGAGATTGCGATCAGATCGATCTCGTTTTCTTATCGCGGTGATAGCATTTCCAGCGGCGTATGACGCCCCACCAATGCATCACGCGGACACGCGGAGTAAGTTGTGGGTAGGCTTACGATCCCAGGCGCCAGAGGACAAGCCTGGAGATCTTGGAGGCGGCAAGCCGACGGACTTGGCTGCCGGTATCCGACGTGAGGGGAGAGATCAAGTTCCGAGAAGGCGCTAGGGCAGAGGTATAGCTGTGCTCCTCACACTGCTGCACGGTCGGGGTGCTGTTGCCCGATACCAGAGCCGGAGCCGGCGGTGGCTCTGGAGCAGGAGTGCCCAACGCCCATGGTGCCGGTCCGTCACTAAAGGCGCAGTCAATCCGGCGGTGAAGGCGCGCTCGGGATCTCGCCTCCACTCCGCTTGAAGCCGGATGTGGAGCGGGAGCGGAAGCAGAAGCTGAGGTCAAAACCGACGACCACGAGCCAGAGTCCCCGCTGCCCTGCCCTTGCTGCCCTTGTCCATGTCGCGCTTGGACGGACACGGTGTGTCAGCGAAGTCTCCTTCACCAAAAGTTACGCTCGACGAAGTTTTACGCAGCTTTTAGGTGAGCTCAACCCGGGTCGGCGGGGTTACTGTTAGGTCTGCTGCTGCTGTCATGTGGTCCGTCACTAAGAATAGGTCTTCCGTATGCAGGGGCAACTGCACACAATGGCGGAGGGCGCTTTGGATAGCACGATTGACGTGGGCTCGCTGTCCTCAAGTTCGCATCCATTCAATAGCGCCTGACCTAGCATGGTGACGCGACGCGAAGACCGTGACTTCCACATCCAACCGACCGCAACGGAGAAACGCTTGCTTGAGCGACGGCGCTGGCGCAGGCGAGAACGACCTTACGCAACTGAGGCCAGCATGATGATGATGAATCAAGTGGAGTCTGTTGAGTTTGTCTTAATGAATCCTAACAGGTTTCCTGCTGCGCTCCACATACTTCGTTTAGGATTCAATAGTGTCGCCAGCCAAATTGTGCAAACACATCTAACGCATTGCTATCAACAACGAGTGTTGAGGCTCGCGCGCAGGCTCTACTTAGCGCGCCACTCCACACTCCAAGAGCACAAAGCGCCCAGGCTCTGCCCCGAGGCCGATGAGGACACGAAGCGCCACGGCCGCCGACCACAGTTGGCGGACAAACCGCCCGAATGGCTCGCTGCTTCCAGACGCAGTGCCGGCGGCAGCAGTTGCGCACAGAGCTCTCCCGGGTGGCCAACGACGAGGCGCAACGCCTGGCGGTCTGCTGCCCGAGCTTGTGCGGCGGCGATGGCGCAAGGCCTCGCGCGAGCGCGAGGCGCGAGGCCACCCACAAAGGCGTTAGACAGAGGTCGCGCCATCGCTACCCGCGGCCGGGGTGACGTTCGGCCACGCGCGAGCGCGACCTCGGGCGTTTCCTCGAGGCCGCGCTGTTGCCGTGACTCACAGCCGAACACGTGCACTCGGGAGGGCGCGACCTCCTTGGCCGGCAGGTCGACCCCTGTTCTTGTTTGATTGGTTTGTTGGTTATTCGACTGTGGAAAGTCTGTTTCGGCGTCAAAAGTCTGACCTCGGCAGTGACAGTGAGCATTGGTCACGTGGCTCGACGTGACCTGTTGCCTGACCAAGTGGATGCGTGCATAGAAAAGACGCTGACCTGACCCACAAATTGACCTGTTTTAGACGCTTCCTAGCTGTTTGTGGAGCTACAGCAGCGGAGATTCTTGCGAAGGGGTGTGGTTCTTCCTCCGTCTTCATGTCGAGTTCGCTAATGTTTGGAAGGACCAAAGGCGCAATCTCGCTCCTCAGTTGCACTCATTACGCTAGCACCTTCCATTTGGTCGTGGGTGGTCAAAGTGTCGCACCACGTGAACCACTGCCTTTCGCGGAACTCTCGTGATTCTTTCGATCGAGCTGTCAGGATACGCGGAGGATATCAACGCCGCGTTGTGTGGTTGAAAGCAAACTGATCACGCTGGAGACCGCGGGGTACAGACAATGGCTCTTCTCGTAGCAGTGACTTTCGACTGAACTCTTTGATGTTTACTATCACTGAACGCCATTCAAGGTTAGCATCATCCGCTGGGTGTGGTTATTCTTCGGTTTTACAAACGAGATATTCGTGTTTTTGTTGAAGTTTTGGGTCTTTTTTCGGTGTTTTCGGGTCATCTTCGTGCGTGTAGGCTGCACCTGGAGTCCAGTTTTGGAAGAAACCGACAGCTGATGCAGACGCACGACCTCTGTCTCAGATTGTGCTGTGTACGCGAAATTCTTGCGCAGACCAACCAGGGGGGCACCCTGTCAAACTGTCTTTTCGCATCACACTAGCGCATTTGCCATTTACGCGCAGTTATGAATCAATTCTCGAACGGCTCGACGGCCAATCTCTATCTGCGCACCTCGAGCTTGAGTAATACAGCCACGCTCGATGCGCTGCCCACGTTTTACAACAACCAAACGACCTCCGGGGACACCTTCCCCGTCCTCGAGTCCAAGTCCAAGGAGCCCGTGTTGATCATGATCAAGGACAAGCGCTGGGCAGGCCTATATGTTCACAGCTTTGTCATGGGCTTTGTCACTACCGCATTGCCACTTATGATCTACCCTTTCTTCACCGGATATCTCAACATGGAAGGCACACAGACACTTTCAGTACGGGCACTGCTAGCTATCCCATGGGTCTTGCGTCCGCTCTTCCGCATCTTAGCAGCGTCATTACCAGGCTCCGAGGTGTGGCGTTATCGACGATGTCTCGCGGTCGGCTGGACGGTCGCCAACATTGCACTAACTGTGATCAGTTTCATGGAGACTAAAGAACCCTACTTCCCGAGAGACAAGTTGGATCCACAGCCACTGAGCCAGCTGAACGCAACCGAGCTCAGTCTTGTGAGGACTGACGCACGAGGCGACGCCGGGATCTTCGTGATGCTCATGACCGTATCGGTCATTGGACTCGTGCTGGCCGATGTTGGAGGTGATGCGCTCATTGAGCAGGTTGCGACCGAGCATTTCCCAGCTCTCGGATCCGGTGCTGAATCTGTGTTCGTGCAAGACATGACGGCGAAACGCATCGCCGGCGTGCTGTCCGCGTTCGTGTTCATAGGATTCACGATGAACGGCGAGGACTACGGTGGCAGCTTCAGCTTCTCGCTCAAATTCAGCAAAATCATGATGGTTGTGGGGTTTGCTACAGTCCCTACAACCCCCGCGGCTCAGTTCTTCATCTCAGAACGTTCCCCCATCCGGAGTTCGTTCCGCACGTGTGCAGAAACCGTCTGGACGATCTTCCAGAACCGCGGACTCGGCCTTATTATCATCTGCCGATTCATCGCTGGCGTGATGCGTGGTGTGAGCGCCACGCCTGGAAACCCCATCGCCATGTATTGGGCGGATGTGCAGCCGATCAACGACAGCATCATCAGCTTCGTGGCTACACTCTCTGTCATTGGCTTCGTGCGACTCGCAGAAAAGAAGAACTGGGTGTTGAACCACGTGTTCCTCATCGTGGTCGCGAACATCCTCGTTTTGGGGGTCGACTGCGCGATCACCATGGCCACGATTTGGGACGTCGTTCGCAGCGGGTATCTCTGGGTCGGTATGCCTTTGCTTGCGACAGTACCGTCGGTGCTGGAACACGTCCTGGTCCACCTGATAATTGGGCAGATTGCGGAGGCTGGCCACACTGAGCTCACGCGCGAGATTGTCACTGCCATCTCAATTCTTGCTACCACGCTCGGTACAGTTGCGACCAAGCTGCTCGGCGCGTCCTTCGATGTTTTCAACGACGACATTCTCACGGACTCGGACCACGTACGCAGTGACGCAACAACCGTATTCCTCATAGCGTACGCGGCGCAGCTGCTGTCGCTCGCCTGGGTTTACGTCTTGCCTCGCCGCAGCGAAGAGGCTCGCGAGTGGAGGATGCGGCACAATACCTCATCCGCACCAGTTGGTGCTGCGCTGCTCGGGTTGGTCGTGGTTAGTTTCTTTGGGAGCATCGCCATCCACGTTTTGTCAATCAACGAGTCGACTTCTTGTCAATGGATCGCCGGTGGTAAAGGCTGCGACTAAGGAGGACAAGTTATCATAGTATGATTGCAGTCATTTAAGCTTTTAATCCAAGTAATTTTGTTGGCCGTATCCCTACATATCCGCCCCGACTGCAATTCACTCCACCAAAGGGTTTGTGTCCGACTAAAGGGACATGCGGCTTTGCACACCGATGGTGCCGTACTTGACGAAGTTAACTGGAGGCTATCGCCGATGACTTCTATACCCCGTTGCTGGGGGGCCGGATTTGGAGACCTTAATCCACAAAAATTTTGGTGGTGGTGGTAGGGGCATCGAGACTCATTTCGTACAACAAGATGACCGCTTTTGTAGCGAATATCGCAATGGTTTCCAAGCAAAAAACTCCACACATTTCACCTGTCTGACCGCTTCGAGTGGAGTCTACGGATTTCACCCCCTTTTCATTCTGCCGTGGGCACTTGGACATGACCGCGCACCTGAATCGCGTGGTCAACACGATCTTCGTCTTGGTAAGCAAGCCAAATCTTCACGACCCTGTCTCAACTTCTTGCTTGAGCGTCAGAGATAAGCTGGTGGCGCTAGCGCAGTGACTGAGGTGCTGAACGATGAGCAAGCGTGCTCTACTGCCGGTACGGTGGCTCGCAAGCTCCGCTTCCGTAGTACCGGCTGAGCAGTGAGGCGCCTCAACCTTGTGAGTCCGTTCACTCGCTTCAGCTATCATCTTGAGCGTAAGATGAATGCGACCAAGGTTCATCGCCGTATTACCTCCACGAATTTCTCAACTCTTGGACTCCCACTCGGTAATGCAGGACCAAATCTCGAACATTTGCCTATCGTATTGAGACAGTTTCGCAGGGACTGGGGCGCCCGTGGTGCTACGGGATGATTGCACGTATTGAATCAAATTTAGCGGCGACGCAAGCAGACGGAAACCGTGACTCCTTCGGTTTTCTCGAAAACAACCGATGTCGGAGGGGACGGGTCATCGCGGTGTCCCAACATCAAGAGCGTGTTATTACGTGCGTTTTTTTAGATCCGTGGGCATCTCTCAGACACGTTTCTCTCGTTTACGCTCCTATGGCCCCTTCGACTCGGATCAACCCTTCGACGTAATATGACAGCCTACGTTACAGTTCGGTCTTGGAACCTGTACCTACAGTATTGTATGGACTGCCTACGGTAAACCCCCTGAGCCAACTAACGATCACAGCGTACCGTAACAAACGCGTTTGTTGAATGCATTCCTTCTCGCAAGCTCATGATCACCACCAAGAGTTCTCCTAGGATAAGCCTCAATGGCGCCACCGTTGAGCCCTGGTACGTCGACAGTGCAGCAGGAAAGCTATTAGGATTCACACGAAGAGCTCAATAGACTTCACTTACATCATCATCATCATCATCATCATCACCAAGAGTTCTACCAACTGGTTGCCTGAAGATCGTGGCTCGCAGCCGTGATGTCGCACGACCTGTCTTTTCGATCGTAGTAGCGAGCATTTATTGCGCCCGCGAGCACTGCACCTAGCTGAACATCATCACAGAACCAACGACAGGCTCGGTGCAATTGATTGTGCTCTGACAACGGATGCTGTCCAGTGAGTAGACAACAACAATAGCAAGGACGCTGAACCAATTAGCATTTTGACTTGCGATTTGGAATGGCGTTGTCGTCTGGGAGGACCAGCTCAATCGAGTCAACAATATGGACGCGTCAAAGCTCTTAGACATACGATATATTCTATTTTCTAATTTATAAAACCAATCAAACATTTTACTATTCGAACTAAGTGAATCTCAACAACTTATATTGGTTGCCGGACCTTTTCTGGCATGTCCACCTAGATTACTCCTCTAGCATGTTGTCTTTCTACGGACCGACAAGTCATGATGATAAATCTCTGTCTCAGATTGTGCACTAATTTTGAGCCGCAATACTGCAATTCAAACAAGTAGGCGACCCTGTTCGTTCCTCACAACTTCGTTTGCTTCCACAAGCAAAGATGAACCAAGCCGCCCGCACGATTACCGCCGACCTCGTCCACCGTGCTTCGAGCACAAGTGAAGCTCCACACGAGATGCTACCAGACTACTACCGCCAGCAATCAGAAGGAGTCCACTCAAGCCTCACACCCATGATTTCCGAACAGTATCCTCTCTCGATCAAGGACAAGCGGTGGGCCGGTCTCTACGTTCACAGCCTCGTTATGGGCTTTGTCTCCACCGTGCTGCCGCTTACTATCTACCCATTTCTTATGGGCTATCTCAACATGGAAGGCACGCAAACGCTCTCGGCAAGGGCCCTATTGGCGCTTCCGTGGGTGTTGCGGCCGCTGCTTCGCGTGCTCGCCAACTCTATCCCAGGCTCCGAGTCGTGGCGATACCGTCGGTGTCTTCTTGTTGGTTGGACGGTCGCAAACGTCTCTCTCGCTGCCATCAGCTTTATCAGTATCAAAGAACCGTACTTCCCGAAGGACAAGTTCGACCCGCATCCATTGGATCAGCTGAGCGCGAGTGAGTTTAGCCTCTTGAATCTCGAGGCGCCTCGCCGAGGGGCACGCTACGTCTTGCTCATGTCTGTCTCGATGCTCGGACTCGTGTTGGCCGACGTGGGGGGTGACGCGCTGATTGAACAGACTGCCAATGAACACTTTCCCCCAATGAACCCTGGTGACGCCTCCATCTTCACACGGGACATGTCAGCGAAGCGCATCCTCGGGATGCTCTTCGCGTTCGTGTTCATGGGGTTGACTTTGAACGGCGAGGACTACGGTGGTGATTTCGATTTTGCACTCAACTACAAAACTGCCATGATGATTACTGGCTTCATTGCGATCGTCCCGACGCCGTGCGCGCAGTTCTTCATCGCCGAACGCTCCCCCGGGGACAGTTCGTTCGCATCTTGTGTGAAACCTCTCTGGGCGATCTTCGACAACCGCGCACTGTGCCTGCTTATTGCCTGCCGCTTCGCCGCCGGCGTGCTTCGTGGAGTAACCGCGACGCCTGGCTACCCCATCGCAATGTACTGGGCCAATGTGCAACCGATCAACGACAACGTCATCAGCTTTGTCGCGACGCTCGCGGTCATGGGCTTCATCCGTCTTGCGAAAAACAAGGGTCTGGCTGTCAATCATCTGCTGCTGATCGTGGTCGCCAATGTCCTGGTCTTGGTAGTTGACTGTTCGATCACTATGGCTACGATTTGGGACGAAGTTCGCAGCAAATATCTATGGCTAGGTATGCCCTTGCTGGAGGTGCTCCCTTCCACGCTCGAACTCGTGATCGTCCATGCAGTTCTTGGAGAAGTCGCGGAGCCGGGCTCAACCGAGATCACGCGCGAGCTCGTCACCTCGGTGTCAATTCTTGCGAACACAATCGGCACGGTCATCACAAAGCTCGTGGACGCATCATTCGATGTCTACAACGAGGACATTCTCCGTGACTCGCATGAAGTCCGAAAGGATGCGACGACCGTCTTCCTCGTTGCGTACGGGGCCCAGCTGCTGTCTCTCGCATGGATTTTTGTTCTGCCCCGCCGCAGCGATGCGATCCGCGAGTGGAAAATGCGCCACAACAGCTCGTCGTCCCCACAATTGAGAATTCTTCTGGTTGGTACGCTCTTCGCGGGGCTCTGTCTCAGCATTCTTGCCCACGTGCTGTCGGTCAACGAGTCGACGTCCTGCCGCTGGATCGCCGGTGGGAGCGGCTGCGAGTAAGCAGGAGGTACATACTGGTTTTCGTATCGACAAACTATTGGGTCCCATTTTCGAATCAACACAGAATCCACGACGAATGGTTTTTGAGCGAACGGGAATCTGAATAGAAATCAATAGCATGGATATCCACCGAATTATCTATCTCCCGTCGACTCATCTTTATCAAAGACGTGTCAATCGCGTGTCTCACAATCTACTCTTTTTGATGGTTACGGCTTTTCGGCCAGACGAAACGATCCTTTCGTCTCGACCAGACAGCGGCAGTTGATTTGTCCAACTAGATTTGTGGTTGGTCTCAGCACTGGTTGAAATGAGCAGCATCCAACCACGAAAGGAGATAGGCGCTTTGACCGCGACCCCCCCCCCCCCAGATGTTTACACCGATGTAACGCAATAGACTCCAACTTTCATCAACGACAAAAGAAAACCTATCAAGCGACAACGTCCACGACGAATCCTTGGCCATTGGCTCTTTCTTCAAACAGATTTTTATGCAGTTGTCGAAGCGAGAGGACCGTCAGCGAAGACAAGTTCGCATTTTCAAGTTGAGAAATGCGGTTTACTGCAGGTAATAATGAGTCTCTGGCTCGAAGGAGCACCATTCGTAATTGCATCTCGAGTTGCAGCTGCGTAGTTGTTCGGTTATGCAAATTTGTTGATATCCACGACGATGTCGTCTTCATTCACCCCCTTTGAAAACCGTCAAGCAGAAGACCTGACTGAGAGGACTCACATTCCGACTGATCAGCCACTTTCCTCTAGATTGCGGTGGACGCCGTTCCGATTGAGGCCCATCCGAACCACACGTTTAGTCGCATACCTGCAACGTGATGGATGAGTCGATCTGAAAAAAAGCAGCCTGAAGTATAAGCCCCAAACGTTTGTATGGTACCAAGAACCAGCATCCAACAAACGCTCGAATTAGACCAACATATCCGGAGATGTTGCAGTGAGAAGATGAAGAAAACGGAAACTTCGCACGCTGTCTTCGAAGCCACCCATGATCGGCGCGACTCCAGGACGATGGACCTCCAATTCAACTAAAATACGAGAAGCCACGTTGGGCTCCATAAATCTCCGCCCGCGCACATCATTACATGTGTGCATCTCTCTTGGCGCTCTCCGCCTCTGCCCATTCGCAATGAAATGGAGGCTTTCCTTGCATTGCTCTGGTCTACGCCCATTCGGCAACACGCTTCTCTGTCCCCGAGAGAATCTCGAGATAACACCCATGTGGCTTGTAGACAAGGTGTCGCACGAAGAACCCTCTCCACTTTTTCAGGGCGAGAGGCAAGTTCGGCGTGGTTATTAGTTGATTATGCGATACAGACTGCCAAGTTGTTTGCGCTTACTGAGGATACCGCTCATTTAACTGTCATATTGAATCGTAATGTTGAGGTATCAGAGCAACTTCTTCTTCACTGGGAATGTTTGAGAGTAAGTGTATTGATCGAGTTCGATCTACGTTGGTCCTCCTACCTCTAGACTACGTCTCTCTCTTACTATGGCCATCCATTCTGTCGAAGTTGCTTGCTACCACCAGTGTGTCGAACGTGTGACCGGTTCGACCACGGTTTGTAGCCGCGATCGGGCCGTTGATCTGGCCACCGTGCCACCACGTCCTGACACCACTCGTTGCCGTCCAAACCGTTTGCTCAGACGGTTTAGGCTGGAACCGCACCGTCAACGTGAACCGCGACTGCACCTCCCTTAACCATGCTGGCAATGTCCTCAGCTGCTGGGTTGTCACAAGTCGCAGGCTGAGTCTCACGCGTCACAGGCTGACTGTCACACGTCGCAGACGGCTTTGCAACTTGGGCATGCGGAAACCCAACACGTAAGAAGGACGCTAAAGTAATTGGGAATCGACCTTACTGTCCATGCTATGCGGTTGGCGATGGGACATCGATGCGACGTCCCACAGGACCGTCTCATTGTCTGAAGGTGGAGCCATCATCAGTCAGTAGCCAATCTACTACTTTCTCTAAGTTAACCTTTACAATTGTGTGTGAGGCGGACGGGTACATCCTAACGTACGCAGTAATCCCGAGCATAGCAGGTGGACTACTCGAATGGAGCCGGCGAACAGAGTCTACTGGATTGCGATACGCGAGCTTGTGCGTAGTGCCCAACGATTCAGCAATACGTACGTACACACAAGTTGCGTAGGTAAACCCTCGTATTTATCGCTGACTCTCTACTAGAATAAGGCGATTCCCCGATCTTGAAGGCTTCTCACAACCCCCATCCGCTCTCACCAGACGAAAGAGTCAGCAACAATACTGAAGTATCAAAACTCGAATGCCATGCACGACGTGGACCTTCTTTGGCGTGTACTCATCACGTTTACTCACTTGGAATCGACGTCATCCGATTTGACGGATGCCCCCCACGACTCTTGAAGTGACAACAAGACAAGTCAGGTGCCTCGATCTCTTGTGTCCCATGGATTGTGCGCAGATTACGGGACCGATCCACTCCGGCGCAAGTCCGATGGCTGCTCACAAACTCATTTGCCTCTTCCGCGACACAAAGCAATGAACCAGTTCACCACCGCGACAACCGTTGATCTCATTCGGCGCACCTCCAGCTTTGGTGATGCTCCGCCTGAGGTGCTACCAAACTACTACCGCGCTCAGACGTCGAGAGGTGAAGGGCAGTTACCTGTGCTCGAGTCTGATCAAACGGCACAACCCACTATCACGATCACGGACAAGCGATGGGTCGGACTCTACGTGCACAGTCTCATCATGGGCTTTGTCTCCACCGCTCTACCACTCACTGCGTACCCTTTCCTCACGGGATACCTCAACATGGACGGCACATAGACACTCTCGGCTCGATCGTTGCTGGCTCTCCCGTGGGTCTTGCGTCCGCTCTTCCGTATACTGGCCGCTTCAATCCCTGGCTCCGAGATGTGGCGCTACCGTCGGTGTCTCGTGGTCGGCTGGCTAGTAGCGAGTGCCTCGTTATCCGGTACTATCTTTGTCGATGCCAAGGACCCGTACTTCCCGAAACACGAGTTCTCCCCACGTCCATTGAGCCAGCTAAACGCGACCGAACTCAGCCTCATCAACCTCGATGCACCGGGGCATGGGGCAATCTACGTAATGTTCATGGCCGTTGCGACCATTGGGCTCGTGCTGGCCGACGTCGGCGCCGATGCCCTCGTCGAGCAGATCGCCAGCGAGCACTTTCCCCCACGGGACTCGACCGGCGAGTCCGTGCTCGTCGGTGATGTAACCGCGAAACGTATCGTTGGGATGCTCGCTGCGTTTGTGTACTTGGGCTTGGCCATGGACGGCGACGAGTACGGAGGTGATTCGACCTTCACGCTCAAGTTCAACAAAGTCATGATCGTCATCAGTGCCGTCGCGTTCGTCCCGACCGTGCTCGCACCTCTCTTCATCGCAGAGAACTCTATTGACCGCAATTCCTTCTTGACTCTGGCGCAAGTCGTCATGAAGGTCTGCCAGAACCGCGGGCTCAACGTCATCATCGCGTGTCAGTTCATCGCCGGCATCATGCGTGGCGTGAGTGCCACGCCTGGCCACCCGGTCGCCTTCTACTGGGCAACGATGCAGCCAGTCAACGACTACGCCATCAGTTTCTTCGCAGTTATCGGCGTCATCTGCGTCATGCGTCTCGCTGAGAAGAAAGGCTGGGCGCTCAACCACGTGATGCTCATCGTGGTCGTCCACATCGTAGTCCTGCTGCTCGACTGTGTGATTACGCTGGCCACGATCTGGGATGTCGTACGCAGTCAGTACTTGTGGCTCGGGATGCCCTTGCTTGAGGCGCTGCCCTCCGTGCTTGAGTACGTGATCATTCACGAGCTCCTCAGTGAGATCGCGGAGGCCGGGACTGCCGACATCACGCGGGAGATCATCGCGGCCGTGACCATTCTCGCCAGCACCGTAGGTGTGGTGCTCACCAAGTTTATCGACGCGCCGTTCCATGTCGCGAACGAGGACATCCTCCGCGATACAGATAACGTGCGAACGGACACGATGACCGTCTTTCTCATCGCGTACGGCGCGCAGCTGCTGTCGCTCGCGTGGATGTACGTGCTGCCTCGCCGCGGCGACGCTCTCCTCGAGTGGAAGATGCGCCACGGCACCCAAGCTCCAGGACTAGGACGCGTGCTCATCGGCGTGCTCACGTTCGGTCTCGTGTTGAGCATCACCGTCCACGTACTGTCGATCATCGAGTCAACGTCTTGCCATCGGATCGCCGGTGGCAATGGTTGCAATTGAATTCACCGCACTCCTCGCCTCTCTCTCTCTCTCTCTCTCTCTCTCTCTCTAATCGAGCGACGCGCTCCACGCCAGACTTGAACTTGAATCTCGGTGCAATTGACACCGTGGATCAGTTTCTTCCTCCCGCACGCATGAAACCACCTTCGTCTGTGTTCATCGCGGACGACAGATGAATTCGTCGTGTCCCTCGAAGTGTAGGACGTAGGACAGCAGCCCGCGATGAGTACTTAGTTTGCCATACCCATCTCGAGAAAAAATACCCGGAACGTCGATGTAGTGATCAGCAGCCACTGCCCAGTTTATGAAGTTTAGCCATAGCTGACGAACTATGACACTAAGCTACAGTATCTGGTGTGCACGATTTATCCACTGCAACTCGTCCAGGAATCACCACCACTGTTGCTCGGATGATTTCGGTCACAAAGCTGTCGACTTTGACGGTGAGTCCAATAGAGAAGGGTCTTTGAGATGATGATGCAAGTGGAGTCAATTGAGTTCTGCTTCACAGAATCCTAATTGAAGAGTCTCACGGACCTTCAGGTGTGTGGAGGATTCGATTGAACAGTTGACCGTTCGAATCGAAACGGATTGGGCCTGAGCGCCTCAACCTTCGGTTGCGGGGGCCACTGGAGTATGGACAATCCACTACGTCAGTGGTGACCCTCTAACCGTCAAACGGAGATGACGAAGCTTGTGGGTGAGTGGAGACGAGCCGGCGGGCTGAAATTCTTCCCACAAGAAAGACGCCATGCAGAGAGAGTGTGAACTGTCTTCAAAGATGAACCAGGTGGTCCTGGATCAGCACTTTAGATTCTAATCGAGCCCACCACCACAACAAAAGTCGAATCACGGCGGAACTCGAATTCCGTCCAACTGAGCTCCATACCGCCAACTCCTGTGGGAATATCGCTCTGGATACATGCAGATTCGAAGCGTGGAGTGCAGACGCTGGCGTCGTCTGACTATTTGTCAGAATCGCCGCGTTTATGTCGAGCATGTCAGTTTCTGCACAGACCCACCCATTAGCTTCGAATGGATAAGGTCCACGAACGGGATCACTGGAGCTCTTCCATCCTTGTCGGCCCCCCCTACCTCATCCCCCAACACCGCCTCCCGTGACCCGCTGGACTGGCCCTTGCGTGTGGTCCATTTCCCAACTCGCAGCCCACGATGAAGTCGTTTCCGAGCGCGACGACCATCGACCTCGTGCGCCGAGTCTCGAGCTTCGCCGAGGTGCCGCCGGCATCTCTACCAAGCTGTTATCAAGAACAGACGACTTCCTTCCCTGTGCTCGAGCCCACAGCGGGAGAGCGAGCTGTCGTCCGCGTCCGGGACAAGCGATGGGCTGGGCTCTACATCCACAGCTTCGTCATGGGCTTCGTCTCCACCGTGCTGCCGCTCACTGTCTATCCGTTCCTCACGGGCTATCTCAACATGGAAGGCACGCAGACGCTCTCGGCTCGGTCTCTATTGGCCCTTCCGTGGATCCTCCGACCGCTCTTCCGCTCGTTCGCGGCCTCGACATCTGCCCCCGAGTCCTCGCGCTACCGCCGGTGCCTCGGACTCGGATGGCTAGTCGCGAGCGCTGCACTAACTGCTTCCAGCGTCCTCGACCCAAGAGACCCATACTTCCCGAAAGCGGTGCATCCGGCTCCGCTGAGCCAGTTGAACTCGACTGATCTCGGTCTTGTGAACGTCGCCGCGCCGGCACGAGGCGCGATCTTCGTGATGCTCATGGCCGTTGCAACGGTCGGACTAGTGTTGGCCGACGTCGGAGCCGACGTGCTGATCGAGCAGACCGCGAACGAGTACTTCCCACCACTCGCCGAGGGTGTCGATTCGCCGTTCGTATACGATATCACCGTCAAGCGCGTTGCCGGGATGCTCGCGGCGTTCGTCTTCATGGGATTCACCTTGAACGGCGAAGACTACGGCGGCGACTTCAGCTTCACGATTGGGTACGGCCGAGTGATGACAATTGTGAGCCTCGTCACGATCCCGCCTGGTCCATGCTCCAAGTTCTTCATCACTGGACGCACTCCTGGACGCACTGCGTTCTCATCGTACGTACAAACTATGTGGAAAATCTTCCAGAACCCTGCGATCAACCGGATCATTGCATGCGGCTTTATCTCCGGTATCCTACGTGGTGTGACCGCTACACCAGGCAACCCTATCGCAATGTACTGGGCAAATGTGCAGCCAATCAACGCCAATGTCATCAGCCTCGTTGCGACACTCGCGGCCATCGGCATCATGCGGCTCGGCATGAAGAAAGGTTGGGTGCTCAACGAAGTTCGGGTTCTTGTGGTCGCGAACGTTGTCTTCTTGGTGCTTGACTGTTCCATCACAATGGCCACGATCTGGGACGTCGTGCGAAGCAAGTACCTTTGGATCGGGATGCCCTTGCTCCAGGCACTGCCGTCTGCACTCGACTGTATCATCCTCAACGTGGTTCTCGGTGAGATCGCGGAGTCCAACACCGCCGAGCTCACGCGTGAGCTCGTGGTGGCCGTATCCATTCTCGCGAGTTCGCTCGGTGCCGTGTTGACAAAGCTCATCGACGCGTCGTTCAACGTCTCCAACGACGACATTCTTCAAGATTCGCACAGTGTCCGCAGTAACGCGATGATTGTCTTCATCATCGCGTACGCAGCGCAGCTGCTGTCGCTCGCCTGGATTTTCGTTCTTCCTCGTCGCGGCGATGCGATCCGCGAGTGGAAGCTCCAGTACGCGAACCCATCGCCTCGCCAGGGCGCCGTGCTGGTCGTCGTACTCGCCGTCGGCATCTGGATTAGCTTCACGGTTCACGTTCTCTCGGTCAACCCGTCAACATCGTGCTTCTGGTTCGCAGGCGGCAACGGCTGCCACTAATATGTATCCACGGGATCCATTACATCAATCGTTTACAAACTAGTTCTGACGTACGTGGTGCTGGACTCGTCTGTACTGTATTCAATTAGGCACTGTAGTCAGATGAGTACTCTCGGAGAAGGGGTTGGGAATAAGGCCAACGGCCAGTCTCCCGTTGCAGAGAGCGATGTTGCGTCCACCAACCATGGGGAAAACGTCGGTACATCGAGGCTTCGTTGTAGCAGTGAATGTTTAGTTTTCCACTCCAACCTGTTGGCCCCAAGATCTTCAAATCTTGAGAATCACTTCAACTTCAGAGACCATCGATTCGTCCGGTTGTCAAACCATGCTGTTCACGTCTGCACCCATCATGGCAGCCTCGGAGGTTAGGGATCTGAATCCTGAAAATCGGTCGGAAATTGTTGTTTTCACGTTTAGAATTCAAAAGTTCAATTAAAATTCTGAAGCGAGCTCTTCGAATTTTGACGAGTTCGCTTTCCATTTTGAGACGGATGAGCGCGTCAAGGTTCCCGAGTTGTTTGTGCCCCGCATGGCGAGCAAACACGAGTCCGAAACTTCAACAGCAACGTGAACTTCACGCTGGGACCTGCCAAATTGTTCTCTTGAGCCGAAACACAGTCGGGCACGAAAAATAAATAAATAAAAGAAGCTCCGGCCGTGCTCTGTTTGTGTGCAGAGACTCTCCGGCGTCCACCATCTTCCCGGCAACGGCGTCGCCTGATTTGCACGGATATTGCACAGTCTGAATCAAAACCAGGCCAGTGGATTCGAATGGTTTGGGTTTTTTTGCGTCCTGCCTCACGCACGCAACAGCAGGCACGCTCAAGTGAAGAAATGGGCCAATGGGAATGGGCTCACATGGCTCTTTCGTGGGCACGTTCTGGCAACGCTGGTCGTGCAGGTGTAGGTCCGAACGCACGGTCTCACCTAATTCCACCCTGCCATTCCTGGTCTTGCTCTCTGACGCGGAATGAACCAGCTACTCGGCCCCGCGACGCTCGACCTCGTCGACCGCGTCTCACGACGTAGCGAGGCCAATTCCGAGCGCCCGTCGCAGTACCAGGACCACGTGACGCCCTCCACGGTCTACGATCTCCCGGAGCTCAAGCCGCGCGATGCTGTGCCCGTCGTGCTCGCCGACCGGCGATGGGCCGGGCTCGTCGTGCACAGCGTGGCCATCGGTGTCGTTTCGACTGTACTGCCTCTGAGCGTCTACCCGTTCCTCACGGCCTACTCCAACATGGAAGGCACGCAGACGCTCTCGGCGCGTGCGCTGCTCGTGCTACCCTGGGTGCTGCGTCCGTTCCTGCGCATGGTCATGGACTGTACGCCGGCGTGGCCAGCCACTCGATACCGAAGATTCATTGTGCTCGGATGGGCCGTTGCAGTCGCCGCGCTGGGCGCCATCTTCGCGATCGATATTCCCGAGCCTTTCTTCCCGCACAAGTCGATGAAGCCGAAGCCGCTGGACCGCCTCACCCCGACCGAGCTCGCCTCCCTCAACCGCGACGCGCCGGCCAAGGCAGCTGTGTATGTCATGTTCATGGCCGTCACGACCGTCGGATACGTCGTGGCTGACGTCGCAGCCGACGCGCTCGTCGAGCAGACGGTGGAGATCCACTTCCCATCGATCGAGAGCGGCGTCGAGTCGCCATTCGTCGAGGCGCTGACCAAGAAGCGGCTCATCGCGATGCTCTGCTCGTTCCTCTTCATGGGATTCGCCATGAGCGGCGTTAACTACGGCGGCGACTTCGATTTTACGCTCTCGTACAATCAAATCATGCTGGCCTTCGCGATCGTCGCAGCCGTGCCGATCCCGTTCGCTCTGTTCGCGATCGACGAGCAAACCACGCAACGCAGTTTGTTTTGCGAGGACCTCTACACCTTGTGGACCATCGTGCACCATCGTGGGCTCAACTTGATCATTGGCTGCCGTTTCCTCGGCGGTATCCTCGGTGGCGTCAGCGCCACCCCGGTGAGCCCCATCGCGTACTACTGGGCCGGCGTGCAGCCGCTCAACGACAACGTCGTCAGCTTTGTAGCCATCTCGGCTGTGATCGCCGGCATTCGGTACGCTGAGAAGAGAAACTGGACGCTTGACTATCTCAAACTCATCATCATCGCCAACATCCTCGTGGTCATCATCGACAGTCTGCTCAGCATGGCGACGATCTGGAACGTCGTGCGTACGCAGTGGCTCTGGATCGGGCTGCCTGTGATGGAGTCGCTCCCGTCAGCTCTCGAGTTTGTGATCCTGAACGTGGTCGTCAACGAGATCGCCGAACCCCACTCGAAAGATCTTACGCGACAACTCGTCATGGCCGTATCATTTCTCGCCGGCTCGTTAGGTGTCGTGGCGACCAAGCTCATCGACGCTCCGTTCCACGTGTCGAACGACGACATTCTTCGCGACACGGAGAATGTCCGTGGTGACGCGACAGCCGTGTTCCTCATCGCATACACGTCGCAATTGCTCTCACTCGCGTGGATGTACGTACTGCCTCGACATAGCAACGCAGCCCGCGAGTGGAAACTCCGCCATCGCGTCCCATCTACACCTCTTGCATGTCTGCTCGTGGTCGTGCTGCTGGTGGGCTTTCTCGGCAGCATCGCCGTCCACGTGTTGTCGATTAACGCGTCCACTTCGTGCCTCTGGATCGCCGGTGGAAACGGCTGCGCATAATAATTCTCAATTCTAATTATACCGTCATTTGGGTGTTGCAACGGATGCACTGTCTTGAGTGCAATTGCCTTCTGGTCAGTTTCCGCGCACATGAGGAGCTCGGAGAGTCGTCACGAGAAAAATAATTTGTTTTCCGAGTTAGTCACTTCGTGGGTTCAATTATTTTATTGCTCTCGAAACAGTGGCGTTTGTCCTTTCCAGAGCAAGCGGAGTGGACTCACTGGGTTGATTACTGTCGCCGGAGGCCACAAACTCGTGCCGTAAGCGACTTTCAATGGGTTTTGCGAGTGGTTTTTGTGTCAAACTACCCGACCAAACAAATTATGAGACGGTCGCGCAAGCCTACGCGAGTTGAGTCTGTTGGTCAATCCTGGGGCACTTCAACGTGGTCTCCGTTTGACCACAGCGACCGATCAAGCAACTGAGTCTTTCGCGGTCACTAAATCCTCAGTCTCTGAAACAGACGAGGTCCATTGGATTTGTCCTTTGGGTGGGAGACGTTAAAGAGCATCCCCCTTCCATCACTGAGTGCATCTCTGGTCTCGGTTCCAGGAGGGGCTTTCGTGATTAGGAATCTCTCGTGAGAGAGCAGTCTGATGAATTTGTCCTATATAGACACGGACGTCGGTGGGTGTGTCTACTTGCTCGTGGGCTCGTTGATGACGAATGTCGATTGGTGGAGCTGATGGTCTCGCCGATGGTGGCCAAGGCGACGAAACAACGGGGATTGTGACTGGCTCGACAATGTGCACAAATATTGTCATCATTTCTCATGTTTACTCCCTTCCCTAATGTCATATTATACATGTCTAAACTAGTCAAACTGTACGTCGTGGTGGTAAGATTGACCAACCAGAAGACAAGCAAGTATGCTGAAAAAGAAATGTCCAGCAAATCAATCCATTTTGGGCTGTGTATTCATCAAAGAAGTTGATTTTTCATCTTCCATGGTCGATTACTTCTACTTCTTGCCCCTGTCTCAAAACACACCAGCAGAATCATCATTGCAATGGCCTTGCTATGCGCAAGATGACGCTTGACTCAACCACTCCACCGCCATGTTTGCACTCGGGCTTCTTTCTAGTTGGTCTGATGGGGTCGCTAGATGATGACGGTAGCCGCTCCACTTGGTCTCTTCCTGTCATCGTTCAGCCTGAGTAGTCATTCGTTCGGCCACTTTTGCACATGACTCGCCTCACACACCCCGCCACACTCAGCGCCGTCGACCGCCTTTCGCGGCGCAGCGAGCGCCACTCGTCGTCATCCTCACACTACCAAGACCATTCGACGCCCAGAACACAGCCCGTGTCCACGAACAGCGCCAGCCAAGGCGACCATGACAATACGACTACGATCCATTTAACGGAGACCAAGCCGGACGATCGAGTTCGCGTCTCGTTCACCGACCCGAGGTGGGCAGGGCTCACCGTGCACAGCATCGCGATCGGTTTCGTTTCTACCATACTTCCGCTCACGGTGTACCCGTTCTTGACGGTGTACCTCAACATGGAAGGCACACAGACGCTCTCGGCGCGCGCGCTTCTCGTCGTACCTTGGGTCTTGCGTCCGTTGTTTCAGGCCGTGATTGCCTGCACACCCGCCATCGGTTCGTACCGGTACCGGACATTTCTAGCTCTTGGTTGGGCCGTCACGACCTTCGGGCTCTGCACCGCGTACGCGACGGAGATTCCGGACCCGTTCTTCCCACACGAATCAATGAAGTCCAAGCCTATGGGGGAAGTCACACAGGCCGAACTGGCGACGATGAACCTAGATGCGCCGACGAATGGCGCCGTGTATGTGATGCTCATGGCCGTCGCGACGGTCGGCTTTGTGCTCGCTGACGTGGCGTCCGACGTGCTTGTCCAGCAGATCGCGAACGAGCACTTCCCGCAATTAGATCCGCGCGCCGATTCGCCATTCGTTGACGCCATGACTCACGCTCGCCTCGCCGCCATGCTTTGTGCGTTTCTCTTCATGGGTTTTGGAATGAGTGGAGAGAATTACGGCGGCGACTTCGACTTTACGCTCAGCTACAACGACGTCATGTTGATCGGCGGCATCGTCGCGGCGATCCCGATGCCCTTCGCGTTCTTCATGATCGGCGAGCAATCGACCAAGCGTGGTTCATTCCTCGGCTTTTTGCAGATGGTCTGGTCCATCTTCCAACACCGCGGACTTAACCTTCTCATCGGCTGTCGATTCGCCGGCGGCATTCTCGGTGGAATGAGCGCCATCCCCGTAACACCGATCGCGTACTACTGGGCCGGCATCCAGCCCCTCAACGACAACGTCGTCAGTTTCGTTGCGATCTCGGCCGTCATCGCTGGTATCCGCTACGCTGAGAAGAAAGGCTGGGCGCTCGACTATCTCAAGCTCATCATCTTTGCTGACCTCGCGGTCCTTGCTATCGACTGCACACTGAGCATGTCTACGATCTGGAACGTTCTAAGAACTCAATGGCTTTGGATCGGGCTCCCTGTGATGGAGTCACTCCCGTCAGCTCTCGAGTTTCTAATCCTCAATGTGATCGTCAGTGAGATCGCCGACCCTGACTCGAAAGACCTCACAAGAGAAATCGTGACCGCCGTGTCGTTTCTCGCCGGATCACTCGGCATCGTGGCCACCAAGCTCATCGACGCTCCTTTCCATGTGTCGAACGACGATATTCTCCGGGATACGGACAACGTCCGTGGCGATGCAACAGCCACGTTTCTCATCGCGTACGGAGCCCAACTGCTTTCCATCGCCTGGTTGTACGTGCTTCCCCGCCACGAGAACGCGGCGCGCGAGTGGAAGATCCGACACACGGCACGATCCACGCCACTGGGAGCGGCGCTCATGGTCGTGCTCCTACTTAGCCTGTGTGGAAGCGTTGCGATCCATATTCTCTCAGTCAATGCGTCCACGTCGTGCCTGTGGATCGCAGGAGCGAGTGGGTGTGATTAATATTATTTTGTGCTAATAAGTATGCCATAGAAATTGAGCCATAGGACTTCATCCAAATCATCACCCCGTTCAATCCTGTTATTATCGTAGCACCCCCATATGAAGTTATCCATAGGGCCAACTCGCTGTGGGCAGTCGTGTGTTGCCAACTTCTCCTACTTTTCGCTGTAGGTCTGCGTTGTTTCACGTATTGGAAGTATCATGGCACCCATGGTGGTGGCGTCTTTGGGACGAAGGAACCCGCTCACCACAGTGATCAAGGGCCCTAGTCCGTGGACTCAATCATTTGCTTACTGTTGAGAACGGTTCCCACGGGTTGGGCCCAATGCATGATCAGCCGTGTGTCAATCAACAGACGAAACATAATGCTCATGCCAAGTGCTATTACGCTCGAGTTGAGTCTGTATGTCTACAGCATAAGCGGATTGGGAACCGAACTGTAACCGAGAATTACACGCATTTCTCCAGGCACTGTCGCTAATCCAAATTTGTGAAGAGGAACACTCCGAGTGTTATCAATCGGAGCCGTCATCAAAGTGAATAGTCATCAGTCTGGCAACTGTTTCTGAATCGTATTGTCCACTGGCGATAGGGTCGTTTTCGCGTGGGCACGAGCAGTGCACAACAAATGTGATTTCGCATTGGGTCGGATTCTAAAAGGCAGTGATCCCGTATGAAATTGTACGAGATCAGTTTGTCTGCTGAAAGCGGTATGTTGATCAAAATTGGTTTCTTCGCTTCTATCAGCCACAGTGAAATGTAAAGACTTTCACACAGTGATCGTGAGTGTCTGTGCTGATGAACTCGATACCGTAGTCCGACCCCTAAAACACACCATTTACTGCTAGGACCAAACATCTCGCACAAACAGCCAAGAGTTGAGTCCATGTCCGGGCTCTGTCCACCTATTAGACGAGCTGAGGCAAGTGAGACAGACGTTCTCTTGCTAAATGGCTGAAGCTGTACCAATCACACCTCTCTAGCAGCGTTGTCTTGTGTCAAACACCAGATCAAGTTCAGTCCAAAGCTTGGAGCTGCGCGACCAACCTATCTGTCCCACAAAAGCAAGACAGCTGACCGGCACCCCTCTTTGACAATACGAGAACCATTGCTCTCACGTGTTGAACGAAGAATCGCACCATTGTCTTAATAAGCATTCACATATTGGCGCCACTGGAGTACCGGTTATGTGCGACAAGACTCGCTCTCAATTCTACCCCTTGCAAGTCGTCTCCGCATTCTCTGCGTCCTCCACACGCGAACACCCTCACTCACACTCGCACTACAGCAGCATGAACCAGTTCATCAACCCAGCAACGCTCGATATCGTCGACCGAGTCTCCAGGCGCAGCGAGCAGTACGCCGAGCCGTACACGCACTACCTCGACCGCCCGACACCCAAGGCGACGGTCTCTCACTACGCCGATCACCAGAGCGATACTGACCTAAAACCTCAGGAAAAGCCCGTTCGAGTCTCACTAATTGATCCGCGATGGGCTGGACTCGTCGTACACAGCATCGCAGTCGGCTTTGTCTCGTCGGTGGTTCCGCTCACCGTGTACCCGTTCCTCACGGCCTACCTCAACATGGACGGCACCCAGACCCTCTCGGCTCGTGCGCTACTCTCCTTCCCGTGGATCTTTCGGCCTTTCTTCCGGGCATTCATGGACTGTACACCAGCGCTCGGCTCCAGCCAGCACCGACCGTTCCTCGTGCTCGGCTGGTTCGTTACGTGCATCTCGCTCGGTGCGATTTACTTCATCGAGATCCCTCGACCATTTTTCCACGACCGCACGCCGCCTCTCAAGCCTCTCGTGGATATGAACTTGACCGAACTTGCACTCGTGAATCTGGATGCACCCTCGCATGGTGGCGTGTACATATTGCTCATGACTGTCGCGACGGTCGGCTTCGTGGTCGCTGACATCGCGGCCGACGCGCTGATCGAGCAGATCGCGTTCCGCTACTTCCCGCCGAGTGGGCCGTCGAGTACGTCACCGCTTGAATCGGCCGTGACAGCCCCTCGCATCGTGGCAATGCTAGCGGCGTTTGCCTTCATGGGCGTCGGCATGAGCGGCGTCGCCTACAACGGCGACTTCGACTTCACGCTCTCGTACAACGAAGCCATGTTCATCACGGGCATTGTGAGCTCGGTACCCTTCCTCTTCGGGATGTTCCTAGTAGAAGGCTGTCCAACGCAGCGAAGTTCCTTGAGCGCGAGCTTGCGCTCAATCTGGGATGTCTTCCAGAGCCGTGCGGTGAACGTCGTGATTGCGAGCCGCTTCCTCGGCGGTGTGCTGAGCGGTACAAGTGCAACGCCCGTCGGGCCCATTGCACTCTACTGGGCTAATGTCCAGCCAATGAATGACAACGCTATGAGCTTCGGCGCAGTCGTTGTGGTCGTCTTCTTGGTCCTCCTCGCCGAGAAAAAAGGTTGGGCTATCAATCACCTCCGGGTCATCGTCATCGCCAACGTGCTCATTCTCGTGATCGACTGCACGCTCACCATGTTCACGATCTGGGACGTCGTGCGTAGCCAGTGGCTCTGGATTGGACTCCCTGTGCTCGAGGCGCTGCCGTCCGCGCTAGAGTATCTTATTCTCAACGTGATCCTCGGCGAGATAGCTGATCCAGGTATGGAAGGCCTCACCCGGGAGCTCGTGATGGCAGTGTCTTTCGTCGCGACGTCGCTCGGCGTAGTGATCACCAAGCTCATCGACGAGCCGTTTCACCTCTCGAACCAAGACATCCTCCGTGACTCGCACAATGTGCGTGTCGACGCGATGGTGGTGTTTCTCTTTGCGTACGTCGGTCAGCTGCTGTCGTTGCTCTGGCTACGTGTACTCCCACGCCACGGTGACGAGGCTCGTCGGTGGAAAGAGACGCACACGAGCTCGTCCAAGCGCCTCGGCGGCCTGCTTGTCGGCGTGCTCGTCGTGAGTGTGCTCTGGAGCCTCACGACCCACGTGCTCTCAGTCATTTCGTCTACGTCGTGTCTGCGAATCGCTGGAGGTGACGGCTGTTGATACGCGGCAACTTCAGCACGCGGGAGGAATTGAGAACGATCTTGAATAGATTCATGAGTCATGTGATCTCCTCCTTTGAAGAAGCGAGGCTGTCTATCCCGCTCAGCCGGACTGAAGAAGTGGCTTTGGTCATTGCGAGATTACCAATCTTCCTGCCCTCCATGTCATTGTGACCATGACCAGCAGGAGAGCTTCTGGAAGCCGATTACTGCGAGAAGACTTTTTCAGCGCCAGCGTAATACTCTTCAGAGGGTAATCCACTTGGATGGTTCAGCGAGTAAACGAGGTTGAAGTCGTGGCAGGAATTCCTGTGGGATGCACAAGAGTGTTGATGTCGACGGCGGGAATTAAGAGAGCGACTCAGCGCAATCATGAGTACACTCGGCGCGATTATGCCGCAGCAGAAACCGAACCAGACATCTGCCGGGACTCAGCGTGGGTGGCCACTCGGCGACCACTCAGCGCTGATCGTGAAACCTTCGCAAGCAACTGCACAACGGAGAAGAATAGAAGATCACACTGACTGCGAAACACACTCGTTTCGCCAGAAAGCACCCGGAGCCAGTTCATCGGACTGTGGAGGATACCGGTATTGATGGGTTGTCTAGTGCACCATCCAGAACTGCAGCACTTGACAAGTCGGCCCGATGGGGCTCACGGCCGATGGGACGACAACAGGATGGTGACCAGAACCCCCAAGAGTCAGGCTGGTGTCTCACCCATGCGAGTGAATGTCGCAAGCAGCCACCATGTTCAGGGAGAGCGACCCTGTCTCAGGAAGGTCTCCGCTATCTAATGCAGTAGGAGCGAGGGCGAAGTTGTGCTAACTGAGTGGCTGGTGCTAAGTCGCCGAGTCCAGCGCGACAAATCGACGCCCCGTCGCTGCGCGAGTTGACGCTAGCTTCTCATAGGACGAGCGGGTTGGCTTTCCAGCCGGCGTCTCTCGCGGCAGTTGGAGATTGAGGGCTCGCTCGCTCGCTCTCTCTCCCCAGTCGCCAACATGAACTCGCTCATGGATCCCGTCGCGCTCGACATCATCGGTCGAGTCTCGAGGCGCAGCGAACGATACTCGGAGGCCTCGTCCGATTACCAGGACAAGACCACGCCCAAGGGCGCGCTGCCCACGACGCCCAAGCACGACTCGCTTGACCAGATCACGATCCTCGGTGACGACGAGGCAGAACGAATCTCGGATGTGCAGGGTGTGCCGCTGACCGACCCGCGGTGGGCCGGGCTCGTCGTGCACGGCGTCGTGATCGGCTTCGTCTCCACGACGCTGCCTCTCACGATCTACCCGTTCCTCACAGCTTACCTCAACATGGAAGGCACTCAGACGCTGTCGGCGCGTGCATTGCTCTCTTTCCCATGGGTCTTCCGACCGATACTTCGCGTGCTCATGGACTGCGCGCCGCCTATTCGAGGCAACCAGTATCGCCCGTTTCTCGTGCTCGGCTGGGCCATTGCGTGCCTCGCACTCGGCGCCATCTACTTCATCGACATCCCGAGCCCGTACTTTGCAGACCTCACTGTCGTCGGAGCGCTCAGCCAACTCACAGCAGAGGAGATCGCCGGACTGAACCAGAGCGCGCCCGCCCACGGCGCCATGTACATCATGTTCATGGTGGTCGCCACGCTCGGGTACGTCATCGCTGACGTTGCCGCCGACGCGCTGATAGATCAGGTCGCCACCCAACACTTCCCGGCACCCGAGCCAGGCGAGGACTCGCCGTTCGTGTCGGCGGTGACCACGAGACGCTTCATCGCCATGCTACTCGCGCTGCTCTTCATGGCCGTCGCCATGAACGGCCCGCAGTACAACGGAGACTTTAGTTTCACACTCTCGTACAACCAAGTGATGCTCGTAGTGGCGATCGTGTGCTCGATCCCCATGTTTTTCGCGCTGTTCATGGTCGAAGAAGCCTCCGCCGAGCGATGTCCACTGCCGGACGCGCTGCGCACTGTCTGGAACGTCTTCCAGCACCGAGCCATCAACGTCGTGATCGCGTGCCGCTTCGCTGGCGGCGTCATGAGTGGCACGAGCGCCACGCCTGTGGACCCGATCACGCTCTACTGGATCGGAGTCATGCCGTTCTACGACAACACGTGGAACTTTGCCATGATCGTCGGCGTCGTCGCGGCGGTGACATTGGCTGAGAAGAAAGGCCTGGCCATCAACCACCTACGACTCATTGTCATGGCCAACGTGCTCATCCTCGTGCTCGACTGCATCCTGACGCTGCTGACGATCTGGGACGTCGTGCGAAGCCAGTGGCTCTGGATCGGACTGCCCGTGATCGAGGCGCTGCCATCCGCGCTCGAGTACATGATCCTCAACGTCATTCTCGGCGAGATCGCTGATCCAGGCACCGAGGCCATCACGCGCGAGCTCGTCACGGCCGTGGCGTTCGTGGCCATGTCTCTCGGCGCCGGCATCACCAAGGTCATCGACGCGCCCTTCACTATCAGCAACGACGACATTCTCCGTGACACGGACTCCGTGCGTGCCGACACCACCACCGTCTTCCTCTTTGCGTACATCGGGCAGCTCGCGTCGCTCATGTGGCTCTGGGTGCTGCCACGCAATGCGCAAGAGGCTCGCGCCTGGAAACACAAGCACAGCAGCCCAGCCAAGCGCACGGGTGCCTGGCTCGTCGGCGTGCTGGTCGTGAGCCTGCTGTGGAGCATCGCGGTGCACGTGCTGAGCGTCATGTCGACGACATCGTGCCTCAAGATCGCCGGCGGTGACGGTTGCTAGCCTTACCAGTACAATATTTTAGAACTCTGCAAACCTGTAATCTAAGGAGACGAAATGTTTATCGCAAACCATCAACGAGACTGCTGTACTAGGAGAGCACTAGCACAGTAACGAGATCAATGAGCACGAGTGAAAAGGCTCATGAGTTGACTTTGGCTCAGGAAACGTGGGATGTCACTTCAACAAGAACGAAGGGTATCATCAGCATAGTGACATATAATGTCATTGCACGGAGATATGTCACTTAAACGAGGTTTTAGCTGCTGCGACATGAAATGACGTATATGTCACTAGAAGGAGGCTTTTTGGCAATGCTGCTTGGTTGCGTCACAAGTGAAAAATCGAATCTGCCATCATGACGACGCCGCCGCCGAAGCTCACGTTAGACGCGTTCCAACCGTGGATCGACGGGTTAGACGCGTTCCTTTTAGACTGCGACGGAGGTTAGTCTGATGTGGGCGATTATGTGACCTGGTGAGACCGAAGAGACTAACGAAAGGCGCAGTGTTGTGGCGCGGCGACGCGGCGATCGCGGGCGCCAAAGAGATGGTAGCGCTGCTGCGCTCGCTGGGCAAGCGCGTGATATTTGTGGTGCGACTATCTCGATTTAGTCGGCGGTTAGACGCATGGTTAGATTTGGCTCATGACGGTCTAAATGCGCTGGTTAGACCAACAACTCGACCAAGACTCGCGACGCCTACGTCAAGAAGCTCGGTATGTCTCCTCACTGTCTTCATTCACCTGAACGACGCTAAGTTGTATATTATGACATATAGCGTCCCAGGGTATCCCAGCAGTCGTCGAGGACATCGTCACGTGAGTTTGGCGTCACTTTCCAATGCTAGACGTGCACAATCATTGCAACGACATGCAGATGTACTGATTTTGAATCACAACCAGCTCGGCCTGGGCCACCGTCAAGTACATGAAGGACCAGGGCCTTAGCGGCAAGGTCTACGTCGTCGGTGAGACTGGCATCAACCAGGAGCTGCTTGCTGAGGGTTTTGAGGCATTCGGACTCGAGCACAACGACACACGTGACATTCCCGTTCCTTTTGTCGTGGACCCCGAGGTCAAGGCCGTCGTGGTCGGACTCGATCGGTGAGTGGCGGGCTGTGGTTCTTCACGAATGGAGTTGTTTTTTACAGTTGTTAACTCGTATGATTTGGTGAGCAGCCAGCTCAACTACTACAAGCTTGCGTACGCGTCGTGTTGCATCCGTGAGATCCCGGGTTGCCGCTTTATCTCAACAAACCCGTAAGTCGCCGAAAAGTTTTCGTGCAATCCAGGGTGGGGAGCTTATATCGTTTGCATTGCTAGAGATACTACGTTTCCGCTCGATCGCTCCGTTTTGCCGGGCGGTGGAAGTGTGATGAAGTTTGTTGAGGCCACCGTCGGGCAGTGAGTATTGTATCCCCTTCGTTACCTGTGCACTCGCCGGTCGAGCTGAGGTGTGCGTGTCAATCTTAGTCCTCCTGAAGTTGTTATCGGCAAGCCGTCACAAGACCTCCTCAAAACGGTCATGCAAGCATACAACCTTGATTCGGCTCGCACGTGCATGGTGAAAAACTGAATTCCGGTCACTTGACATACTTACCGTACTCACCCCAGCTGCATCTTTGTCCAGGTTGGTGATCGCTTATCGACTGATATCGAATTCGGCCGCCGCGGAGGCATCAAGACTCTGCTAGTTTTGACTGGTGTAACCCACGAGCACGAACTTTCCCAGATCCAAGACCCATTTCAAGTCCCCGACTTCTACGTCGACTCGGTGGATGATCTCAACAAACACCACGCCGCACGCGCGTAGAGAAAAGCGTAGTTTCTCGCCGAGGCTAACGCACTCGCAAGCTGTCCACGACACTTGAATAGACGAAATGCTGAGTCAAAAGGGTTCAGAAGCAATACAGATAAGGCAGAGACGTTTACACTATCCATACTGTTGTCTCCAGAGAGCGCGAGACGTTGATAACATTTCGGCTCGAAAATCAGTTGTGAGCTTTCATGATTAAGGAGACCAGTGGTCCATCCCCTAACACAGTTCTCGTGATCTCGCCAAGGTGTCACTCTCCCGCGTGGGCACCCGTTGCTTGTCATGCGCTGCATTGCTCGAGAACACTCGGCTGCGTAGCAGTAGAATCGAATTTGTCGGCATGATTACAACTCCTCCCAAGCTCTTGTTAGACGCGTTCCAACCGAGGATCGACGGGTTAGACGCGTTCCTTTTAGACTGCGACGGAGGTTAGTCTGACGTGGGCGATTCTGCGACTTGGTGAGACCGAAGCGACTAACAAAGGATGTAGTGTTGTGGCGCCGCGACGCAGTGATCGCTGTTGCTACGGAGGCGGTCGCGCTGCTGCGCTCGCTGGGCAAGCTCGTGATATTTGTGGTGCGACTATCTCGATTTAGTCGGTGGTTAGACCCGCCTATTGATTGACTAATCGAGTCGGTTAGGCCAACAACTCGACCAAATCTCGTAGTGCTTTTGTCAAGAAACTCGGTACGTCTTCTCTCAACGCTAACGCGCAAACTGGAAGGCTGACCTCGCAAAGCGTCCCAGGGTATCCCAGCAGTCGTCGAGGATATCGTCACGTGAGTTCACCGTCCTTTTCCCACAGTCAATGAGAGACATCTACATGTGCTGACAGTAATTTGGAACCACAACCAGCTCGGCCTGGGCCACCGTCAAATACATGAAGGACCAGAGCCTTAGCGGCAAGGTCTACGTCGTCGAAGAGACTGGCATCAACCAGGAGCTGCTTGCCGAGGGTTTTGAGGCATTCGGACTAGAGCACAACGACACACGTGACATTCCCGTTCCCTTCGTCGCTGATTGCGACGTCAAGGCCGTTGTGGTCGGACTCGATCGGTGAGTGAGTTTTTATCTTTCACGAACAGATGTCTCAGACTCCTGTTGTCTGGTGAGCAGCCAGGTCAATTACTACAAGCTTACATACACGTCGTGTCACATCCGTGAGATCCCGGGTTGCCACTCCATCTCAACAAACCCGTCAGTCGCTAAGAGCTTGATAATATCAAGCTCTTAGCTCTCAGGGAGATCATATTATGATCTCCCATGAAAGACCCATACACTATCTACTACTTTGGCTAGCGATGTTTCGTTTTCTCGGGACCGCTCGTTCTCCCAGGGGGCGGGTGTCTCATGAGGTTTGTTGAGGCCGCCGTTGAGCGGTGAGTTCTAATCAGTTTAACATTGCTTCCAGTTGCTTAGATCTGATGGCGTGGGTTGTGTGCAAGTCCTCCTGAGGTGATTGTCGGCAAGCCATCGCAATGCCTTCACAATACCGTCATGCAAGCGCACAAAATCGATCCAGCCCGCACACGCATGATATGCAAGTCTACTAAGCCTGGAGCACTTCCGTGGTTCACCTCACGTACACATTTGAAATGGTTGGAGATATGTTGTCAACCGACATTGAACTCGACCTCCGTGGTGGCACAAGACTCTGCTCGTCCTGTTGGGCGTGACCCACGAGCACGAGCTGACTCATTTCGAGTCCTCGACCTCTACGTCGACTCGGTGGATGATCTCAACAAACATCACACCACATCCGCCAAGACCAGAGCATCGTTGCTTATCGTGATCAGTGCTCGCTGAAGTTGCGCGAGCACTGGCCACGAAAAGCCTTTCACGGTGCAAGCCTCCCACTAAACGAAGGGAAGATTACAGTACACGACAGCCTCAGTCAAAGTTTGCGACGGGCAGCTGTGCCCCTCACAGCCCGGCTCAATGAGTCGTGATTCGTCTCATCCACCGCTTGTACTCAGATGCGTCTCGAAATCAGCGCGTCCAAGGAAACGAGACGCCTCCTTCGACTCAGACCAAGTTTCCGTGAGTGCAAGCAAGAGCGCAATCTCCTGGAGGCCCTTCTCTCTGTGTCTTTGCAGTCTCCGAGTGGTTTGAGCCGGTGGATCGATATATCACGGACGTGGATTTTCACTACCAAGCCCTTGTGTTCTTCAATGCTGCAGCCCGTGTGCGTCTTGTTCTTCCCTCCTAATCAGATTCAAGATACTTGGTGTCCTGTTTATGGATGTGTGGAAGACTGGGCAATTCCTCAGGCTCGACTACGTCTCGGAGCCCTCGGAGAAGACAGTCGATTTTCCAATTGCGCATCGCACATACGAGACTAGAGAGTGCAGCTCAAGCCATTCGATGGGGGCGAACGGAAAGTTACAGCTCGTAACCCTTTAATTGAAGGGTCCTACAACGGCTGAGCACGCAAATTTCGTAAGATTCCGCTCAAAAAGAGTCAGTGGCCCCGTGGCTCAGTCCGCCAAAGAGTTGCACGCCTAATTGATCCATTCTCCTGAGAGTGGCACTCCGCGCAAAGGAGAGGGTCATGAGCACAGGCAGTTGTTGGCTGTGCTCAGCCACTGGCTGAGCGCTGCAGCTTGCAGTGCAAGCTGCAGCGGCAGGACTCCTGCCCTGGTTTACCACGGGCTCCTCGCAGGAGCCCCTGGTAAACCTACTGTCTAGTACGGTCGGTACCACAGTCCAGCAGGCTGCAGTGCAGGAACCCAGATTTGGTTGCCCTGTTCTTAAAATCAGCCCTGCGAACCAGACGCCGAGTTCTGACGCTCGATCTCGATCATGAGCAAAACGTTGGGTATCTCAATCGATTCTGAGAACGCCGCGATCCTGTTGAGAGGAGCAGTCTACGAAGATTGGACATCGTCAACATTTTCTCGACCTACCATGGACCCTCACGGCGACTGCGTCGAGGGGGCGTATCAAGCAACCCTCTCTTGGTCTTTGTGAGCTCGCCCTCCATCCTCACTCTTCAATTCACCCAGTCTCGAGCATGAAGGTTCTCCAGTCCCTCGCACTCGTCGCTGCCGCGCTCGTCGGAGCCGTCGTCTCGGCCGAGCCCAAGCAGCTCTACCATGTGCTTGCGCCCAAGCAAGTCTTCGACAACACGCTCCCGCTCTTCAAGGGCGAGCTCGATGTCTGGCGCGCGTCGCCTGTGGGCAGTGACAAGGTCAAGGCCGAGATCTACGCGACGTCGGCCGAGATCGATGTGTTCCAGAAAAACGCAGCGCTCCACGGCAACGAGTCGGTCATCGCTGCCGACCCGGTCAACACGCAGACGCTCCTTGCCGAGCGTGCTGCTGCTCGTGCCACATGCTCGTCGGGCTCCGGCCGTCGCCTTGCGACCTCGACCAAGTACGTCGACAACACCTTCTTCGACTGTTTCCGTCAGTCCACCGAGGTTTTCGCGTTCCTTGACAACCTCGTGGCCGAGAACCCGACCATCTTCTCCAAGATTGCCAAGGTCACCACCACCTACGAAGGACGCACCGTCCCGGGTTACAAGATCTCCACTGGCTCGGGCCGCAAGGCTCTCTACACCCAGTCGCTCATCCACGCCCGTGAGTGGATCGCCGGCTCCTCCACCTTCTACGCCATCGCCGGTCTGTTGGATGCTCTCCGTGCAGGTGACGCGACGGTCACGAGCATCTTCAACAACTACGACTGGTACTTCGTGCCGATCCTGAACTTGGATGGTTACATCTACACGTGGAGCACGGACCGTCTCTGGCGTAAGAACCGCCGAAAGGTCTCGGGCTCGACCTACGGTGTCGATCTGAACCGCAACTACGGCCCTGCCTCGTACTTCGGCCTCGCCGGCGACGGACCGACCGCCGAGACCTACCCGGGTACTGGTGTCCTGAGCGAGCCGGAGACCTCGGGCTCGTGGTCGTTCATCCAGAGCCTCAACATCTACGGCGCCATCGACATGCACTCGTACGCTGGTCTCGTGCTCCGTGCCTACGGCAACAAGCAGGGCACGCCCCCGGCTCCGTACGGCCCCAAGCTCAAGGTGCTCGGTGACGCTGTCGCCAAGGCTGCTGGCAGCGCTTACACGAGTGAAACGAGTGCCCAGCTCTACGTCGCCTACGGCTGCTTCGACGACGCGATCTTCCAGGTGCTCAACAAGCCCGTGCTGACGATCGAGATGGCTGGCTCGAGCTTCGTGGCGTCTGAGTCGACGATCCGTACCGCCGGTAACAACATGTACAAGGCCTTCATCGCCTTCGCCCAGCAGATCCCGACCTACTGGAGCGGCTTGTAAGCTGCCTGGGAACAGAGCCGCCTGCCTCCTTGGCGATCGAACGGTAGCTGGTATGGTTGCGGAATTCTCTATGTAGTAATCGCCATCAAATTTTGCTTTGTGACAGAGATGTGTGCATCTTCATCCTCTTTTTTTCCTTTCATGCTGATGCCGTGGGGCGTTAGCCGTGTTTCGTGATCCTTCTTGGTCTCCTCATTGGCGATCTGACCTCCAAATGTTTATCCGAATGATAAGGACTCGACTCGTGGTGAAAGCTCCTACGTGATGCGGCACACGTGGGCGACGCCCTCAGACTGGGCTTCGGCTTCAAGTGTATTCGAGTTTGTCCTGATGATCCGCGCGAACACCGAGGTCGTCGACGTGTTACTGCAACTTCGACGGGAATGCGAAGATGATCGTCTATAAGCACATCGTCCGTCGGCCCCATATCTACGTAACAGATTGGCGCTTCGTGCTGCTGCTCGTCGAATGGAAATTTTTTTTACGGGACTTGATCGAAGTCACTTGGTCAAGCGGCCTGCAAGAGAGAGGCGTCTTCATCGACACGAATATCAACTGCGCGCGAAGGCTGCGCCGACTGTGAAGAGTTTGGTCGATATGGGCACAGAATTCGACCGCGAACTGATGCTGGCTCATCTTCGTGGGTCTCGGTTTGTGCGCGCGTTGGCGGCAGCCGGGTGAACATCTTGAATTGACCCACAGCGAGGGGGGTCGCATTCTAGATTCCGTTCGAGTTGTTCTTGACGAGGGCAAATGGAGAAATAGGCCACGCTGACTTTGCCGTGGGAGGATTAGGCTGGAACGAGTGGTCGCTAGAAGCTGTGAATAAACGAGGATTGTCGGCTTTCCTTGCCGTCAACTTAGGGAGAGTACAGTACCAGCAAAAGACTTCAATTGATTTTCTTGCAGCTTTGAGTTCTGTGACAGAAGAGTAAGCAGGGTTTTGATGGGAAATCCGTCGACAGCTCTTGGGCAAGAGCTGGGCGGAAAATGGACGAAGTTTTCCAATTCCAAACGGCAAGCTCTTGCCGTTTAGAATTGGAAAACTTTGTCCATTTTCCGCCCGGCTCAGTAGATCGCGACCTTATCCCACTTCTATCACACGAATCAGATGGCCAAGCTTGTGATAGCAATTGGACACGGCTTTGTAGGATTTGTCCGAACTGCCTTGTCATGCAGACCGACTCGGATCATGAATGTCTGGTTCTTACTGCTGTTCTTTGTTAGAATGATATCCACGATGATCGTCTCAATGCCTCGAGCATCCCGTCGAGAACGGCGGATTTTCATTGTCTTACTGGAAGGCTTGTCTCCGTCGGATGCCTGCTCGGCTCTTCTCTGTGCGACGAGACGAAGAGAATGAACAAAACACAGGATCATTCATAACTTGGCTTGTGTTCTGTGCGGCGCAGACTACACCGCCCGAGAGAGAATTGTCTGGAGCCCCAATCGCGTGGGTTTCTCTTCGAGTGGCATGCCTGAGCACAGCCACCGCCTTCGGTCGTGAGTGGCACTCTTCCACTGATGAACTCAGATCAAACAGTGGCACTCAAGCCACATTGTGGCCGTGCTCAGCCAGACTATGGCTGCCAGCTTCGCAGCCAACGTCAACCCCTTGCCAGGATCACCTCTGCTATGCACAACCTGCCATTTGACCCAGATGAGAAAGGTGTCAAGCTGCATAAGGAATTGTTGAGGCACGGCAGAACGGCGATTCTGATAATGGGACAGCCGAGGATGCCACCCATTGCCCTACCCGAAGAAACCAGGACTCGTCGTGCAGCCCTAGCGGCGTCTACAGCGGCTTCTCACCAAGCATTGGTTCTCACTCTTCAATTCGCCCAGTCTCGAGCATGAAGGTTCTCCAGTCCCTCGCACTCGTCGCCGCCGCGCTCGTCGGAGCCGTCGTCTCGGCCGAGCCCAAGCAGCTCTACCACGTGCTTGCGCCCAAGCAAGTCTTCGACAACACGCTCCCGCTCTTCAAGGGCGAGCTCGATGTCTGGCGTGCCTCTTCTGTTGGAAGCGGAAAGGTCAAGGCTGAGATCTACGCGACGTCGGCTGAGATTAGCGTGTTTCAGAAGAACGCGGCGCTCCACGGCAACGAGTCAGTCATCGCTGCCGACCCGGTCAACACGCAGACGCTCCTCGCTCAGCGAGCGGCTGAGCGAGCGACTTGCTCGCGAGGATCGGGACGTCGTCTCGCGACGTCGACCAAGTACGTCGACAACACCTTCTTCGACTGCTTCCGCCAGTACAGCGAAGTGTTTGCCTTCTTTGACAACCTCGTCGCTCAGAACCCGACCATCTTCTCCAAGATTGCCAAGGTCACCACCACCTACGAAGGACGCACCGTCCCGGGTTACAAGATCTCCACTGGCTCGGGCCGCAAGGCTCTCTACACCCAGTCGCTCATCCACGCCCGTGAGTGGATCGCCGGCTCCTCCACCTTCTACGCCATCGCCGGTCTGTTGGATGCGCTCCGCGCAGGCGATGCCACGGTCACGAGCATCTTCAACAACTACGACTGGTACTTCGTGCCGATCCTGAACTTGGATGGTTACATCTACACGTGGAGCACGGACCGTCTCTGGCGTAAGAACCGTCGACCGATCTCAGGCTCGACCTACGGTGTAGATCTGAACCGTAACTATGGCCCGGATGATTTCTTTGGTCTCGCTGGTGATCCGCCATCGGCCGAGACCTATCCAGGTTCGGCAGTGCTCAGCGAGCCCGAGACTGCTGGCTCGTGGGCTTTCCTCCAGACTCTCGACGTCGATGGCGCTCTCGACATGCACTCGTACGCTGGCCTCGTGCTCCGCGCCTACGGCAACCAGGACGGAACCCCGCCCGAGCCGTACGGATCCAAGCTCCAGACTCTCGGTGACGCCGTCGCTCAGGCTGCCGGCAGTGCTTACACGAGTGAGACTGCGGCCGAACTGTACGTGGCGTACGGTGCCTTCGACGACGCCGTCTTCCAGATCCTCAACAAGCCCGTGCTGACGATCGAAATGGCCGGCACGAGCTTCGTCGCATCTGAGTCGACGATCCGCAAGGCCGGTAGCAACATGTACAAGGCCTTCATCGCCTTCGCCCAGCAGATCCCGGGCTACTGGGACGGTCTCCGCAACTAAAACCAGTAGGTGAGTTGTCAAATCAGGTTTTACTTCTCATAATACCGGTTTTTAAAAAAATGTCCTAAAAGCAATCCTAGTCTAGTGTCCTAATCTAGTACCGGCACTACTTACGTCAGCAAGTGACTGACGGTCTCACTTACCCATCGTCGCCAAGCTTGCCCAATGGCCTCCCCTTCGTCCTACGTGCCGCGGCTCGCGCGCCAGGCCTTCCGCACCTGGCTCAGCAACCTCGACGCCTTCCTCTTCGACTGCGACGGCGGTGCGACGCGTCCTGCGTGGCGTTCGAGCAGGCCGCCGCGAGTATTCTAATTATCTTTTGCTTCTGGTTCGTGTTCCCTCCAGTTCTGTGGCGCGGCGACGCGCTCATCCCGGGCGCCGCCGACATGCTCGAGCTGCTGCGCTCGCTCGGCAAGCGCGTGGTCTTCGTGGTACGTTTGAGGTGGTTAAAGCACGAAAAGAGAAAGTTAAAAACTGAAGTAGAGTGAATTATAATTGATCGATAGACCAACAACTCGACCAAGACGCGTGAGACGTACGTCAAGAAGCTCGGTGCGTGGCGCTTTTCGGAATATGTCATTCAGTCTGTTGATTCCCTGGTGAGAAGCTGATTTTCTACGATTCATTTTGCGTCGTCAGCCTCGCAGGGTATCAGCGCCAAGGCTGAGGACATTGTGACGTCGGCGTGGGCCACAGCTCAGTACATGAAGAACGAAGGCATCCCCACGGGCAGCAAAGTCTACTTTGTCGGTGAGAGTGGCCTCGGTCAGGAGCTCGAGAACGTCGGGTACAAGTCGCTTGGCCTCGACCACAGCGATGTGCGCGAGCTGCCGACGGGTCCGTTCACGATCGACACGGACATCCGCGCGGTCGTTGTCGGTCTCGACCGCTACGTGTCGTTCTACAAGGTCGCGTATGCATCCACATGCGTGCGTCAGATCCCGGGCTGCCGCTTCATCGGCACGAACCCGTAGGTTCCTTATTCCTCGTTCTTGCTTCGTTGGCATGATCATGTAATTCGTGTTTTGCAGCGATCCCACCTTCCCAGTCGACGGCGCAATCCTTCCAGCAGGTGGAAGTCTTGTCAGGTTTGTGGAGACTGGCGCGGGCCGGTAAGTGTTCCGATTCGAGTCATGATTTGGGCGTGGAAAGTAAATGATTCGATTCATTGTTTTTTGTAGTGCTCCCGAGGCTGTCGTGGGCAAGCCCTCGCAGGACTTGCTCAAGACGATTCTCAAGACGTACAACCTCGACCCGCAGCGCACGTGCATGGTCGGCGATCGCCTGTCGACAGACATTGAATTTGGCAAGCGCGGCGGTCTCCACACGCTGCTCGTGCTCAGTGGTGTGACCAGCGAGAGCGAGCTCACCACCATCCAGGATAAGTGGCAAGTGCCTGACTTCGTGGTCGACTCGGTCGACGCCATCAACGTGTTCTACCGAGAGACCGAACAGTGAATATGTGTTCGCACTGAGCTGGTAGGCTTCAATGTTCTGGAGAATTGGATATAGTGCTTATAGACACATTCCCAAATCGTACGTCGTGACAAACCCGCGATTCCTAAATCGCGAGTGTGAATTCAATCAGGACCCTAAGACGTTGACTTCCGCCGAGATTGTAGGGAGTCCTTTCCACCATGTACTCACGCAAGTAATTCGAGTTGACATGGGGCGATTCATTTGGGTGCATCCGTCTGGTCTTTGTGCAATCAGTTGGTGAGCTCATTACGCAACAGATGAGCTCATCACTTACGCTTCGACCAAGACACGGACCAGCAGGAGCGCCAGAGAGTGGCCGCTCTCATTTGACGTGCTGAAAGCCAGCCATTCATTGTGTTCTTCTTATTCTCAAATATTCCTCGTTCTCACCAACGCACTTCTTCCCAAGCATGTGGGTCTCGGCGCTTCTTCCGCTCGTCGCCTTCACCGCAATGGCCGACGCGGTCCCGTGCAACTACGCGCGCACGTGCATCAGCCTGGAAGCCACGTACCCGCCCTGCTCGCCCGAGGACGCCGCCGAGTTCGAGCTTGTCCAACCAGCGCTACAGGCCTGCAAAGACATCTCCTATTTCTTCTCGGAAGGCACCAGCGAGTGGCCCAATGCGCCCAACGACAAGGCGTTGTACTGCGATATCAACTCGCCCTGCGGTGCCATCGTGCCCTACGCTCACAATATCCGCGACAACAAGCTCTGCAACAGCTTCCGCTCATTCGCCGGGACGATTCAGACGTTCGCGTACTACTGCTCGAGCCAGCCCGTCAGTTTCCTTCCTGGTGACAACGGATTGCTCGCTTCACTCAAGAGCAACGCCGCATCACCCAAGCCTACGCCTTCGAGGACCAAGCCGACAGATCACGAGACGCCTGAGCCGATTCCGAACGATCCAACGCCGAGTCCGGCACCCACGGCGACCAAGACGACCCCGACGACATCACCAGCTTTGCGAACCGAGTCACCGACGCCGACCAATGCGACCAACGACAACAATGCCGACGCCAACGCCAAGACGCCGTCTGCAGCTGGCGCCATCGAGAGAAGCGTCTGTGTGGTAGCAATTAGTGTGGGTCTGGTAGTGCTGTCTTCATCGATGTAGTGCTTGAGCCAATATCAACAGAACGCTTTGTCTGGCTTGACGGAGTCACCGCTCAACTGAAGTTTAGTTGACGAAACATTCACGAAAAGAATAACGCAGCGCTGCTTCGTTGAAATAGATGTCGAAATCACTTCCACCTGTTGGGTTCGTCGCGACCTTCATGTACAGCTGCGACGATGATGTGCCGAAAAAATCTCACACACAAAATGACTTCATTAAGCCGTGGGCCAGGGCTATGCTATCCCATCCCGACCATCATCACCGATGAGTGGCACCGAGACTTGGCTCTTTTGGTGCTTGGCGGCAGTCTCCAAGACGATGCAACCAAAGCAACTCGTGTAGAGGAAAGTTAGGAGGTGGGACATCAGCACTGAAGATTGAGCGCTCATCTTCTCACCAAAGAACGAGTTGAATGTTCTGTATGTGTGGAGGTGAATCGCAGTTAAGTCGTGCTTTTGGGGGGACTCGAAGATTCGCCGGACTCACTTTGGAGGGTCCCGCAGAAGTGGTCCCACTGCTGAGTATCGTTGCCCATCCCTCTGGGTGGCATTTTCGTGGTTCCATGTACAGGTTGAGTCTCACGGGCTGGTCTCAGCAGGAAAAGTGCGAGCTGTGGAATCTCTGCTACCAGCAGAGATTCCACAGCTCGCACTTCAAATCTCGACTTCCAGAAAATCCCATGAAGAGTTACTTCCCTGTTAACCTCCTGGTGCTCTCAACGCTTGCGGCCACGACCCACGCCGAAGGTTGCAACTACGCCAACACGTGTATTAATCGATATGCAACGTACGCGCCGTGCTCGCCCGAGGACGACGCCGAGTTTGATCTCGTCCAGCCGTCACTGCAGGCGTGCGAGGATATCTCGTACTTCTTCATCTACGGCGAACGCTGGCCAGTCAATGACAGGGCCTTGTACTGCGATGTCAACTCGCCCTGTGGTGCCATTGTGCCATACATCCGTCACGTACGCGCTGACAAGATCTGCGGCCGCTTCGGCACTTTCGCCAACATGATTGTCACCTTCGACTACTTCTGCACGAACGAGCCTGTTGGATTGCTGCCTGGCGACAATGGACTCCTCGCCTCGCTCAAGAACACATCGAACAAAACTCCTAAGCCCACGCCCGCACGGACGAAACCCACGGACTTCGAAACCCCCGAGCCGATCCCGAACGATCCGACGCCGACACCTGCGGCGACCAAGACGACGACGCCGACTCCAACAGTGCGAGGTGACACACCAGCCCCGACAGTAAAAGACAATAAAGCAGACGCTAACTCCAAGACAGCGTCAGCTTCGGGATCGAACTCCCTACCAATCAAGCTGTTCGCTCTTTGCGTCATCGCAGCTGGTGAAGTGGCTCTATGAGAGGAACAAACCGCTGGCAGAATGCTCGAATAATTGAATAAAGTAATAAAGTAACCAGTTGATGATGAGACGCCTGAGCCGATTCCGAATGACCCAACGCAAGCTCCAACACTGACACCGGCAACAAACGGCTGTAATACACCGTCTCCAAAAAGGTCAAACGACAACAACGCTGGTGCGAGCGCCAAATCTTCTTCTCGTGCCTCTTCAGTCGCTGTGTCGACAATGTAACTTATGATCGCTGCTGTCTGAGGCATGATTGCTGTCGAAGTTCGTTGGAATTACTTCGATACCTTGGGATTCATAATTCTTGAAATTCGCACGAGACGAACTTCAAGTCTGCGTCCGCTGGAATGCTCTCCCTGCAAAACGGCGTGCTGAACGCATAAACTTCGAAAACAGCTTTGCTTGCCACCTTCTCAGGTAACCACGGCGGCAGACTTGTTAGGTTCGTGTTCTGGGCATACACGGATTGAAGTGATGTGCCTGCTTGCGCCCACAGTGCATCAGGAAGCTGCTGAATCTGCGGGTTGTTATCGAACCAGACCATGACAACTTCGAGGTTTGAAGACGGCCACGAGTTGGGAATCTGAGGAATGTCGTTGTCAATCAGTGATAGCATAATTAGACGACCCATGGACTCCACCACTTGGGATGGGAAGGCTGTGAGGGAGCAGCTCGCACAGTCGAAGTAGATTAGATGTTGCCAATGGTCACCCACCAACCTGGTATCCAGGAGTGCTTCCCTCATATTGGTGTTTGAGATATAGACCCACTCGACGGATCGAGAGAGAGGTGTCGTGAAAAGCGCGACATCGGTCAGCGGAAGGTCGATCGTCACGCTCTCCAGCTTCACAGTCAACATTCCGGGAAATGCGTCGTGGCTTAAAGCGGCGACTCCTTTCTCCCAGCTGAGGATCGTGCAGTTGGTGATCAGCAGTGACTGTAGATAGCGGAAGTGACGAAGCGAAGAAGTCGACAGATTCAGCGCTGTGCAGTCTGACACGAAGAGATCCGCGAGCGTGCTGGTATCAAACGCTCCCAGTGCAGCGTCCAGCTCCTCTATAGATCCTCGGACTCCGAGTGATGAACAGCTAAACTTGCGTCCAATGCAGGCTTCTTTCATCGTAAACCATGGGTGGACACGATGCACGCATCCATACTCGTTTGCGCGTGGAAGCAAGCGGAACACGTCATTCGCAACAAGTGAGGTTATGAACACACCCACACCAGCGGACGTTATAATGGCATGAACTACTCGGTGCCACCATGGGTGGGCATCGTGCATCCTTGTTCTGAAGCTATCCGTAGAGCGATGAAAACTTTCTGGAATTGTTGACTGGAGAGAGAGGAGCGTGGTGGTTCTGACCATTCTCCGATGCTGTTTAGTAGTATCGAAGCTCTCTCTCAGCAGTGCACGCACTTCAATCAGATTGAGAAGCGAATTACAAAACGGAACAATGCTGAGAACGTAGTTCCACCCAGAAAGCACAAGGACACGTTCGACTTCTCTAGCTGAGTTCTCCGTGAAATCAATCGAGTCGCCGTGATCTTTCTGCTTGAAGTAGGTCGCCAAGATGGGTCGATACATCCACACCGGTAACAGTGTTCCCCACACAAAGTCGGTTACCAAGTCTGTGAGTAGCCTAGCTGTGCGCTGCTTCACGAGGTTTGATGGCGAATGGTACAGGCGCTGGAAGAATGGGGTTGAAAGACTACTGATCAGGATCACGGCGCCGTACGTTAGGTTTAGTGGCACATTGCTGATGCTCCGACTGGACGAAAATGCCGCGAGTATCTGGAACGTCGTTTCGAGGACTTCGTCTAAGATCAATCGCGCCTCAAAATACGGTCCCTTGACGCTGACTTGCTCAAGGAACCTGTCGATAAGACGCTTCGTCCTAAAAGGGACAGATAGAGCTCTGCCGTCGTGCGCTATCGGATTTATCTCTGAGCGCATGGTGAGTCCGAATCTTAACTGACGATGGCGAACTGAGACCACGATTAATCTGATAACGCGATAGGCGAACATTGCGCTTAGCAACGCATATCCGCTGGCTAAGGCGTAAGCATATCGGTCAAGAAAGTGGTAGGCTTCGGAGAAGAGAACGTAGACCTTCAGCACCCAGAGCAGAGAGCTTCGTGTGTTGTGTGTGAAATACATCGCTGCCCACAGTGCGAGGAGCACGGCACTCGATGACTCAAGTATCACAACAAGTAGCCACAGACCGATACGGGACTTGGAGCCGAGCACGACCACGGACATTGTACGCTCACTGGGAGGTAGGGATGAGATCGAAGGTCCGGACTGAGGCACAACAACCGCCGCTTTCCATCTCATGGCAATCAGTCACAAGTCCCAGCCACCACACTCTTCATCCGAGTGCCTCGCACACTAAAATAGCCTTGGGAGACGGTGTGTGATCTTCTCCGTTGACAACGGATGAGTGAAATCATCAACGAGGCAAAAGCCGATGAGCATCATTCGATGTAATTGGGGCGACTTCTCGTGCTCACGGCAGCACCATTCATGTTAATAATTACCACACAGCAAAACCATTTTCCGGCATCAATCATAGCTTCGGCGCTGAAGAAGATGACTTTAGTCGTGGGATGACAGGGGCTCCTGAATTCACAAACGCGTCGAAGAACGACGCGCCGCCTCCCCACACCGAAGGTGGTTTAGGGGTAGTCTTCGTAACCGGTTTTCGAGCTGTTTTAACCGCATTCTTCTTTGCCCGAGTCACAAGACCTGAATTGAGCCAACGAGAAGCATACTCAGAAGCGGCGGCGGTGATTTCATCGGGGCTTTTGCGCGATGGGGTCTGGGAAGATATTGGTTTGATAGAAATGGGGAGTGGAAGCTGGGTTGCTGGTAGGACAGATGACACAGGAACATCAACTGCAGGGCTACCGTATCCAGGATCTTCCTCATCCGCATCATCCCGCTGCGAAACCGTGCGCTTCTTCGCCTTCTTCGTCTTCGATTCCTCCTCTGCTTGCTTCTTCTTTTCAGCGATCTTTGCTCGGAGCAAAGGTACAGGTGATTTCATGATGTTCAACTCGTCGTGGGGGAACGGGTTCTTTGCAACCTTGCTTTTCTTTGCTTTCGGTTTGGGAGTGTGGAACTCAAGTTCGACGGGTTCTTTCATTACCGGATCGTTTCGTCGGCGTTTTTTCCCAGGTGGAGGCACAGCTTCAGACCTCTCCTCAGGCCGATTTGCATTGCTATTCTCGTTAAGAATCTGCTGGAACTCAGCTCGCTTCGCTGCAAGATCATTGCTCTGCTTCTTCTTGCCATCTATTCCCATTTTCTTTCGTGGTACTTTCGGGGTCTTGATGTCGTGGATTGCTGCGAAGCCGGTCAAACGGGTTACGCTGTCTTCTGCAGCCGCTTGCAGCGCTGCACGTTTTGCTGACTGCCTCGCCTTGCTCCTCCCAGTCACAGCCCCAACGTATTTATCTGGCTTTGCAGCTAATTCCTGTGTCTTGGCTTCATCATGCTCGACATCTTCGGCTTGCAAATGTTCTTCATTGCCATCAGTAGTGGTGGGTACTTCTTTTCTGGCCTTCTTGGCTTTCACAGTCGTTTTAGTACCATTCATGTCCTTCTTCGGGGCTGAGTTTTTCTTCTGAACTTCGTCCACGTGCCCATCCTTAACCCCATCCCCTTGATTGGACTCATTTGGCACCACTTCATCCTCGCCTGAGAATGCTTTCTTCGCAAGCTTCTTTGTCTTCTTCGGTTTTTCTGATACTGGAAAGTGAGGCTCTGGTTGTGGCTTCTTCTCGGTATCTGCGTCGTTCTCCCGATTGTCGGAACCTGTTGGCTTTTTAGACTTTTGCTTCGCTTCTTTGACATTCGCGTCCCTCGTATGTGTCGTGTCTTCTTCGGTACCAGTCGAAGATTTGTCGTTAACTTTTGTGCCAGTGATACCTGGAGCAGGACTCAAGGCTCCAGTTTTCCGTCGTTTGAGTGCGCGTTTGGGTGGTGGTGTGAGCAACGGCGGTGGAGATATGGACACGTCACTCTGTGCATCGGGCTCTCCCAGTGGCTGCTTCGACACTGCCCGGATACGATTCATGAGTCGATCTGCGAGAGCGGCCTCCCCACCACGCAGTGGTGACTCGGCATTGATCTTAGCGAGTCTCGCGGCCTCGAATGCGGCTTTCTTCTTTAACCGCTTGGGGCTCAACATCGCGGGGGATTCGGGGTGGATCAGACTAAGCGCCGACGCATCGCCAAAGTCCTCGCTCTCGTAACCGTTATCCTGAGTCAGAATTGCGAGCAGATCATCATCAGCCACCTCTGACAAATCGCCGTTAGTGACTGGAGGCTCCGCAGGAGCCGTCTCTCTTTGTTCGTCCTCCTCTTCCTCGGGGCTGTACACAGGCGGCGAGGCAGGTCGCTCCACAGGCTTCACTGTCGCCCCCTTCTTGCCCGCGGTTTTCGTTTTGGGCTTCTCAAGTGGCTCTTCCTCAGGCTCCTGCACATCTGCAATCGCCTTGCTCTGTTTCCGCTTGGCCGTCGGCTTCATGCTCTTCGTATCTACCTCTTTCGCCTTCTCCTCCTTCTTCTGCTTCCGTTTTGCCACTGTCGCTTCGGCCTCGTCGGCGTCTCGCTGTCGCTCCACTTCTTCCTCCTCCCTCCTCTTCTCCGCCTCTCGCAGCTTGTTCTCCTCCTGTTGCGTCTGCTGCAGTCTACGCGTCTCTTTCTCGGCGGCACTCGCGTGCTGCTGACTCGCCGCCAGCTCGCGCTCGAGCCCAGCGCGCTCGGCCTCGTGCCGCGCCTGCTGCTGGCGCACGAGCTCCTCACACTCGCGCACGTACATCGCCTGCTTCAGCTCGAGCTCGTACTCGAGCAGCATGCGCTCGCACTCGTTGCGAAGCTTGTCCATGCGGATGTCGATGGCCTTCCACTGCACATAGCGACGCCAATATTGAGTCAATTTCCGCGGTCGACGGCTCATTCGAAAGAGCACGATCTGCGCTACGCACCTCCAGGTCGTAGGCGTCGAGAAGCGCCTCTTCGCTCGCGCAGAGCGCCGCCGACGCGTCCCTCGCGGTCGCCATCACGGCGGCCATGCTTCGCGTGGTCAGGAAAACTGGGCGGGGACGGAAACCGCGAAAGTTTAGACCGGACCATCACTCTTCCCAAATTCAAAAGTGGCGATACAACACGATTCCCATATTTAGGGATTATTTTCACATATGTAGAGTAGACGGGACACCGTAATTAAGTACATTGATAGCTGTTGATTACCGTATCAACCAGTTGAAGTAAGGTTTTGAGGTTTTATTGCGGAGCGATTTTGAATGCAATCTTCCCCGTCTGAAGCAAACCCTCTTGTAAAACGATACCTTCTAGGTACTACTGTTATTAGTTCTCCAAACTGACTGTACTTGGTGACAGTAAAGTTGTTAAACTTGATGAACCCCCTATACCAATTCTGATTGTGATGACGACCCCGCCGGGGAACGCCTCCACCCGGGAGGTCGGGTCGCTAAACCGGAGGAGAGACCTCGTCGCGAGTGGAGAAGTTGCCGTGAGAAGCATGGAGGCGGCGCCTGTGACGGGCCGCAAGCACGCGCGCAGTGAGCTGGACGTGGCCACCGAGGTGCTCACGGGCGGCGTCGACGCGTCGGCCGAGCGCGCCGGCGAGGAAGACGACGAGATCGTCGAGGACGAGGACGACGACGACGACGAGCTCGAGGCGAGGCGGCTCGCGAACGGCGGCGGCGAGACGGGCGTGCCGGCCGGGCGCCGCATGCGGCTGACGCTCGGGCAGAAGCGCGAGGTCGTGGATCTCGCGGCGAGCAAGAAGTTCACGCACAAGGAGCTGGCCGAGAAGTTCCGCGTCGGACGCACGACCATCACCAACATTTGCCGCCAGGAAGATCTGATCCGCACCGAGACCGACTCGGCCGACGCGACCAAGAAGAAGCGCAAGACCACCAAGTGCACGTACGACCTGCGCGTGCTCGACGAGTGCCTCCACAAGTGGCGCATGGAGGTCAAAGTGAGCTCGCCCGACACCAAGCTCACGGGCACCGTGCTCCAGCAGAAAGCCATGGACATTGCAATGAAGATCATCCAGGAGCCTTACGCCGACCTGCCTGACAAGGTGCGCCAGGCGCTGGCCAAGTTCAGCGCCTCAAACGGCTGGCTCGACGGATACCGCACGCGGTTCGGCTCGTTCAGCTCCAAGCAGTTCCACGGCGACTCGAGCGTGATCAAGAACGTCGACATCCAGACGCGTCTGCGCGAGATCCACCACAGTCTCGCGGGCGTCGACGTGCAGGACATCTGGACGGGCAGCGAGTTCGCGGTCGCGTTCAAGCCCAACACTGTGGCCAACCAGCTCCACGACAACACCCCGCCTGGCGCGAGCACGATCGCCAACAATGGCCGGTACACTGTCTCGCTGTTCGTGAGTGCGGGAGGCGAGAAGTTTGACATGCAGGTCATCGGTGTTGATCGCAACCCCGTGCTACTGGAGGGAGTAAACACGCAAGAGATGTACAAGATCCACTATGGCCACTCAAAGACAGGCTGGCAGGTGGCTCACACCATGGTGACCATGCTCAAGGCGCTCAACTCGCTCGCCAAGACCCGCAAGCGTACATTCCGTGTGATCCTGGACAGTGCCGTGCCGCATGTCAAGGCCGCAATGATTTTGGACTCGCAGGGTGACCAGCGAACGTTTTTCGTGTTCGACCACCTCCAGATCTACTTTTTGCCGCCCAATTTCAAGCCGCCGCGGTTCCACCCATGTCACTTGGGTGTGATCCAGGCGTTCAAGGCGCGGTTCCGCTACGAGATGCTCGAGACGCTGTTCACGAACTATCGACAGTGTGTGATGACGCAGGACATGCAGGGTTTCCACCCAGCGAGGCATCTCCACTCGCGCAACGTCTTCCACTGGTTCTACATTGCGCTCCACAGTCTTGACAAGCACCTCATCCAGAACTGCTGGGTTCAAAGTGGTTTGCTGCCCACGCAAGTCATTGCCAATTTAAACATGAAAGAGATCCTACGAGCCAGTGGTGCGTCTAGCAACGGTCTCTCCAATGGAATTCCACCACCTCTCTCCACAAGCAACTCGACCTCGCAGCTGGGCACAGTTGTGTCCAATGTGACACCGCTCTATCGCGACCTTCAGGCACTGATGGCGCAGATCTCTCAAATGGCGCCCGATTTTCTCCACTGGGTTGGTGTGAGTGATCCGACGAATGCCCAGGCGTACGTCGAGATGGAAGGCAATGCATCCGTGACAGATCCTGGTATCGATGAGGTCCAGATTATCCGCAGTGTGCTGCAGAAGCACGGCTTTTTGTCGACCAAGCGATTGGATGACGCCACACACGCGTCGGGGCAATTCGAATCGATGGCTGACGTGGCCGATGAGCCATGCCCTCGACCTGAGGACGTACTCACGTCCATTGGCATCCTCAAACGGTACTTGCGACTTACTCGTGACGTGATCCCGGAGCGTGTTGAAGCCGTGGTGCAACTCAACAAGATCAAGGCAAACCTTGGCAATGCTGCCGCTGTTGCTGCAGCCGCAGCGGCAGCTGCAGCTGCAGCCAATGGTCATCAAGTGACAACACTATGAACGCCGTAGGAGGCTTGTGTCGAATGTGTATGAACGACAAAATGTATGATCGAATCTGTGGTGCTGTCTGTTCGGTGAGTTAAGTTAAAAGGGATAAGATATCTTGTAGGGGGGAAACGATCTAGAGAAAACGTTGAGAAGCAACCGAGTCCTCACCAGAGCATCATGGGGCCGACGTTCGATCCGTTCGGCGATGTTATCTTGGTGAGGTACTCGGCGTGGCGACGCATTGAGGCGTTGCTGTCCGTTGTGTCATCCAACGGCAGCAGCACTCGTTCGGCGATGGCTCGCTGCTCGGCCTGACGTTGCTTCTTCGCATACGTCACGAGCGTGCGCAGCGCACTCATGAGCCAGTCACGATGGCTGACGCTCACGGTCTCGAGGTCCAGCGTGCGCTCTTTGAAGATCAGCGACAACGAGCATGAGTCGAGCGTCTTGGAGAATGCGTACTTGCGGAAGACCGCGGTCTGGCGGCCTTCGATGATCTGGAGAACGTCCGCGAGGTCCACTGCCTCGCTCAGCCCGCCGCGCTTGTGCTGCCACTGCAGCGTGCCGCATCGGTTACAGTGGAGGCGAGTCGGGTGTGGCCCGCCGTGGCGACCGTATTTCGTCAGAGGGAAAAACATGTTCACCGCCTGCACCAAGTAGAAGCGGTGCTTGCCACCAAAGCGGAACGCAAGCTCCACGATCTTCCAGCGCGCGCCCTCGATTGACTCAAGCTCCTCGTCCGTGTACAGGTAGCTCTTGCGCTTTCGGCGAAAGTTGTCGAGGAACTTTGGAGCGAGACAAGCGAACGCACTGCGCTTGCGCCATCGGGGTGGCTCTGCTGGACCTGTCTCCATCGACATGGACATGGCCGTCGACGCAGATGAGTCAACGACAGCAGAGCGTGTGGGTGGTGGCGTGTATGCGGCCGGACATGAGTTGCCTCGGCGGCGAGTGAACGGCAGCCCGCTCGGCTGAGCGTCTTCTTGGGCCTCGGCCTCGCGCTTGAGTCCGATCACAAGACGCCGCACGCTTTTAGTGAGATCTTCCTGGACTTCGTCCATGGGGATGTCGTACGACTGGCCCAGCGCTCGCGTCGGAGGCACTCGATACAAGCTGTTCCCGACCATCGGATAAGTGACTCGTCGCGGAGGCTTCGCATCGGCGAGCGGATCCGAGCACCGAGCGAGGTGGTCCGCCTCAGCAGCATTGTCATCGGCCATCGATTCTTCGTCTTCGTCTTGGTTTGACAGCTCGGCGGCGGCAGTGTCGTCTCCGTCGTTAAAGCTCGCGTTCTCGATCTGGAGCACGAGCTTGCGCACGCTCGCACCAAGGTTGGCCTGGTCAAAGCTGAGCTCCTTGCTATCTTCCTCCTCGTCGCCCTCCTCACTACGACCCATCGCGGCCTTATCAGCGATCTCTTGACGACTCTTGAGTCGGATCAAAAACACATCCTCGTCCTCGTCCACGTTCTCATAGTCCTCCGCGTCGGCCGTGGCCTCTCGGCTCTTGCGTCTCACGGCCTCGTGGTCGAGCGGCAGCTGCAGCTCTTCTTCGACCTGGTTATCATCCACCCATTGCTGCTGCTCGCGGTCATCGACTTCAGGCGCGTGCGCCGGTTCAAAGTGGCCGTGGAGCGACGCGAAGCTCATGACTTCGAGCTCGACGCGGCGGTGGCGCTCGGGCGCGTCGTCCTCGACGCCCACGCGCTTGAGCGGCGCGTCGGGCTCTTGCGCCGCGCGACTGAAGCGCCGCATGGTCGCGAACGCGAAGCCGAAGGCCTTGGGGCTGCTGAGCTCGTCGTCGGCGTCGACGGCGTTGTTGCCCGCTCGGTAGTGGCTCGTGCGCCGCAGGAACTTGCCGAGCGAGCCCGAGCCGCGCGCCGGAGCCTCGCTCTCTCGACGCGACGCTGTGTGCATGGCCGGGGACGATGAGATCGGACGCGAGCGAGATCGCGAGTGACGCGAAGGCAGCGAGGCACCTCCATGAAGGAAACAGAGGAGAGGGTGGGCGGTTGAGCTCTTCGCGAGCCCGAAAAAAAAAGGAAACGGCTGTCCTGAGAATCAAGTATAAGAGGTTTGGAGGAGATGGAGAGAACGAAGTTGCGACAGTTGGTGGAAAGTACTGGATGGATAGTATTGAGGATGAGAGGTTTAAGTCAAGAAAGGAACAGAGACCTGAAGACGAACCCATTGGGGCCAGACAGGAAAGAGGCAGAGACTGCGTCAGCGCCATTGGGCTCCACTGTAGAGGGAGATTACAGGTCTATCGCTCTTGTAAAGGGTGGAAAACCAGGCCAGCCCAAGGGTGTTCGAGCTTTTCCCCTTTTCCGGTGGGAAGTGTCGAAAATCCGATTTCGACATTTTCGACGATATCGCCAATTCTCGACACCTGCTCATGAGTGAGTGAGTGGCTGGTCATCTCCAGCAACGACCACCATGAGCGACTCGGTGGCCGCGGCCTTCGGGCTCTTCGACGACGACAGCAGCGACGATGACGCGGCGCCTGTCTCTACGCCACTGCCACTGCCACTGCCACTGCCACCGGCGCCGCCGCCACCGCCCGTGGCGATCGTCGCGCCGTCCAGCAAGCCCTCGACGCCGCCCTCGCGCCGTGCGACGGCCACGCACGTTCTCTTCGCGCCCTGGGAAGACCACCGACCGCAGTACGTCGGGCCGATCGAGCTCCAGCGCGACGTGGCGCACGTGGGCGGCGGCCGCGGCTACGTGGCGACCGAGGACCTCGAGCCCGGCACGCTCGTGCTGCTCGAGCGCGTCTACGTGCCGTGGCCGGCGAGCGACGTGGCGCCGTCGGACCCGGCGTTCTTCGTCGTGGCCATGGACCACATCTTGAGCCGCGCCGACCACCGGGAGATCGTGGCGCACTTGAGCCACTTGCATCCAGTCGAGCTGGCGCACTTGCCAGCGCAAGTGCTGGCCGCCGGGCGAGAAAAGTACGGCGAGCGGCTCGAGCAACTGCGACTCAAGCACGCGTCGCTGGGCGTCTCGCACGACCAGCTGCTGCAGAACGTGTTGGGCATGCAGTGCAACGCGTTCGACAGCGGCGTCTTCCTCTTCAACGCCATCTTCAACCACGACTGCAACCCCAACTGCGTCAAGTTTACGCCCGAGAACGCCGACGCCGACGCCGGCGTCTCGGAAGTGCGTGTGGCCAGAAAGATCCGCAAGGGCGAGCCGCTGAGCATCTCGTACCTGTACCCGCGCGAGCAGAGCCGGGCGAGACGACTCCAGAATCTGCGCGACCAGTTCGGCTTTGTGTGCACGTGCGAGCTGTGCGTGCGAGGCGACAGCGTGCTTCCTCCGCCTCCGCCGCCGCAGGACGTTGAACTGCCGCTGCCCGGGATCGGCGAAGTGGAGAAAGTCGTGGAAGCGGCCGAGGCGCTGCTCAAGGCCAGCGGCGACAGCGCGCAGGTGCTCTCGATCGCGCTCGAGTCGCTCAACGACGCTCTCGAGGTCGTGGCCCACGACCACGTCGTGCTCATTCGCATCCACAAACTCGTCGCTGACTGCTGCGACGAGATCCTCAAGTCTCGCCCGAGCCAGGACGTGCGCGAGTACGCGATCTTGTTCCTGCGAAGCAGCTACGAGCTGCTGGAGCTGCAGCGAATGTACCTGAATGAAGACCACGTGGATCTCGCGCGCACGCTCAACGACGTGAGCCAGGGCATCCAGTTGCTGCTCTCGCTCGACCCGAAAGTACTGCTGGCCGAGTTCCCCGAGTGGAAAGACTTCCGCCAGGCCTCGTTCGTCGAGAACCAGTACCGACAGGACTACCGCCGGATAAAGCGGCTGTACGAATAGAAGGAGTCAAGTGGCGCGCGGATTCAAACACCTCGATAGATTTTGCTTTTGGGTTTCTGGTCTGGTTTGTGTGTCTTGGGTTCGGAAGAATCGTTCGTCTGGCGTTGTCGCTTTAGCGGCGCTCGGTCGGTAGGCGGCTATGAGTCAGAAGTCTACAAGCGCAGCTTGGCCATCTGCACGTTCAGGCTTTGAAGGTTCCACATGACAATACGGCCGTCCAGAGCTGTACAAGAGAATCATTCAACGAAGCATCAGCATCAGCATTTCGATGGAGGATGATCGTGACGCGAGAGGTTGGTCGTACCGGACGTGGTGAAGGCCGTGACACCACCGGTGGCCGTGCGCTCGTACGCCTTAATGTCCGTAATCGCGCTCTCGTGCTTGGTCCACAGCTGGCCTCGATCGTTCAGCGTCGCATCCGAGGTCTGGCCACGCGAGACCTTGCTCTCCCACATGCTCCGGGCTTCAAGATACCCACATATACAGACAAGTCAGCTCACCCACGCTCGCAAGAGATTCGACACATACGACCGACGCACCGGCGTTGAACGACCCAGAGTCGCGTTTGATCGCGGATCCCGCGGGTTTCTTGTCGAGCAGCTCGCTCAGCGACCAAAAGTCCTTTGCGTCCGTCGTGAACAATAGCACGTTAAAGTCGTAGCCAGCACCAACGAGCGCGTCATTCGACAGGAACAAGATCTTGTTCAGCGGCAGCTGCTGGAAGCGCACCGACTGGATCGTCGGGTACTCTCCCGGGCGGCCAAAGTGGACAAAGTGCACCGACGAGCCGTGGCCCGCAAACGCCAAGCGGTTGCCCTTGGGCGACCAAGCGACCGCGTTGACCCATGCACTGGCGTTGTCGAACTCGGCCATGGGCTCGCCAAAGGGAGCGAGCTGTGGGAACGGCCCGGCGTCGGGCGAGCCGTCCACATCGGCGATGTAGGCCGAGAAGACGCGGCACTTGAGATCCGTGCTGGCCGTGGCGATGAGCTGGCCGTTCGGGTGCCAGTCCAGGTCGGTCACACTGGCCGCCAAATCGTGTGCGTTAGCGTCTTCAAGCGTATCCTCTGTTCGACGCAAAGAGCACGTACGTGGACTTGTGCTTCTTGATGATCTTGCTGACCCACCAGTTCTCCGCGGCCTGGTACGTGCACACGGCGACGCTCTTGGCCCCGCTCGTGACGGCAAACTTTTGTCCTACGCACAACACGACTCAGTCCTCTTTCGTGGCTTTTTCCCCCCTTTCTTTCTTCCCTCGACGCACCGTTGGGGCTCCACTTGACGTTGATGGCGGCGCGCGAGATGCGCAGCACCACGAGCGTGGGCTTCCACTTGCGGTACTGCGCGTCGTAGTTCCAGACGAAGGCGCCGCGGTCGTGCGAGCACGAGACGAGCTGGTCGGTCGCGTGGGACCAGTCGAGCCCGCTCACGACCATGTCGTGCTCGGCGAGCACGGCCTCCTTGCGCCACTTGGTCGCGTCCGGGTTCTGGCACCCGGAGAAGATCCAGATCTCATTCGAGTTGGGGCAGACCGCCACCTTGGAGCGGTCTTTGTTCCACGCGTGGCACGTGAGCCCCTCGGCGAGATGCCACAGCAACGCGTCCGCCATGCTTCCTTCTCTCTCGGTCGGGCTTGGGGATTCTAAGTGTCGCACGTCATGGAGATCCAGCGCAAAGTCTCTCTACAAGAGCGAGCGAGGCGATAGAAGAACGGCTTCAAGAGGGGCGTAATCCGTGGTGTGGACCACAGGACTCAGATTGGAAGTACCGTACGTCTGAGAAAAACGAACAGGACCGGGGCGACTTCAAGTTGACCAGGTTTCTCTCTCGATCTGTGTCCGCTTTAACGGGGAAAATCGCGGAATCGCGCGGTGGGAGAAGAAACTTCTCTTTGTAGGGTTCGTATTTTGTAATGAGACCCACGAGAACAGCCGACAATCGACCAAGACCACGTCGTGTGGGCGAAGCTGCTTATATCCCACCTGGACTGCGGAGCTGCGACTGCATCAGACCCAGCATCGATCCTGTTCTCGACTTGCTTCTCGAGTGTATTGAGGACGAACTCACGGCGATAAGGGACATGCGCAGAACGACCACGCAGCTCCACAAGCGAGCTCGAGATTTCCGTAGATCGCTCCGGCCTCTTCACAATCTCTCTCTGGGACATTCTCATCAGCACGGCGACATTGACGGAAGAATCGATGCCATCCATAGCCGCATTCAGAACCAAGCTGAGCGGATCCGAGCAGTCGATACTGGCTTGGTGCATTTGAGTCGATTCACTCACTTGCAAGAAGAGCCACGTCCAGTGGCCGAAAGCCCATGGCTACCACGCTCGCAGTGTGAGATATGCGCGGCACGGCTCTGAGCCTGCCACAAAGTCACATTCTCTCGTTTCGATGTTGTCAGCTTCGTGGTAGCAAATTCCAGGGCTCTAATCTCTCCATGCTAATCGAAATATCCTGTGTCTTCTGTCGTCGCCGTTTCGTTCGTGGCTTTCCTTGCACGCGCTGATCGACTCCCCGAAGTCGAGTCCCGCGCACAGTCCGACGTCACGTTGGGCTACGTGATCTGCCCCATCCTCCACTGTGACGAGATGGCTACATTCCGCACTCTCGGGTTCCACCGACATTCTGATTGGCTGAATATAGTTCCAGATGATTGGCTGAAACGCCAATCTGAATTCTATCTATAGCCGTCCCAATCTGGGTTCTTCCTCGCTTTCCCCACTCACTTCCCTATAAGCTCCACCCGCATCAGGCCGTTTCGTCCCCCCTCACCAAGCATGGCGCGCCGATTGACCAAGGTATAGACGCGTCTATCGCCGGTCTAACTTGCCCTATAGGCCTCGAGTCTAACCGCGCTCTCCACGCTCGCTCCAAGGAACTCGCCGAGTTCGAGAAGAACTCGCCCGACTGGTGCACCGTTGGCGCCGTCGACGACGACCTCCTGCACTGGAACGCCATGGTCGCTGGTCCGGTACGTCGCCGCATCCTTCGTGTCGACAGGTCAAACCGCGGTCTAACCACGTGGTTATCTTTTCCCAGGAGGACTCGCCGTACTCGGGCGGCGTCTTTAGTCTCGACCTCCAGTTCCCTACAGAGTACCCGTTCAAGGCCCCCAAGGTAAGACCGTCCCATCTCCCTCTCTTTCTCTCTCTCTCTCGATGGAGCTCCTGACGGTCGCACGTGCACGCAGATCAAGTTTCTCACCAAGATCTACCACCCAAACATCAAGACGAGCAGCGGCGAGATCTGCGCCGACATGTTCAACGAGGTAGCTAGCTGAGCCCCTGAGCAGCTCCGACGGTTAGACGCGTCTCCTAACAAGTGGTGGTGGTGGTCGTAGAACTGGACGCCGACCTTGAACGTGCTCTACTGTCTCCAGGCCATCAAGCAGATTCTGCTGCAGCCCAACATGGACAACCCGCTCGAGCCGGAGATCGCCAAGCAGCTGCAGACCGACAAGCAGGCGTTCGAGCAGACCGCCCAGGAGTGGACCAAACAGTACGCGACCTAGACCAAGTACACGGATCCCGTGGCTCTCTCGCGTTTCGTTTCTCCCTCTAATATAAGCGCCAGGACGCCCGTTGATTGCTTTGTTCCCTCTTTGTTGCACTATCTACAGAAAGCTTGTTAGTGCACCGACTTGCGGTGCCACTCGCCGTTCTCGTGCACGAGCTCGCTCGTCGGCCAGTACTTTGGCTCGAGCTTGAGAGTGCTCAAGCGATCCTTGCCTGAGAGGTCGGTGTACTTGATACGCACCGAGTCGTTGCCTGCCTTGGCCTTGACCACGTTGATGAAGTCGTCAAGGCTCGTGACTTTGATGCCGTCGATTTCCTTGATGCGGCTCGTCGGTGGCGGGCCATAACGAGCAGCTGGAGAGCCAGAGTAGCGACACGAGACGTAGACTCCGTCCTCCAGATCTATGCTGCGCTGGGCCGATACGGAAAGTGGCGGGGCCTGGAGCAGTAGACCTTGCCAGAAAACGATGCGGTTCAGTTCAGTGCTCTCCAAAAACAGCGTCTTGACTTCGATCTTCTTCTCTTCGCCATCGCGAACAATGCGGAGAGTGACCTGCGGCTTTTGCGCACATTTCTCAACCTGTCTGAACGAAGTGACAATCTGGTCATCGACCGCTACCAAAATGTCTCCATTCTTGAGCGACTTGGCAGCCTCTGTGCCGCCCCAGCAGCGCATAACACTGAGTACAGTACGGCGGTCTGGTGCATCAATCTCTAGAAGCTCGGCAACCGACTGCTCCAGGCCCAGCTCACGAGCTCTTGCAAGACTAATCTCTTCAAAGTCGACACCGAGATCCCACAACTCAGGGGTCTTGCCTTCCATGAGCGGCTTTGCGCTATCCATGATGATATCGATGGGGATGCCACGGTTGAAATGACTCTCAATCTTGTTTCCATTCCGGCGCTGCTGGTACGAGAACGATCCCCAGAAAGCTTGCACTTCGCCCTCTGGGTCAGTGATGACACCACCCTCCGTGGTCACCACGTCCTGAAGAGCGACCATTTCGAGGTTGTGCTCCTGGTAACGAGGCGGGTTGGGCATAGGGAGCGCGACCCACTTCACACCCGAAACGATGGTCTCACGTGACACCAAGTCCGAGTGCCCACTCCGGCCGATGCTACTGATTAGACCAACCAACCAGGCGGGATCAGATGGTGCGATCTTCTTGCTTGATATCTTGCAGCTTCGTATTGGAGTTGATCCGATCAGCTTGGGGTCGTATTGGACAATAGCAAAATTATGGACAGGATGTACGAAGACAACCTGTGCTGGAACGACAATTGTGCTCGCAAATGTCACCATTGCATCGCCAAGTGAGTCAGTCACGGTGTTACGGTCCACGACAACGAGGCCCTTCTCAGCATCAATAACCAAACCTGTGCCTCGGTAATTTGCAGTCGCTAAACTGTTCACACTGAATGGTCGGTCATAGTCGACAGTAACAAGTGAGTGAGCAAGCTTCGACTCTATTGCGTTCTTGCCTCGAAGGGTTGTAGTCGAACCAATCGGTTGAATGCCATTCTTCTTGGTCTCACCCTCCCCTTCAGATTGCTTGGCTGAAGGTTGATCATCCAAATCGTTGCAGTGCCATGTACCTTCCTTGTCATCCCGTACATATTCACAAAACGGGAACCAACGACGATCCATGTGAACAACCTCAACGCGATCGGACTTATCGGTCAACATCGAGTACTTCAGCACAACGCGCTCGCCATCAACGCACTTCACGAAGACATTCTTCAACGATTCAAGATCTGGAGTTGGTACTCCGTTCACCGACTTGATGATAGCACCTCGGCCGATGTGCGAGCGTTGCAAAAAGTATCCAGGGTCTGCAACGTACGGCGCTCCGGCTTGCAATGCATGATTGCGAGCCTGCTGATATGATAGCGGATTGATCACAGCTCCACCAATCTCGATGAACCGCGACGGAGTCACCGAGTGCAAATCTTGTACCGCCATGGTCGTTTTGATCAGCTCACCAGAACGCTCCACCTCAACTTCTATCTGCGAGTCCACAAAACAACGATCAGGATCATGACCCAGAGCACTCACTAGGAGCTCGAACACTTACCGTCTTGCCAACATGATCATCTAAGATAGCCTCCAGCGGGACGAAACGAGTGATCAGTTGACCATTGACACGGACCAGAACATCTCCAGGCTCGAGCTTTTTGTGGGCAGGACCACCAGGGACTGTCTCAGCAACGGTGAGCATGCCTGTTTCAAGCGGTGATGTCGACCGCACGAGCGATTCCGTTGCCGCAGCCACTCCCAGTCGTCGGACTTCATCAAAAGGCTATGCACGATTGAAGTCAGCTCTAATCGTAGACAGTAGAAGTATTGGGCCGTACCTTGTACGTGAAAACAGTTTGGATTGTTCCGCGCGGTACGTCTTCGCCACGCTGAATCAATTCAAGTGCACGCTTAACGCGATCAAGGGGAAGATAGAAGGAGGCTGCTGTGCCAATCTTGCCACCTGCATTGAGAGCGACCGCTTCACCGTCGTGGTTGAGGACTGGAGATCCTGATGACCCGCCGGTTGTGCCTATTCGACAAGAATTCCGTTTTAGGTTATTGACTGGTGGTATGACAAGCCATCGGCAAACCTCTGACCTGACGAAGCCTGGAAGTAGAATGTGTTGAAGTCGTTGTAACTGTTGTAGCCATAGTTGGGTGCATCACGATCAAGACGCGCGAGTGTACCACTAGCGATCGCGAGCTTCTCTGCAGCATCGTTGCCAACAACGCGGATATCCGTGCCAACGCTTGCTTTCTCAGGAACAAGCGGTAGTGATGGGACGGACAAGTGCTTGACGTCCTGGTCAACAGGGAAGAGTCATGAATGTGCCACGCGCACCATGATCTAAGCAAACGCACCGCAGGTGAGTACTTGAAAAAGCCGAAATCATGCACCGGATCGCGATAGATCGGGATCACGCGCACTTCCTCGTTGTTTTGGAAGACAGCCTCGGCATCCTAATCAGAACCCGTCGTAAGGACAGGCCCACATCCGCACTTCCACGAGAATTAGCTTACGATTGGTCCTGGGCCGACTACGTGGCGGTTTGTAAGGATGATGCCACGCTCAGCATCGACCACGAACCCCGTGGCCGAGCCATTGCCCGGCGTCTCGGTGTCGAAGAACTGCTCAGAAGTCCGACCAGTGAGATCTCCAAGAACGGAGCGAGTAATCGCAAAAGCTTTCACCTTCGGGTTGTTGAGCTTGAGCGACACGATCGCAGGCACGACGCGCTCGAGCGTCGCCTTCCAGTCGACGCTGTTGTGCTTGGCCTCAGCCGCGACCAGTTCCGCTGCCAGTCGCGCACTCAGCTGACGCTCTGCATTCACCCATCTCCGTCACTCCAACGCTCCAACAACACCACGAGACGCACACTTTCAACACGCACCTTGCTCCTTCTCGAGCTCTTTCTGCTGCTTCAGCTCCTCGGTCTGCCGCGGGTACACGATCAAGTAGTAGAGCACGCCGACGGCCGTCGCGATGCCCACGACGACGCTGGTCGCCGGCGAGTCTGTCGTGCGCCACCACACAGCCACCACCGTCAGTGCAAACTAGCTCTCCACACTTTCCACAGCCCACAGAAGCCTCGTACGCTGCGAGGAAGTGAGTTTCGACGCCGTATCTGGGCCAGTTGAAGTGGCAAACGCGCGCGCCCACCGCCGGCGATCGGCGGCGCCTCGCAGCGCCGGAGCGCCACGCATCGACGCGGCAAGAGACGGTGCAGCGCGTGGGCGCGTCGCTACGACGCCCAGCGCTCTCCATCGGCCGCCAGCGCGCCGCGCGACCGCCTTCAACATGCTCATGTCCGCCCCACGTTTCGCGTGATCCGGATCTGCGTGTCGAGAAGGGGGTTGCGCTGAAGGTACATGTACTGGAATAAGATATCAAAGCCTCTTGAAAGCGATGGAAGGAATGTCGCGCGAAGGTCCACGTTGACTGGGGAAGGCTTCCAACATGAGACCCTGATGACGACGAAGGCCAATGGTCTCTCTCGTCGAGGTTCCACTGTCGAGACTCACGCGATGAGACGGGCCTTACATAATGACTGGAGATTGATAGAAACAAATGAATGGGTCTATAATCACACCGTGGCATCGTGGGGTCCTAGGTCTTGTAGTAGGAAGTATTCGTGCTGGGGCAGGAGGATGAACGTGTAGTTGTTGTTGCCGTTGAGCAGGTATCCGTGTTCGCGAACGACCGTCTCGGTTGGCGTCGGAAGTTCCGTTTTGTCGTCCTTGCCGTCTGCGAGCGCTCGCTTCTTGAGCTTTTTCTGCTGCGAGCGAGAGAGCGGTGCATCGTACTCTTGCTGCCACGACACAATTGCGTCGGGGAAGCCCCAGACCGACACAGCAGCCCATAGGATCGTGCCACTGGATACACCGTCCTTAGTTCGATCTACGATGCGCTGCACAAACTCGGCTGGGATGAGCCCACGCCAGCGCACGACCGACATTTCCCCGTGCTCTTCGATCGCGACCGCGTCAGGTTTCCCGTCAAAAGTCGAGACGTACGCTTCCAGCGGCTGCTGCTTCAGCAAATCGGTCAAACGACACGCGACAACGCCGAGCCAGTCGTACACGCTCTCGAGCAACGGGCGCAGCTCGTCCATCTCCAGCTTCTTCCCTGTCGCCTTCTCTGCCAAACACTCGTGCAGCGCTGGCACGAAAATGTCTTTTAGTGTGTCGTAGTTCCCATTCACTTCGATGCGCTTGCGCTCGATCGTGTCGTCATCGCCAAAGATAATGGTACGCGGTGCCCCTCGTTCATTGTACGCCGCAACGAGCATGACCAGTGGCTCGAGCTTGTCCTCGAGGCACCGCAGCACGCGGTCGCGGTAGGCGCTCGGCTCGGTATCGGCCTGAGCAAACTGCGGGCTCTTGAGGTCGACCACAATCACGAACCGCTGGCCGCGTCGCGAGTTCACATGAGGCTTTGCCGGCTGGCACTCGGCCGGTACTTGCTGCGCGTACTTGTGGCCCACGAGCCCGAGCTGCTCGTAGGTCTCCTTGTCCACGAGCAGTCGCAGCTCGCCCGACGGCAGCAGCAGCGCCGTGTTCTGGCTATCAGCGGCCACATTCTTGGGCACCATGAAGAGCGAACCGCCCACGATGTACTCGCGGATGAACTTGGGCGAGAGCAGCGCGCCGAGCGGCGCCGTGACCTCGTAGAAGAAGCTCGTCTCCCACTGGAGAGACGCCGCGAGCTCGGCGGCCGCGCGCGTCGGCAGCACGACCTCGAGCTGCTGGCTGAGCGCGTGGCCGCGCACGAGCGGCTGGTGTCGCGACCGCGCGTCGTCGAGCGCCGAGTGCCACGCCAGCACGCGCGACGCCGGGAACGCGCGCGCAGGCGTCGCGCGCCGGCCTCCGCCACTCACCATTCTCTGCGGAGCTGCTCACGAGGTGCGCTTTTTTCAGTTGGACGCCTGGAAATAACCAACGCGTCGAATTGGGTTTTTTTTTGTTTTCTGAGACGTGTGAGAGAGGGTGTAGCCATCCATCCTTCGATGAGAGAGAGCTCTCTGTCAATGTGACGTCTCTCGTTTCGACTCTTCGCACCGCTCATTCTTCAGTGCATGGCCGACAGCACAAGCCTTCCTCGGCATCGCTCATTCTTCAATCCGCGGCCAACACCAAACGCATCCTTCTCACCGCTCATTCTTCAGTTCCCGGCCGACAGCACCAGCTTCCTCCACATCGCCATGCCGCCGCACTCAGGAACTCGTGCTCCCGCCGACCGCAATCAGTCTGCGCCGAACTCGAGCTCGTCCACGGCTTCGATCAGCACCTTCGAAGAGTTGGATGGCACGGGCAAGATTGAGGCGTACCAGAAGGTGTGCCGGAAAAAGGACAGGCTGAAGTCCGAGTTTGCTCAGTTCCACGAGTGGGTTCGAGACACGATCGATACTCAAAATGCCATGATCGAGACTCTACAAAAAGATGTTGCTCATCAAGCTGCCATTAACGTACAACATGATGGCTTCATCGTCACCCAACGCGATGCGATCAAAAGTCTACAGAGCAGGACCGCAACTCAAGCGAGCATGATCATGCATCTAAAGAGCACGATCAATTCCTTACAAGTGGGTAGCGATGCCATGAGTACCCAGGTGTACGAGTTGAACGCCGCGAAGAATACACTCGTCGAAGAGCGACGCCGACTTCGCGAGAGTAACGCTCAGATGCGGCAAGCGATCACTTCCTTTGTCAAGAAGAGTCAGCGTCTCCTTGAGTCGAGAGGCGACAATCACAGGACCGAGATCGACCCCTGTTCCAGCGAGATAACTCAGCTGAACGCTACAAGCGATGCTCTCCGAGTTGAGATCAAAGAGCTGCGCGCAGAGAACACTCAGTTGAAAGCTGTCGTCGACGATTTTCTATATCGAAGTACCCAGTGGAGTGACGCGGCCGCCCAAGACATCGCGCAAAATCAACCCGCTTTTCTTGACAACTACGCGAAGAAGATCACAACCTGCGGATCGAGTCCACAGAGAGAAGTCCGACCAGCGCTTACCTGGGAGAGTTAACTGAAGAGGCGGCAAGCGGGGCACCGCAACAATCGCCCGACATCAATTTCGAGATGTTGGTAAGAGACAATGCGGTGCATGACGGCTCAGTACCTCCAAGAAGGGCCATGTCACCCACAGGCGGAGCACCACCTTACAATGAGCCCCAACTCATTGTAAGGTGGTGCTCCGCCTGTGGGTGACAGGAGATCTTCCATGTCTTTGACCGCAATGGGTCACACGAGGAGAATCTTCTACAGCCGAGCTTCAACTGCCGAGCTTCAACTGGAATGATGACGCTGGGTTCGAGGCGCAACATCGACGGCCGGCAACTAATGCCCATTCATACTCTCCGTCGAAATGGAGTAGTTTCCTACGTCAATACAATTGAATTACCTTCATCTCACCATTCAGAAGTGCCATATCAACAGGTTTTATTCCGTGCGTAAGGTTAGCGTGGTGGCAAGATCGGATAGAGCACACCTGGGACAAACCGCGAGCTACCCATATCCTGCCCGAGTGCACAGATGTCTTTGTCTTTCTCAATCTCTTCCCTGTAGTCGACGCGTTGGCTGTCACGGCCCTCACTCTCTTTCAAACGATGCGAATAATATCGCGACGGCGAGTGTCGCGGAGACCTACCAGACGCCACAGCACTCTCTTGCTCTTCGTGGTAATCGCGCACAGCAATTTCAAGCTTGCTTGGGCTATGGAATGATGTACGAGTACTCTGCCAGGATGGCGTATCGTCTCCGCTTTCGAAGTTGAGATCATCATCTTCGTATTCGTCGAACGCGCAACCATCTTCGGGGCATTCCTCATCGTCTCCCGAATCCTCATCGTTCGGATCGCCTCCACTACGCAACACCTCCATTCCTGCCCGCAAGAATCCTCGGTGGTATTTGAGTTGGCTCCCCAACGCTTCATCTCTCGATATATCGTGGCACTGAAGATCATCCCGCTTTTGTGGATGTCGTAGTTTTGCTGGCGGGATGAGTCGCTGCACGCGTGCGTTCCAGAGCCTTACGTCAACGCCATCGTCCCCCCCTTGGAGGTTGAGATTCAAGTACTGGCGAGCTGCCTGAGGTTTGCGTGGAATTTTTGAAACATGATTTGGCGGCACTGTCCCTGGAAGCTGTGATGGAAAGTAAGGCGGAAGTACAGGTGAGATGAGTACGTTTTGACGCATGCCAAACTCGTTGAAATGGCGAACCAGTTGCGGAGGAGCTCTAGGGGTATTGTGCTCGGTTGAAGACAGCTGGCGATGTCGATGCCTTTTGTCGCGAGCATGTTGCGTCCGAATGCTAGCTGGCAGTCTTGGACTTAGAGTTCGCGTTTGTAGTGCAGGTCCAAGGGACTGATGACCTAGAGTGTACCCTTGAGAAACACTCGGAGTTAGTGTTGCCTGAGATGGTTGCAGTTGGAAGTCCATGTTCGCCGTCACATTAGGCAGTAGTGCCTTGGCGTTGTCGTTAATTTGCTGAATGATTGATTCCGCGTGTTGCGCTACAGGATTCAACGCCGGGAGGTTCATCGCTGGAATTCTCACTCGCTCTAGCACGGGATTTCGCTGCGGAACCAACGTCTGAGAGAAATCATCTGCCATGCCCACGGTGGCTTGAATCTCTTTCTCCCGACGAAGCGATCGCATGAGTAGTTCATACTCATACAAGCGCCAAATTTTGCTGAGCAAATCCTCGCTTGCCATGGTCTGTGCGTCATATTGCCGTCGCAACGTCTGAAGTATCAACTCCATTTGGAAGGTCTTGTTGCTCTCCATCACCAAATCAATTTTAGCATCTTCAAGTAGAGCATGCGTGCGCCTTTGATTTGTGCGCGAGTCAGCAATAGCGAGTTGGTAGCCCTCGATTTCCGACAGCAACATCCCTTTCTGGCTTTCGTTTAACTTTAGCCAACGGAGTTGTTGATCGTTCTTTGCTGTGAGATTGGCGATTTCGTCCGCCTGCGAACAAACGACTCCCTCGAGACTCCGAACGAAGTCTCCTTTGTTTTCCACCTCTCGCTGTAGCTTCTTCACCTGTGTATCCAGTTTGCTGCGTCGAAACTTGCTCATTCGAGATATTTTGGTAAGGCGGCGTTTCCCATCGGCATCAACCTCAAGGCCTGACAAACTGCTTGCGATATCACCGGGGCCAAGAGTCTCGTCTCCCATGGATCCAGATGAATTAATACCCACACTAAAGCCTGCGCGACGAGCTTGCAGTCGACTCTTGCGTTCCTGCTCTTCCTCGACGAGCTCATCTTCATCATACTCCTCCTCGAAGTCTAAGGGTTCATCTTCATCATCTAATACTTTCGTGATGTCGAGCTCTTGACCAAACGTATCCTTAACCATTCGCAGGACTTCCCGCAAGGCTTCATCCAGCGGGTACTCATCCAACTTCACCAACGCAAGAATACTCTGGAGTTCACGGATAAAGTTGGTGACGATTTGCTTGTTGGAGGAATGTAGTTGATCACGTTGGAGTTGGTCTCGCTGGAGATTCTCCTTCTCGCTCAATAGCTGACTGATCTGTTTTTCGGAAGTCTCTAGCTTTGACTTAATCGTCTTTGCTTCTTTCTCGGAGACCTCCAGTGTTTTGGTTAAATCCGCAATCGTGGTAGCGTTGTCTCGGTTCACGTATGTCACCTCTCGGAGCTGGGCACTCGTTACTTTGAGTTCGACCTCCAGCTTAGTCACTTGCTCTTTTGAACTTTCCTCGAACATCTTGAAACGCTCACGCAATGAAGTCAAACTAACGTAACATCAGCATTATCGTACTGCAACAATCTGCACACAGTCTAGGATAACTTACTTCTTGGATGACTTCTCATAATTTTTCTCTACCTCTTGAAGCTGATGTCGTAGCTGTTCAGCTGTACGCTCAGAATGTAGGAAAGCCTGCTGTCCAGCGGAAAACACGCGTTTAGTCTGCTGAAGCTCCGAATCCAAAGCCTCCAGTGAAGCACGCAAATTCCAGAGTTGTTCCTGGTCCTTAGTCCGCTCGATCTTCATCGTCTCGATTTGGTTCTCCAACTCCAACTTCTGATTCAGCAGTCTTTCTATTCGCAGCTTGTCCTGAGCACGCATACCAGTGTTTTGCTTTTCTGCCATCAAAAGGTTGCACTTCGCCTCTAATACGCCCACTTTCACTTTTTCCTCATCAATTTGAGTCGAAAGATTCGAAATATCCTTCACATAACGTGCAGCGCTCTCCATCTCTCCCTCGAGTTGCTCCTTCATTGCTCGTAGTCGCTCTTCCAAATGGGCTTGACGACGCACACTATCCACGAGATCGTGTTCCACGGACGCCTTGAGCACCCTAATGTCGTGTAAGTCCTGGTCCAAAGTTGCGATCTGATTCTGGGCAGCCTGCTTTTCGCTTTCCAGCTTCTCTTTATCCAGATTGAGTACAATGACATTCTGCTTGAGAGACTCGTTGGTGGCGCGGAGCGCTTGGTTCATAAACAAAGTCTCGTGCATCCGCTTGGCATAATTTGATTTCTCAGCTTCTAGACGCTCAATCTCGTGTTGCATCTTCCGCATTTCCTCGTCCAGTGAATACCTTTCCGTTAACGCATTAAATCGCTCTGAGTTCGCGACCTCGTAATCTTTGCGGACATCGTCAATCTGTGTGTTGAGGTTTTTCTCAGTGTCTTCATGAACGAGAATCTCTAATTTCAGCAGGCGAACTTGCTCCGTGAAGTCACAGATATTATTTTGCATCTGTGCGATAGTAATGTTTGCGTTGTTTGCATCAGTCGCTAGTCTTGCAATCAACTCACTTTTCTCCACGCTTCTTGCTATTTCTTCCTGAAGCTGCGTCTCTATGTTCTGACTGTGGGCTTCCAGACGAAGTTTTTCGTTGGCGAACTCCTCTTGCATTTCTCGTCGCCACTCCTGGGTTGCTTGTTTGAATTTGAGCATTGCCATCTCGTATTTCCCGTTTTCGCATTGCTCCAGAAGCAACAAGAATGTCAACCACACATTCGACGAAACATGCTTCTCGACACTCGGTGGGCAACGCGAAGCAATTTCGTTGATGATGTTGTGGAAGCCGTTAGTGTAAACGTAAAGTGCTCGATACAACCGGTCCACAAGATCTTTTGGCATTCCCAAGCGATACAGTGTCCATCTATCGATCCCAGCCCGAGCCAGTGGACCAGTGTAATCTCCCTTTCGTCGATACTCAAATGAGTCTTCATCTGCCCCAATTGTATCCTCTCCGAGTAAACCGCGAATGTCAGATTGTTGGAGGAGACTCTGTATTTCGCTCACAGGGAGCAGATAGGCGCCAGAAGTCTCAAGGTGAAGATCTACCCATTCTTCTGCGATCATCGAGTCGTGCAACGCAGAACCATTCCCTTTGAAAACAACTGTCAATCCTTGTGAAGGATGTGATGGAGAAGTGCATGGTGTCTCGACATCATCATCTGATACCCCTTTACTGTCTACAGGCTCATCTTGATCCCTTCGTGGAACTCGACCAACCCTTGTACTAACACTAACTTCCCGATTTATGCGCGCAATCTCCAGCTCCGCTGGTGTTAAGTATGGCATCAATCTGGAGCTGATTGCTGCAAGAGAGGATGTGCTGATGTCTGATGAATATTTGAAATCATGATCAACTCGGGGAGTGGGAGGGTATCATATGCATATTGCTCTGACGTACCCATCCCAGCAGGTAGTTTGCTTCCCACCCAAGACGCTTTCGGCGGGGACGACGCTTTCGGTGGACTTTCGCTTTTCCCTGGAACGAGAGTTCGACACGGGGACGGTGCTGCAGACCCTCCGAACTCATTTTGGGAAGTATCAGCGACAACAATTGAAGCCAGTCCCTTCGGTGAGTCCGACGGAGCTGTGCGTTCTACAGGGTCCCCTCCACTGGGTGCTGCACTCATAGACAGCCCCGAGGTAACAAACACCGATGCAAGCGCACCCGTTGGTCTTCGCGGCGCGCTTTTGATTTGGTCACATCCAGAAATAGCGAGGTACTCGTCAAGTAGAAACCCCAGATCTTGCGTGTAGCCGAGTGCTGGAACGCTTCTTTGGCTTGGCTGTGTCTGTCGGACATCCACTTGGTCGTCGTGGAACCTGCATTTCGTGACGAATTTTTACTAGCCGAGTTAAGGGGCTTGGTTGCGAGTTGAGTCGATTTGAAGCTCGGGCAAGGTTTTCGCGCTCGGATTTGTTAGAAAATTGTCGCTGTTGTGGCTTGGCCTGAGTGGAAATTAATTTTTGGTTCGCGTTCGATGAGCGGTGGAGTCTCCTAGACTTTGTCTCATGATCTGATTCGGATAACGTCGAAAGAGACGCCCCGTCACTGTCAAAGGCGATGTGCCGGGGCCCAAGTGGTTGGAGAATTTGCCTGGTATCTGGTAAACAGGGGATTTGCTGGAGTCGCTTGTTTATTCGCTCTTGCAACATTTGAATATCCGCATGAATCTGGCTTGTGTGTGCATCGATCTGGCACTCCTCCTCGCTAGGGGCGATCGGCTGTATTTCGACCTGGTTCGATTCTTCAAGCTCTGTGAAAAGAGCTTGTATTGTTTGAGTTGAGTGTTCCGCTTTTTGCTGGGGTACGTCGTATTCACTATCGAAATTGGCGCACAGCGACATGCTTGCATTTGCAGGGGATGATTTCGGATGCAGATTCGAGGTATCCGGAATCATGATATCAGTACCTGAATTTTCTTGCGCCGTTGGGCTCGTAAGATAATCACCAGTATCTTTAACGTGGCTTGAAGTCTTGCTTACCCGAGACCTACGATTGATTGCATCTCCCTGAGTGACGCCTTTACTCCACTGCGAATCTTGGAGTTGAACTGACAGAGCAATTATTTGTTCATTCTTTTCGCTCAGTAGGCGCTGCAACTCGACATTTCGCACTGACTCTTCTTTCCACAACGCATCTATCCGTGAGTTTTCAGCTCGAAGCCTCATACATTCTTGTTCACAAGCATGCTCATGGTCTTCGATCTCAGCGCACGTTCTTGCGATACGAGTCTCATATTCTTGTAGACGATGCACGGTCTCATCGCGCTCGCGTTGCTCGCGTTCAACGCGCTTCTCGAGATCCGCGACAGATGCGCACAACGATCTTTCCCGCTCACCCGAAGCACGTTTGAGCTCTTCATACTCGCGTCGCAGTTCTTCAAAACCTGCTTGTATGGTCACTTTCTCTTCAACCAGACTCAAAGCAGAACAGCGATCAGTCTCACACTGGGTTAATAGTTCATCGAGTTGACGACGCAACTGGGTATTTTCATTCTGGAGCTTTTCAATCTGATCTCGTTGTCCCTTGTTCTCAGACACTGATTTGAGGATATCCTCACGATGAATCTCAGCGGAATGCACCACCACATTCTTCACTTCGGCAAGCTGCTTCTCAAGAGCCACGACGCCGCCCTCCCTTTCGATTATTTCGTCCTGATATGCTTTTATGTCACTGAGTTGCCCAGCAACTTTGGCGTTCAAATACTCGACACTCTCTCTCAGTGAGGTCACCTCTTCATTGGCTAGCGTCAATGCCTTTTCAACTTCTTCTCTCTTGATCACCTCTGCCCTTATTACCTGGCGAGACTGGCAAAGCCGATTCTGTAGTTTCACGAGTCGCTTTTGCCTCCAGCGGAACCAAACGAAACAAGCAAGGGTTCTTGAGCGTTGGCGAGAGATATATTCACGAAGGAACTTGCAGCGTTTGTGACGGTTGGCAGAGCTTGCCCAAATGCTAAAGGCGCTTCTCATCCGACGATGTTGCCGTCGTTTCTCGGCATGTACAGCAAACACTATTCGTCTTTTCTCATCACGTAGCCACCGCACACCTTTCTTGAAGGCGTTGAAGTGGGTACTTAATTCGTGGCGCTTGTTTTGCTTAACGGAAACGAGGTTTGCGCGCGTTTCCTGCTTCCATCGAGTCCAACTGCGACGAATCAGCTTGATGTAGAAATGTTTTCTTGCCTTTGAAACTCCTTGTACGTGACGTTTTCGCGCAATCGAGTAAATTTTCCAGTACATCCATAGTTTGCGCATCCGCCGGTGATTGACATGGCGCATTGCAAGTGTGAGTGATCTCCGGCATGCCGCTCGATCAACTGCTGCAACTCGCCACTCCCTAAAGTGTGCTCTTAAATGCTCAACACGGGAAGTTAGAAGACGCTCCCGTTCGATTTTGTCGCGTCGAACAAAGCCTCGCCATGCACTCCAAAGCTTCCGTTCAAGGAGCAACCGTCTCAACCTTTTACACTTGGTCAGTCTCTTCCAAGCACCAAAATGCTGATTCTGTGTATTTGATCTCTTCAACAGTACAGTATTGGCGACTCTGGTTCGAAGAGGCCGCGCAATGGATAGCACATAAACCTTCCACTGGGCAAAGACGACGCGCTTGAGGACTGATGTAGTGTGACGTTTGTAGAACCGGTGCAAATATCGCGTTTGAGCTCCTCTTACAGTCTCTCGTTTCCACGCAGCGAAAACTCTCTTCGACAAGCAGATCAACCACTTGTGTCTTTCACTTCGTTTCATACGCTTCGAAAGATTTTTGATGTATACTCGCTGACGCCACTCGCTGAGTACACGCTGCGCCAACTGCGTATGGCGAAGTGCTTGCGTATGGACCGCAATGATGGATATGCGGGTAAGATTCGCCCACTCTGTCAGATGGCGATGCAGTAGTCGAGCGGCAAACCGTTTTTGTATCCGCCTGAGCTGCTGACGCGCCCAAACTTGACGTCGCCAACACCAAAAGGCATCGTGCTGGGAGACAATCTGCTGCTTTATCAGGAAATGACGAAGTTGTTGTGTCCACTCGCGAAACTGAATCCACTTTTCAAAGAAGCGGCGAATCACCTTTGGTCGTGATACGGCAAGCGCGCGTTCATTAATCTCCGCGCGAATAGTAAGTCGTTCCCTTTCATTGTCAGACACTATTCGTTGGAACTGAGCGATCTGTTTGCTCATACAGCAGACTTGGTGGCGTAGATCCAGTTCTCGTTGCTCTGAATCCATAAGTGCAGCGATATATTTTTCTTCGCGCTCTTCTAGCTTGTTTTGGCGGTCACTAAAATCCCAGGTTCGCACCTGAGGAGTGTCACCAAAGCGATCGGTTTCAACCACAGTCATCAATTCAGGGGTACTGGTTTGTTGGTGGATAACATTGTCGTGGCTTCGAGCAATTTGGGCACGGGAAGTGACTACTACCGGGCTGTTCATGGCTAAATCAAACTCGCTATGGGCATCATTTGAGGTCCAGCCCACTGAAGGTGCATATGACGTATCTGCACTGCACATGGTTTCGCTTGCTGTGTTCTCGAGCGCGCTTTGACACTCCGCGAACGATCGAGTTTTCGACATGGTGACCAACGGTGGGATTTCAGCACTAGATGGTATCACGAAGACGTCGGTGTCACAGCACGTTGAAACAACCGATGAGTTTGCTTCTAGAGCAGCCCTGACACCCCGAGAAGTGGCTCTCTTCGGCACGACCGGCTCGCGCAAAGAAAAGCTTTGAATCGCTTCATGCAATGTCTTGTTGCCGAAATCACCCGACCGCAGAGCTCGGCGCGATCCTAATGTTTGCTGGAAAGTTGGGTTCTCATTTTGACAGCCAGACAGCTTTCTCGACTTTCTCTCTCGCAACGCCGATTGATCATCTGTTGACGTATTGGGAGTGCTTCGGTCCCGACTTGTTGATTTTGATTCTGACTGAGATAGATCACCGTTCCGACGAGCTCTGCAACGAAGGTTAATCTGGCCTTCTGTTCTAAATCGTCGGGATTCTCGAGCGGACGCTGAGTTACAATTCTCACGTTTGGACGATGCGCGCCGTTGATATGGGTTCATCACGAGTAGTTGCCGCAACGACTGGGCCATGGCTTTCTGGTTGTGTTCACATTCACCACGCAAGTTCCCCATCGTCTGCTGCTGGAGCTGGAGCACCTGTATGTATGCGTTCTCCCAAGCGCTGTGGTCGTGCCGTATCTCCATTGGCAACATGCTAGAATTCCCGTTAGGGTGGGACGAAATATGTGGGACGTTGGCTAATTTGAGCAGCATCTCCTTGGCCTTGCTTTGTGGTGCATCTTCGACGAGTTTTGATCTCGTGCGCGCGACGATAGCCATCATTTGTGTCTCCAGTGCGTTTCGCTCTTTCTCAGACAACGAATCTTCGACGCGCCATACTCTGAGGAACCGGTCCACGTTCATCATACAGTCCACTTGCAGATTTGGTAATTGGTCGAATCGACCTGTGACTGCATCTCGAACCACGAGGCATTGCAGTTCACTCAGCACTCGGATCCACACGGCGATGTGCTGCAACTTCTGGACCTCCAAGTGGTTCTTCATAACCATCTCTCGCAGTGCGCGGTCTTGAGAAGCTACAGTCGACGCCACATCCCGCTCGTGTCTTGAGATCTCAATCGTGTCCAACACTATGAGCTGCGGCAGCGCGTCGACGACGCGAAGTCGGTAGTTCGGATGACTGCACAGCGGGTTCCCCGTGAGATTCAGGTGTCGAAGCTGCGAGAGTCCCTTGAGTCTCTCGACGCTCGAGAACTGCACGAGCAGGTTCGCGACCACGGACAAAAGCCGCACGTTCCTAAACTGCTCAACGCCGTCAAGCCCGCGTAGGTTGTTCTGGCTCAGATACAGCGACGTAATATGGATGCCTAACGTCGGCGGGATCAAGCCGAGATGCGTTACGCCTTTGGACACGGCGTTGAGCTTGGACCCGTCGCAGAGCTTCATGCCGTGCTGCTTGAACGCGTCGACCAGCGTCTTCCTCGTTTCCGTCGGCTTTGATTTCCCCTTCCACGTTCCAGCTTCCTTCCTGCTCTTGTGACCCGCGCTTGGAGCTCGAAGCAGCTGAACCGGTCGATTGGTTGGTACGGGAAGGGGCAGAGGCGGCGGTGGAAGCGGCGCCGGCGCCATACGCGCCAAGTACTGCTGGAAGTAGCCTCGTCGAGGAAGCGAGTTGTTGCCGGTGTCGTCCATGGGCCTTAGAGCTCGAATTCGACTCGGACTTTCGCGCAGGCGGTTCAACAGATCGCTGGCTATTGAAATAGCACAGATAGAGGTCTACGATGTGCCTTGTTCACGAGGAAATCGCCGCGATGCACGGTCGTCGAGCCTCCATTTCGCGGGCTTCTCAGTTCCGCACTGAGCCAAACGGCACGGGCACATTCGCGCAACATTATCACATCAAGTTGAAGAGGGAGCAGACCGAAGTTGAGCCTTTCGAAGACAGTTCGAACCTGTCAAAATATATACCAAAACGACGCAAAGGTGAGAAGACAAGCCTACCGATCGAGCCGCCTCTAAGCATAAACGACATTTTACGTAGGAGTAAGAAATGCACCGAACTCACACTATGGTTCTCTCTTAGCCTGACTGCGCAAAGTCAAACCTATATAGTTGTCGAACGCACAACAAGATGGCCGACGCCATGGACGACTTGGCCATGGAAATAAGAGCCAGCGTCCGGGTTCTCCATCCCACCTCACGGGACAGCCACTCCAGCAATTTTGGTCTGCTTACCAAAAGCTTGCATGCTTAGTGCCGTGGTGACCACCCACTCACCGCGCGGACCAATCCTAGGTCTCTACATGTACTGTCTGTAGCTGTTGTGGACCCTCTTGATCTCAATAGACTTCAACTATTAGGGACCCGAGTCTACGCCTTTCCTCGTGCCATTCCACGACCATTCTCTATCTTTGCCATGACCCAAGCATCCAAGATGCCATAAGCTGGACCAGATACTGGCGAGCAGCGATTACCTCTCTACGGACCCGAACGCCGTTTCGATATACGTTTTCACAGGTGTTATCCAGTTCATATCGTACATTTGGGGGGATCTGCACCCCTTCAAGATCCACCAGGTCAGCTCGCCACCATGCAGAACATCGACGCCGCGTTCTTCGACAAGAAGTTCAATGTCCAGCGCTACATGCTGCGCTTCGTGATCGGCGCGTCGTCGGACGAGATCCGCCGCGAGCAGCTGCAGCGCGTCACGCGAATGCGCGAGATCGCGGACGCCGAGATCGCCGGCGTCATCGATGAAAACTACGCCAACTTCAACACGAGCCTCGCGCGCTTCACCGTCATCTCCAACCAGCTACAAGGTGCGAACGGTGCCTGTGAGATAGCAAGAGCCGTAGCGATCTCCAAGTCTTACCTGAGTCTGTGGTCTCAGATACCAAGGACAAGATTCTCGAGGTGAGCAAACGCGCGACCGACGGCAAGAACATCCTGAGCTCCAAGACCAAGAACCTGCGCGAGTTGTTGCTACAAAAATACGAGGCCAAAAAGGTGAGCGCTCGAGTGATGGAAGTCCCGGGAGAACTGTGAACTCTTATCTCGAGTTCAATCTATCGTTTCGTCTAGGTCGTAGATATCATCAACGACATTCAGTACATCGAGGCCGCACCATCCAAGATCCACATCATGATGGGCGAACGAAACTTCGCCGGCGCCGTTGAGATGTTCACCAAGTCACTCGATCTAGTCTTTAGCGAGAAGCTGCTAGCGTTCCACGCTATCACGGGCGTGCGCAATACGCTCATGGAGTGCAAGCAGGCTATCGAGGATCATCTCGTCACCGAGCTGCAGCAGGTCATCTACATGAAGGTACATCCTATCAGCATTGTCTCCTAATGCTCGAGCAAAATCTTTCAGCGAGCCGCTACTGCTTCAATAGGGAGCCTTTGCGAACTTTTCCAAGGCTAATCAGTACTCACTTGCAGCAATCGAGCACGAACTCAGCAGTGAGTCGCTTCTGGACACTGAGTTTGAAAAACTTATGTTCCAAAGTGACCAGTGGGACCACAAAAAGGGCAAAAACCTCTTTGCCGACCCGAGCAGCGCGACGCTCAGTGCTGCGACAATTGCCAACCCTCTCGAAGCGGCCGTGAACGCCGTGAAAAAGTCAGTTGTGAGAATCTGCTTCGCGCATTACATGTTTCACCGACTTTGCGGTGTGTAGAATCCGCCGCGAAATGGAGGTCATCGGCTCGCTGAAAAGCTCGCTCGAAAATGAGCTCAATGAAGTAGTGATCGAGATTTCACTCATTTGCCGTGGCATTTTCAACTCCAGCAGTTACACGTCCTTCGATAACAGCTTCACAGAGAAAAAATTTGGTAAACACGACCACTCAGCCAACTTCCAGACATTCTTGCGGCTTCTATTCCACGTGCTGCGTCGCATCGCACAACGTCACTTTCTCGTCGCAACCTACTTCAATGCGAAGGGCGACCAGTGGGACTATGGCATGCCCGAGGTCATCGCCAAAATCACACGACTTTTGGAGGTATAGTCGTGTACCACGTCGTGAGTTGCGTGGATATAAGCGCACTCAATTGTTCTTTCTGGCAGCGTGTGCTGAGCGAGTATTTTGAAGATAACTCGGGTTCGGAGGGCAACTCTTCCAGCAAAGACACGGCCATAGCGATGGTCGGTGGCGATCTCTTCAAGCTTAGCCGCAACAAGCAGCCGGACGATACCAGTGGCTCGCGACTGCATTTACAGCACGATTTCTCAGGCAAAGTCATTGAGGAGGCCCGCACTCGCGTATGCGAACAAAGCGTCTTCCACCTGCCGGTGGTCTACGATGATTTGCAGCATATCTCAAAAGATCTCATGCAGTTCTTTAGCAAAGGCTCACAAGGAACGAACGCGACAGCCTTCATATCCTTCCTCAACCAATTTGTTGCGAAAAAGTGGATACCCAAGGTCAAAGCTCGCGCGCAGCAGTTCCTCTTGATGAAGTACCAGAAACCGAACAGCACGTGCCGTCTGCCGGTGCCATCTGACACGTCGTACCAGCCACCAAGCATCGACAGCCTACTGTTCATAGCTGAGGAGCTAAGCGAGATGATCCAGAGGATGCCAGACCACGTGACCGAGTTGATCAGTGTGCTGGATGCGACGGTACTCAAATGGCTCGAAGACTGTGCCGCAATTGCTAAAGACATTCGCGAACCGACCCTCAATCATCGAGAGATTTCGCAGAGCGTCTCGTATTCGGAGTTCCTGAATGCTATGCACTCATACGAGCTTTACCAAAGAGCCAAACGCGACGGGCCCATCCCTTTCCAGCATTCCCGCGTAATGCCCTTGGCAACCACGACAAATAGACTCCCACCTCCCGCTAACTCGACGGCGAAATCGCCTGCTCAGTTGATCTTCGAGAAAGAGGCCGAGATGGAGAAAGGATACTACGACCCAGACATGTGGTCTGGTGCGAACGGTGGGCGGGGTCTACTCATGGACAACTCGCGGATCGGCATGCTCGGTTATATCAACAGTGCATGCGACTACATTGCGACGTTCCTCCAGTCACGGGTGACAGTTAAACGGTCGGCATCGCTCGGCAAAAACTCGCAACTCAATGTTGACGACGTGCTGCAGACGACAAGCTGGAAGTGCAGCGCGCTAGCAGACGAGTGCCTCTTGTTCGTGCGGCGTGAGATTCGGCTTCATTGCTTCTTCTATCTCACGCAGCTCTCGTCCCAGCGCTTCGACTTGAATGAGGAGCACGTAACTATAGCACAGGACGGTGTGCTCTGCCTCAACATCAACCTCTCGTCCATCGAGCATGCCTTGCAGCCGTACTTGAGTAGCGACAAAATGGCCCTCGCGTTTGACGGCATCGACGCTCTGCTCTCCAAAATTCTCATCTCGAACTTGCAGCAAATGCAAGGTGCCACAGTTACTAAAGGCGGTGTCCAGCAAATGTTGCTGAATGTCGGTGCACTCCACCAAGGACTCACTGGGATCCTCTACTCGTACCCGTCCATAAGTCGCTCCGGCCGACACTTTGAGCATGCCAAGCGATACTACCAGCTTCTGCTGCTTCCTGAGACCCAGCTGGAGCTCTTCTTGCTGGATAATCGCAAGGCGTACTCAAGCAACGCTTACAAGTCGCTCTGGCGCGTCGAGACACCACACCGCGTGCTTTCCAAAGGCAGCCTTAATAAGCTTGACAGTCTTCTTCGCTGAGCATCTAGAAGCGAAGTCCTTGCTAGCTCTTCTTTCTTCTTTCGTTGGCCTTCACTTCCTCAGTGGTTCTTCCAACCTCTTTCCTCCTTGCAGGGGCCATCTACGTGCGGAACGTCGTCTCGAAGTCGCTTGTGAAGTCAGCAATCGACGGAAAGTACCCACTTGCGGGTGTTGAGTCGAAAAAGTCTCGCGACGACGTTGCGAGCAGCTCCGGCAGCTGCGAGAGCGATGGCAGCACACCGTGCGAAGCTGGAATCGACGGATGCAGCAGCGATCCGAGTGTCGGTGGCGGTGCATACACAAAAGGTGAGCTAGCTCCAACTGATGTGGCCGAGTGTGTCGTGAGCGCCAGCGGCACGAGAGGCTGGAGCAGCGTCGACGCGTGTGGCAGTACATTCTGTACCTGCGGTAGCGGCGCTAGTGTGCGGTCGGCGAAGCTCTGCGACTGGATGGATGACGCCGGCGGCAGCACGAACTGTAGCGGCGCGATCTCGATCGGCGGGTGGTGCTGGAATGGCCGTGGCGTTGGCGCCGGTGGCTCTTCGTTGTTGCGCATTCCCAGCGCTGCAGCAGGAGGCAGTGCCGGTACGCCCGTCGAGCCGCCGAAGACGCTGAGCATCACCGGCGACGATGAGAGCCGCACAGTCGCTGGTCGTGGCAGCGCGTCGTCGGTTGTCGCAGCCGACTCGTCGTCTTCGCTCTGTCCGTGGCGTCGTCGCCGCCGTCGCATGCGCAGCTTCTCGCGCTCGCGTAAGTCCTGCAGCTTGTCGTCGGCGAGTCCGGCGCGGCGGCGGCGCTGCTGCTCGTTGCGGCGCTTCTTGTCATCGCTCGTCATCTTGACGCGGCGCGCCTGCTGCCGCAGCCGATTCTGCTCGCGAATGGCCGCGAGCCTGCCGGCGTCGAGCGTCTCGCGCCACCGTCGCTGGCGGTCCCGGCTCTGCTCGCGGCGCTGCGCATCGGCGCGCGCAAAGTAGCGGTGCTTGGCCGCTCGCTTGCTCGCAAGACGGCGCCGGCGCTGCTCGGGGGTCTCGTCGGGCGGCGCGGCGTAGGCCTCGCGGATGGCCTCGGGCGTCTCCATCTCTCTTGTCTGATGGAGAACTGAGCGCAATGAGAGCCGATTCTGAGCGTATTTGTCTCAAAAGAACGAGGATATGTCCAGTTTTGAGGCGAAATCTGATCAAAGAAGAGGGCATATGTATTCCTGTGAAAAGGCATACCGAAACGGTGCGAGCTTGAGCCCTCGAGGCGATGAGCGTCATCAAGATCGAGGACGCGTTCACAGGCGAGTAGATGGCTAGTGAGGAGAGTCCAATCAAGTGGCTGACGCCAGCCATTCGCAGATGCTGCGAGTCGCAATGACATTGCGGCGTTGGCGGACCTGCTGGAGAAAGGCGCGCTGATCAACGACACGGATGTGCGTGGCGGCGGCGCATTCGTGCTCAAATAGCTCATAATACCTAACGAAACCCGTGGATTAGAAAGAAGGATGCGCAGCCTTGCAAGTAGCGACAAAGAAAGGCCACTTTGAAACGGTTGAGTACCTCCTGCGGAGTGGGGCTGACGTCAACCAGCGAGATGTACGAGCGATCGAGTATTCCCCGCATATATCCTTGAATACGGATCATTGAGTTGCTGACTGCAGTCAGACGGATTCAGTGCCCTTCACGAGGCGGCGCTGCTCGGTCTCGACGACATCGCGCGACTGCTGCTCAAGTGGGGCGCCGACAAGACCTTCGTCTCGTCGGTGAGTGGGCCGTGACAATAATTTCAATAACAGCTCTCACATCAACCCGATGCCAGGAAGGAACGACAGCGCTCGAGATCGCAGTGCGCCACGGCCACGGCGTGGTCGCCTACATGCTGAGCGAGGGCCACTCGGTCGAGCGTGGCTTCTACTAGTTTTGGCTGTATGCCCACTAATTGTCTCCTCCTTGCAATAATTGAACCTCAGATCTGAGCCGACCAAGTGAGTGGCATCATTGGTCAACATGAGCAGCTCCGACGAGGACGACGACGTCCGCGGCGCCGTGGGAGACGGCGCACCGTGCTGGCGCTTCTGCCTGCACATCGCGTACTTCGGCACGGGCTTCGTGGGCTGGCAGCGGCAGATCGAGGCGCGCAATTCTGGCCTCAGCAGCATCCAGGACACGGTCGAGACGGCTGTGACCGGAGCCGTCGAGGCGCCTCGGCGAGTCAACGTCACGAGCTGCAGCCGCACGGACGCTGGCACCCATGCGCTCTATGTAAGTTGATCTAGATATGGTGTTCGTGGTGAGGCTATTATGGCCTTCTCTTCGGTAGCAATATGGAACAATCAAGCTGGAGGAGGATCCGTGCACGTCACCTGAAGAACTCCAGCACCGCGTGAACGCGCTGCTACCCGACGGCGTGCGTGTTCTCAGTGTCGAACCACTGCCAGCATCAGCTAAGCCTTCGCGCTTCCGGTCCAAGTACAAGAAGTACGTCTACTATATCCAGCAAGGCCACCGCCCAGACCTTGAGCTTGGCAAATACTCGTGGTTTCTGGGACGTCGACTCGACATTGACCGTCTGCGCGAAGCGCTCAGGTGTGTTCACATGGATACACACCGTTTTGTGAAGAGGCGATGGGGCATAACGACTCGGGTGGTAGCTTTATTGTCGGTACGCATGATTTTAGACCGTTCTCCCAAGGTATGCACAAGGCCGAGCTCGCCGATCGCTGTTCTGTACGCACGCTCATATCCGCGCGCGTCCGTGTCAGGAGGTGCGCCTAATCCTTCCTTTACAATGATGTCGCGAGGCTGATTGACCGTGAGCAGGAATGTGGAGTTTTCGTTGAACCCGGCAACGTGTGGAAGCGGCGAGCTTATTGATGATCCCGCGTCACTCTACGAGCCTACCCAGCAAAACCCTGTTGCTGATGTTAACGGAGATGAGACTCAGCAGAAGAATCGCAAGGTGGACACCTTTAAGGCGCCCGTGCACTTCGTTTGCATTGAGCTCGTAGCCACGGGCTTCCTGCGGCATATGGTGCGTCGCATCATCGGCACAGCGCGGCCCATCGCTGAGGGTCACTTGCCAGCGACACGGATGAAGGAAGTGCTCGATGGACACGTGGAGCCAGGGCCGTCGGCACCGTCCAAGGGGCTCTGGCTCCACCGCACATGGCTCACAGAAGCGGACTGGGACAACGACGCGACCAAAAATGATTAATCTTACCTCACTATAGCTCATCATGGCTCTCCTTTCGCTCGCGACTGGCAACGATCGCCAGTACGCGCTCAATGTGCTCGAGAAGCACCTTGCCGATGACCTCGGGCGCGTACTTTGCGACCATATCTTCTCGTGCTCGCCGCCCTTTCTCCCGCGCTTCGTCCGGATGCTCGTGGACGCGTTGAAGCAGTTCAACGAGGTGAGAGAGAGACGGTTCAGCCCATTTGTGCCCTCGGAAGGCACCGTCGGGGATCTGTAAGTTGCAATAAGGCATATTAGGAATCCACAACCAGCCAAGAAACTACAGTCAGAACGTGGTACCTCGACGAGCCCGTCGATGCTTAGAGGATATGAGTTTTCTTGGGTCATATACTCCGTCGTACCACTCCAAAAAGTTGAGATGATCGGCAGTGCCATTGCCATGGCCTCAACGTGAGGGCGCCCCCATCCTTCTCCCCTAGAAGGCAGCACAAACGCGGACGCTGCTTTGTACAAAGCAGGAAGTTGTGCCTGCGGCAGATGCGGGGAGAGCACGTGGACTAGTGGTAAGTCCACTAGCTGTTTCCCGAACTCTGCCTTTGCGAACTCTTCGATGATATCGATGAAATCCTTGGCCGATTCGGAGTTGGCGTGGTAGGCACTCGTGAGTATGACCAGCACGACGTCATCACTCGCTTTAAACGCTTGCATGTACGCACGCAGTAGTACACGCCAGGCCTTGCGTTCTTCCCACTTGAACACCGATAAGAACACGGTCGTGTGGTCGGTGATCGGCTTGCTCGTAACCTCTGTCGCAAGATCATACGGCTCATTCACGGCCTCTGGGTTGAAGAAATGGACATCGACGGCTTCTGGTAGCACATGCACCGACTCGGGGCGCACACCACCGTCGATGAAGATCTGTTGCTGGAACTTGGTCGGCACCCAAATTTCATCCATCTTGTTCATACGGTCGGCCCATCCGCTGGGAACACGGTCTGTCTCGAACATAGTTCTCCCGACGGCGTACTCAGCCTGCGGAGGAGGGCACCGGGAGGTCGTGTAATGAGCTGGATGCCACGCGCCCGGCTCTGAGTGGCAGACCGCGAGCGCGATGCGGGTCTTCTGCAGTCGCCAGTGGAAGTCCCTTTCTTCGATCCAGTGCTGTCGTACCACACAAACCAGTCAAACCCAAGCATAAACACAGAATTCCACCGACCCAGTACAGTACCTCCTGCAGCAGCTCGCGCATTTCGTCCGGCATATCGCGGATGAATGCAGCGTTGTACGAGTCGCCGTGCTGCGTGACGTAGAGTCCAAACTGCCTCTCGTCCTCGAGTCGTTTCTGGTGGTTCTGGTGGTCCCGATTCTCCCCCTCCACCGAGCCCGCCGCTGCTGAGTGAAGGTGAGCATCCTCTGCGGCGCTGTCCTTTTGTGCCTGTAGCTCGCGCGCTTCGTCTTCGCGTCTCGCTTGGATCGCGAAATCCACTGCCTCGACGTACGAAAGCGCCTCGCTGCAGTACCCGCCGCCGCTCAGGAACGGCGCGTACCACAGCACAGCCGGCGGCGGCGTCTTGTCTTCACCTTGCACTTGCGCTCCGACCGACTGCAGCGACGCGCCCACCACCGCGCAGACCGCGAGACAAGTCCACCTCATCGCCGCCATGGCCTTTTGCCAGTTGAGCAGCTACCCACTTGACCATATCCCCTCGTTACAGTGACATGTCACTCCATTTCCAGCTTCAACCTGCTCAACTCTTCTTCATCTCATACCCTCGATACAATGCCACATTTGATTTATGATATTAACCTCGTCATAGTGCCTGTATCTTGAATGTCACTATCCCCGCGGTTCCCCCGTTGGCGACTGACAAAGCAGCACCAGCGCACCATGTCGGCCGCCATGTTCAAGCAGTTGCTGGAGGAGGCCTCGGGCTTCCTCAAGGACGGCAAGTACCAGCAGGCGCTGGACGCCGCGCGCCGCGTGTCGCAGTTCAACGCCAGCAACTTCCCGGCGCTGCTCTGCGTCGGCGTCGCGAGCTTCCACCTCCAGCAGGTTCCAACCATCTTGTTCGAGGTTTCCATTTTGGCTCGAGAGGCTGAGTGAGCGCGATTTTTCACAGTGGGGGGATGCGGAGACGGCGCTGCGCCGTGCAGCGGATCTGAAGCCGGACCTTCCGGCGCCGTGGAAGGTAAGCGAGCTTGGATACGTTCGATGTTTCGTGGAAGAGCCGTGACGGAGATGGCGGGTCTAGAATCTTGTGGATCTCTTTGACGCGACAGGCGACGCTGCAAAGAAGATCGAGGTGTTGGAGAAGCTCATCGGCGTGTTCCGAAGGTGTGCGAACGCATTGGGGCAGTTCGGAGTACAATGAAGCAAGAACTCACTCGATTGAGGGGTCTGTATCTCCTAGTGGCAACAAGGTCAAGCCCAGTCAGAAGTGGACGGCCGAGCTCGCAACCACAGCGCATGCGCTAAAGCGCTATGGAAAAGTGCGTATCTTGCAGCGCTGATAAAGTTGCACGGTGGAGAGCTCAGCATTGTCGCGACGTAGGCTTTTGATGCGTGGTACTCGCTCGTGGACGAATCGCAAGGACTCTCGGTAGACGCTGAGCCAAATGACGAGCTGCCGTCATCGCTTGGCATCTGGCTCAATCTCATTGAGCTCGTTCAGGTTGGTCGAAACACTCCGCCTTTACAGGGCTCGTAACAAGGCTGAGCTTCTATTGCTGGTGCATTGCAGCTGCCGTCCTTCAACTTGTCCGACGCCGCGGGTTCAAACGTGTCGATGGAGACTCTCACGGACCAATTTTTCGCCGTAGCGCAGCGCTGCGACTGGACCGAGGCATCTCCTGAGATCGAGAGTATGCGCGCGAAGACGGACACAGCGATTGCACTCTTCTTCCGCCACCAGCTCAACCGTGTGAAGGGGGCAAAAGCAGGCAACGTGAAGCGAACTGAACTCAAGAGACTTGATGGGCTAACTATGTCGATCATTGAGTGGTTCCCTGCCTCGCGACTTGCAGCAGAATACTTGTTGCTACGAAGTGAAGATGACGACTCGCGTACGATGGTCACATAGTTAGCATTGGCGAGGAGGCAAGAGGCTCACTTTTCCTTTGGTGCAGCGCTTGGCAGCGAACAGGTGGCGAAAGTCTCCGAACTGCTCATGGAGAAATTCCCGAAGAGTCCCATGAGTCTCATGTTCCAGGGCTTCGCTGTTCAGGCCTCTGAGCCGATCAAGGTCAGATCAACACAACATGGGTATCCACACTGCGTACTCACCAACACTTTCCGCCGTAGAGCCGCGATCTCATTCTCGAAGGCCTTGCAAGTTGCTCGGCTTCATCCTTTCACGAATGCTCTCAAAGCGTGCGTTCTCAAATGGAGCTTGCTACCATCGCGCTTGGTTTCCGTGACGTCGAAGGCTGTTTGATCCGGCTTCAAAAGGCGCAAGAGGCAGTTATCGAAAAGTCGAAGTCGCTCGGATGTAGCGCGCCAAAAACGAGCGTGTTCTCCGAAATGAAGCTGCAGCTTCTTCGTGCGCGTGCGCATGATTTGGCAGGTGCGTTTGACGCGGCTTTGGAAGCATACAAGAATGTCTCGATCATTGCCAGCTCTGCGAAGAACGTTGAAGTGATGGCTACTGCGAGCGTCGGTGCTGCCGAGTTGCTCAATTCCAAAAACAGAGCGGAGGAGGCGAGTGAACTGCTCGAAGGTGTCCTAGCCAGTGGAGAGTTGGATGGGGAGAATCTTGCACTAGTGGTGAGCTCGAAGGCGTGGACCCAACACCTTCTTGGCGACACCGAGGGTGCGAAGTCTTTGCTTGCAGACAACCACGCCAAACTCACAATCGCAACCGACCGAGCTCGCACACTCAAGCGATTGGCCATCATCTATTGGAATCTAGGGGGCTCATTTCGTGTGGACAAGCAGGCGTGTTTTGGTTGTCTCCTCCAAGCAGCGAAGCTCACCCCGAGTGACGGTGAGGTTTTCGCTTGGCTCGGCAAGTGGTACAAAGACCTCGGCAACGACGTGCTGCGTGCAGAGAAGTGCTTCCTCAAGGCATTGGCATTAGCACCACTCAACGAAATGGCTGGTGTCGCGCTAAGCGAGATCTACGAGGAGCAGGGTAAGACGGATCTTAACGTAAAGTTATGGCAGGACCTCACGGCTGCACCTGAGAGCGCGCCGACGTGGGCTCTTCTTCGACTGGCGCAACATCTCGTGAACCAGGACGATGAAAATGCTGTGAGCATGCTGCACTTGGTGCTGCGCAATGATCCGCTCAACGCCGTGTACTGGGTATCGATGGGCCATGTCTATCGCCACTTCGGAAAGCTTGTGGCGGCGCAGCGGTCGTACTTGCGAGCCATCGAGCTGGGTGAGACAGGGTGGTGTGTGCTGACGGAACTTGCGCGGATTGAATGCAATCTCCACTTGTTCGACGACGCTCTAGTGCGGATCGAAAGCGCTGCTCAAGATACACATGATGTGCCAACAGAAATTGTGGCAACGGTCCATGCCGACGTTTTGTTCGAGCAAGCCAAATACTTTAACGGAGAGGGTCTCTATGGGCGTGCCGCAGCGAACGTCAAGAAAGCGGCATCTCTGCTTCAGACTGTGGCTAAGCAAGCCCCAACGCTAAAGCTACTAGGTGATATTCGCAGTTTTGCATTCTACTTGTCGCCATTGGACTTCGCCGAGGATGGATGGATCGCATTCCTCACACAAGGGCGCGAAGCATACGAAAAGGTTGTTGAGTTGGTCTCCGAAGATGCGGCGTTGGCGCTAGCGCAGGCACACTACGACGTTGGTGTGAGCTGTTGGTACTTAGCTCGTGCATCATTCAGCATCCGTGGAAAGCGATTCAATGCGTTCTGTACTTGGGACCACTCCAGCACAGATGCCGTGAATGCCATCGAGCTCCTCGACGATGCACGCAAACATTTACGCCAAGCCCTCGAGCTGAACCCTGCATTTGCTCTTGCGTGGAATGCTCTTGGCGTAGTCCTCAAGCATCCAGTAGCAAAACAACTTGCATGGATCCGAGCAATTCAAGTCAGCAACATCGACGCCGCCTGGGCTAACCTTGGCATGCTCTATGTCCACCATCCCGGTAAAGATGGTTCTCGAACAGCAGATCTCGCTCGCGATGCGTTTTTGCACCTGCAGGCCGTGAATCCAAACAACCCGGCAATGTGGATCGGCTACGGTATGATATATCTGGGCCAGAAAAACAAGAAGGACCACCGCAAAGCGCGAGAGGCGTTCCAGTGTGCGCTTGAGATGGGCTACCATTTAGACGCGTTGCAGGGTCTCGTATTGTCTGAACTTGTCTCTGACGGCGACGATATGCCCCGAGACGATGACGAGTTCCCAACGAACGAGGTGCTTCTGTTTGCCATCAAAAAGTACCTCGAACGCGAGTCCTTTGATCCAGTCGCTTGGAGCTTGCTGAGCACAGTACAGTTCCGACTTGGCCTCCTAAACCAAGCAAACATCTCGGCCTCGAAGAGTGTCGATCTCCTTAACGGAAGCATCAATGCAGTGCTCGCTCGAAACCGGGCCCTTGTGGCTTGCTTTTCTGAAGAACTGCCAACGCTGAAGAAACGCCTGGAAGAGGTTACCCAAGTCCTCGCGAGCTCGTCAACGGCCCGGTCTGTTGTTGAGATCCAGAAAATGTACCAATCGTCGAACCATCTCGAGGCACTCAAAGTTGCGCAATCCGCGTTGCGTGAAAGCGGAACAGTACCAACTGACCGGCGAGGCGCTATCGCTAGCGTTACACTTGCACTGTGTGCGCTGACCGTTCATGCTCATCGTCAGCAGGCTGACGAAGTTGCTCAGCACGCGCTGGCTGTCGTAGCGGAGCGAGCTGCTTGTGGACAGGCTTCGGCGAACGAGCTCGAAAGTGCGGAAGCTTATCATCGTGCAACGGGGTCACTCGATACGTTTGTTTCGACATTCGGTGGCTTTGCAGAACACAACTCTGATGCGGGTTTGGGTAGCTCACTGAGTGTGCATAAAAGCTTAGCGCTTGTAGACTTGGCGGAATCGTCAGTTTTTGCGGACATAGTTCGTGGCACAGTTGTCGGTGACGCATTAGAGCTGGCGTCTCTGAGATCGCTGCTCAATGCTGACGCTGCACTCGCTCAAGGTGAACCTTCCGCTCCGTTGAAACTCGTCCGTGCCGAGCCGTGGAACCCAGCAGCTTACGCGTTGGCGGCTCTTCGCGTCTACAAGACCGCAGTTATGAACGAGACCGCAGCAGAATCAGGCAGCCTTCGTGGTGCCTTGCATTTGCTTGAGTCGGGCTTACGCGTGGCACGCACTTTGCCGAATGCATCAGCCTTGTCACTCGTGCTTCTCCACTGGGTCTTTGCTACAGTTTCGCATCGCGCGGATCCAAGCGGCATGACGGCCAAGGACCATGCAGAAGAGGCCTTGCAAGTGCTCAAAGAGAGCAATGCATTCTCAAGCATCGACAAGCTACTCTGGGAGGCTCGTGTACTGGTATACATTGATCAGGCACAAGCGATTGGCAAGTATGCTGATGCCATCAAGGCTGCTAGTGGAGAGTCGACGCGTGTGCTCACGATTCTATACGAAGTGGGAGGGGTTTGTGAGTCGCTTGGACTCCTCGACCACGCTCACCACGTGTGGAAGACCGTCATGTCATGGAAGTCGCCCGAGGCTGCTGAGTTCAGCATCCCTGCCTTCCTCGGGAACCTCCACCTCGCGGTCGTCCACGGCGCCAAGCAGAATGCCAAGTCGGCCAAGAAGTTCAGTAAAACAGCCGCCACGCTCGCGGGTGGACTTGATTCGTCGTCGCCCGTCGCGACGACCGCGCGCTTTGTCGAGAGCGTGGTCGCCAAGATGTAAGATCGCGAAAGAAATGCCGATGGTGTGTATTTCCCCGTCCCTATCACTGGTCCTTGGGCCGCAGCTCGTCGAGCGAGTCGCGGATCTGCTGCTCACGTTTCTTTTTCTGTAGCTCGATGCGCTCGGGCAGGTTGTCGATCCAGAAAAAGTCTTTGACGCTTTGCGGCACGGCGTCGGCGAGGCCCGTGCCGAAGACGCCCCACTTGCGCGTCGTGTCGTCGGCGAGTTCGGGCCGCGACATGCGCACCGAGGTCTCGGCGAACTGCTGCGGGTGCTCGAAACGCATGTACGCAAGCAGCGAGACGCCCGCGAGCGTCATGCCCGTGACGCCCGAGAGGAAGACACCCGTGAGGTTGAGTCGTGGGCGAGCCATGGTGTCGAGTCGAGTGGAGAGAACACGGGAGCTGGTGGCTCAGATGTCCCGAATGGTCCCGAATTCAAGTGTCTATCTGAGTCGGACATTGGCTCGCAATTCGGGACAGAATTCAGATTCGTCAGGCCACGTCCCTCGTTTTCTCGATCACGCACAACCCACCGAACGTCATGGTGCGGGGGCAATCCTTCCAGCACCTACCCCTTCTATAATCCCATCCGGTTGATCTCTTCATGTGATTGGTTAAAACTCTCTCCTTCACCCTTCTCATTGGCTACAATTCCCGTTTGACAGCCTTCCCCCCCCGGTTTTCGAATCGAATCTCCCTCTACAAGAGCACCAACCACCGTCTGGGCTCCTCGTCGCACGACCACGCCAGTCTTTGCTAGGGGAGGAAGGACCATCACTCTGCTCCTCCACTCCAGCTCCCCGCGGTGGTCTATTCCGCCCCACCACCTCGCGACGTCGTCCATCGAAGGCCCGGCCTCGCCTCGCCCCGCTCGCCGCCCCCCGCCGCCGCCGCGCGTCGTCGCCCGGCGCATCGCGTTCCCCTCGTTCTCCCGTCGCGACTCGTGGTCTCCGCGCGTCCGGACGACCTCGGGAGCCCGCGCGACCGCCACTCGTTCGCGACCCCTTTTGTCGTCGCGTTGACGGCGTGGCTCGCCCCCCTCTGCCGACACTCCCGGCGACGTTCTTCCCGCTCGGCGTAGCCTCGTAGAGGATCTCCCTTCCTCCTCCTCCTCCTTCTCTCTCTCTCGTCTCGCGCGAGGGTCGTCAAGTGCCATGGGGGCCGAGCTCAGTAAGCCCTCGGATCCGGCTGGCGGCATCCGCCGCGTCGGCACGAGCTCCAACGAGCTCAGCAGCAGCAGCCAGGTGGAGCAGCAGCGCAGCCTGCGCAAGAACGCGCCAGCGTCGTCGTCGACCACGGCGCTGAGCTCGTTGGCGCTGGGCGGCGAGAAGGAGAACGGTCTGCGCCGCAACTCGGCCCACGGCACGAGCGGCCACTCGTCCTCGGGCGGCAACACGCCCGGCGGCGGCATGCCGCCCAAGAGCGCCAAGAACCCGCTCGAAAGCTCGTTCTTCAACTCGATGCGCCGCGGCAACAACAGCGGCAGCCGCGGCCCCGGCTCGGGCGAATCGAATGGGACCATGCTGGGCGACGATGCGATCGCCGTCGAGTCGCTCGACTTGCCCATTGTCGAGTGGGAAGGCTACGTGACGAAGCGCGGACACCTCGTGCGCAACTGGAAGATGCGCTTCTTCACGCTCGAGGGCAACAACCTCTCGTACTACGAGAACAAGGTCGACGCGCGGAACCGAGACCACCTCAAGGGCCGCGTTAACGTCTCGGCAGTCAAGCTCGAAAAGGTCTCGAAGAGCGGCCACGGCTTCGACTTTACGTTCGACACGACCGAAGGCAAGACGTTCCACTGCAGCGTGCCCACCGAGGTGGAGCAGCTCGCGTGGGTCTACTTTCTCGAGGCCGGCGTCGACTGCATAGCGATGAAGAAGAACAACAAGCCCATTTACAACACGTACCGCCACGGCGCGATGCCCGCTGACATGCGTACGGACGCGGTTTACGACCTCTTCCGGCGAGTCGTTTGTGGTGAGCTGACGGACCTGACCGAGTTTATGGCTTACTTTAACAAGGACCTAGTGCTCTCGACCAACTACCCGAAAAACGTGCCGTTTAACGGAGACTTTTTCGGCCGTGAGGGCATGCTCCACTTTTTGGGCTCGTACATGCACAACGTCGAGATTCTCGAGTTCACCATTCACGAGGCTAAGATCAGCTCACATAGCGACAAATCGCTCACAATCAAGGGCGAAGAGAAGCTGAAAAGCAAGATCAACGGGCAGGTAGTGTCACAACAGTTTATCCACCGCGTGCAGCTTGGGCCCTACGGTCGTGTGCTCAAGCTCAAGATCGAGCTTGACTCCAAGTCTGTCGTAGCCACATGGAAGAACTTCGGCGTCAAGAACCCGTTTAACGAAATGTCCGACGCGGCAATTCGGTCGACGCGGTCGCTTAGTATCTCGCTCAAGGATTTCACTGTCTACAACGTGATTGGCAAAGGTGGTTTCGGTACGGTCGTCAATGCCGTCAAGAAAAGCGACGGTCAGATCTACGCACTTAAGATCTTGGAGAAGAGCAAAATGACCAAATACGACATCGAGAGCTCGTTCACAGAGATGCGCGTCGCGCAGAATATCCACCACCCGTTCATCGCCGGCTTGCGGATTGCCTTCCAGAGCCGCACAAAATTGTTCCTGGGTATGAACTATTACGGTGGCGGCGACTTGTTCCACCACATGAGCAAGGGGGCGAGCTGCAGGATACCGGAGAAGCGAGCTCACTTCTATGCGGCAGAGCTTGTTTTAGGTATCCACCACTTGCACAAACACGACATCCTGTACCGAGATATTAAGCCCGAGAACGTTATGATCGATGGCGATGGTCACATCGCGTTGGTAGATTTCGGTCTCGCGAAATTGCACGTGTCCAACTACAACGGCGCCAAGACTATGGCTGGGTCTCCGCAGTACACTGCGCCGGAACTACTACTCCCCAAGGCGAAGCGATCTTATGGCAAGGCGGCTGATTGGTGGAGTCTGGGTATCCTCTTGTATGAAATGAGTGTCGGCAAATCGCCATTTTACGACAGCAACATTGAGAAAATGTACCACAAAATCCAGAACGAGCCGCTCACGTTCCCAGAGAAGCCCGTGCTCGCGCCTGAGCTCAAGGATGTTTTGATCGGGGTACGTTTTGTCCTGCTGTTGACGCACGCGGAAGACATTGACACTGACCCTCATTTCCTCTCGTATTTATTGGTTTGCAGTTCTTGCAAAAAGACTCCACCAAGCGACTGGGCATTAACATCAGCGATATTCTTGAGCACGAATACTTCAAAGACATTGACTGGGACTTGCTGCTGCAAAAGAAGATCACCCCTCCATGGAAACCGGCGCTGGTAAGCTCACGTGAGATGACCGCCAGTTAGAGTTCCCAAGCTGACTTTATGTTGTGCTCCAGACGTCACCGCTTGATGTGGAATATGTGGATTCGGAGTTCACTGAGATGGACGCACATCGGGAAGTACAGTCTCCTACCGACAAGTCACGATCCAAGGGATTCTTGTCTCTGGTTTCTAGTCGTGGTGCGCGCAAGGCGACACCCCCAGTCCAAGATCCGACTTTCAAAGACTTCACGTACTTCTGTGAGGACCCGGACGCACTTGTTGAGGTGAACAATCTTGTCCATGAGCTTCACCCAGCTTGTGAGTTACCGCCGCCCCCACCGCCTCCTACGGAGGAGAGTTCCGGCGACAGTGAGCCGGATGTGCCACCAGCACCGTGCGATCCCGTCTCAGGCACACCACTGTCATCGTTCGTGGAGACAGGCAGGTTGGACGCTGCCACGCTCGCACGCTCACCTCTCCACTTGCGAAAACAACTCGAAGAGGTTGTCGTGCAGCAGTTCGAACGAGTTGAAGTGACGATCTCGCGTGAACGCCCGACGGGTGACAAAAAAGAGTCCGCGGCGACAACTGTCGTCACGCAACTACCTCCTCGCCAAGAAGCCATCTCCTCCACATCCTCCATGGGAGAGCATGACCCGACACTGACGATTTAGATGCCTGAAGAACGTGAATTACCTCACTTAGGATAGGTTACACTCGCGGACGAGAAGACGAGCAGCGAATGGGCGACCTTCGTATCTCTTTGCGTGCGCGTCCGACTTTGATAAAAACACTCGCCAATTGCATGTGGATAGCAAAGCTAGTAAGAGAAACAAGTACAATTAATCCATCTCTAATCACATTTGAGATACCCCGAGCTCAAAATTCGAAGTCTCCATGAGCAACTCTGTCTTCATTTAATGAAGCTTGTTGTTCTAGTCGTCGAAGAAGTCGTCTACATCGTTGTGGACCGTCTGCTGCTGCAACACGCTGCCGTCTTCGGAAATTAGTTGAGACATTGCCCGCGTCAGGTTTGAGAATCCACCCGTGGTGTACATCCGCATGATGGTCCACGCCAGAGCGAACACGAACACAGTCCAGAAGTATGAGCTCTTCTCTGGTTTTTTCGGGTCCCCGATCTTCGATCTCAGCACTTCCCGTGCCGTCTCCAGTAACTGTTCGCGATCAGCGATCTTCTGGTAGTCAATACCCTCTCGCCTCAACATCTGTGTGATTTGCTCGCTCGTCATTGACTTCAGAACTGCCTCCACCGATTCCTCCTCCATTGATCTCGGATCTATCTCAATTCAGGCTGAGTGATCGTGCAAGCTCTACAAAGTCCAGATCATACCTGATCGGTCTGGAGGCTTGTAGTTGGGATCTTTCTCCTTCCGCCTCTCGTCTTCCTGTAGTTGGTTGAGCATTGCTTGGATCTGTGGGTCGGTAAGATCAATTCTGCAATGCGTATAAAGCATATCAGCGAATCATAACGTGAACACAGAAAGGCTAATCGCACCCCTCTTTTTTCGCGTCATCAATCATTTGTTGTGTAGGGTTGAAGAAGTCCACCTCCTTACGTTGCCGGTCTCGGGCTTGTTTCGCTGTTGCGACTTTCTCCCGAATTTCCTCAGCAGCTTTACTCTGACCTTTGGCTTCACACATTCGAGCCAGACTCTCTGCCTCGGCGACCTGGCACACCATAAATTCTCAACACGAGTTGGAACATACGTCTCATGTTGTAGTCACCTCTTCCATGAACTTCTTGTCGCGTGCTTCCTCAGTGTCAACATCTTTGACTTCTTCCTCCCGCCGGGTCTCATCCTCTTCATAAACGGTTCCGCGATCGAACATTCCCGTGAATGTCGCCTTATCTAGTTGACGCTGCCTCACCTTTTGCTCACGTAGCTCACGGTACATCTTTCGCACCTCTCGGTTCTCGGGGTCTATGTTGTACGCTGTCAGCAGGTTCTCAAGTGCCTGGTCGAACTCAAGCGCCCCAGACGACGGCGGAGTGATCAGTGCGAGCGCTCGTCGATACAAAGCTTTGACATTTCGTGGCTCGATCAACAAAACGTCGTCACACGCGCGAATGCAAACGGGATACTCTTTAAGCTTGAACTTGCAAACTGGAAGGTTGAGCGTAGTCAGTTGAGTTTGAAAGCGCAGTCATAGTATCCACCCACCGGCAATGTTGAGATAGCACGACATTTTTAAGGCATCCAATCGAGCTTGGTGGATCGGGTCGTCACATTTGTAGTCCGTGACTTGGATGTCTTTGTCTTCTATGCCCTTTTTCTTCCATCCTGGGTCCGTGTTTTCGGCGTATTTGAAGACCGCCAGAGCCTTCTCATACTCCGCGATCGCCTCTTCCATGTCGCCCTGCGTGAAATGCCCGTTCCCAACACCCTTCATAGACTCGGCTGCTTCGATACGCTCGGCGAACGGCTTCCCACGAATCGATACGACCGACTCTTGCATGAACATTGAGTGTTGAAAGTACTGCGGCCACGAATCGAATCTTGTTCGGAGCTGCGCTTGTTGGTGTCCCTTCAGCTTCACAGCTTTGTTCATCAGATCCCCGAAGGGATTCTCGGGGTTGAGGTCCATCATCTACCCAACACGCCTCAGCTGATTGCCGTCTCCTCGGATCACAGCGTAGTGGGATCAATGACGTCTTCTAGAACTATCCCTATAAGATGAACAAATCGAACGGTCGCGCCTGCGTTTATAACGGGTGCATCCAAGCGAACAACTCAACGGGAAACAGTTTCATCGGGATTCAAATAATGGCGGGTAACCTCGACATTTTAAATCCGTGGGTCATTCAAACCGACAAGACACAGCTTGAGCAGACTGTTCTAACTCGTACACGCCGACGAGATGTTTTGCGGCCTCCCACATTTCAGGACGATGGGATACAACGAGAAACTGGGTAACTGATTGTATGCTCTGGTCCCGCAAGAGCTCAGCGAGCTTCCTGACGTTTACTGTATCCAGCGCAGCATCAATTTCTATGCGAGTGTGACCCATAAGCGACGTCATTTTCTATCTTTTCAAGCTCTCGGAACTCACCATCGCATACGTAGAACGGACTTGGGAATGATGCTTGAAGAGCCAACATCAACTAAAGCAGACAAAATATCTTCAGCACTCGAAGCTTACAAACCAGCAAAAGAAACACGGCACCGATACTGCGCAAACAACTTGCTGACCCCCTGACAAGCCTACAAACTATAGCATGATGAGCACTTGAAGATATCATCGTTTGTTGAATAACCGAGCTCTCTCCACCTCTTGCCACTGACTTTCGTCTGGTTTACAGTTCAGCGTGATCCCATCGCTAAAAAGCGTGCTTCGCTCCAGCGAGTAACCAAGGTAACAATCCCCGTCCTGAAGATCTCTGAGATCAATATGCCAAGCTGGCACGACACGTTTATGGCCTCTTACCTCATTCATCAAACGATACAAGCGCGAGAAGTTTGCGTTCACAGACTTTAGAGCAGTCTTAAGTCTGTTGTGCCTTCAATATTTGTTGTGAAAGGATCAGTTGCTACGGTTTAGTCCACAAGTCACGAGGAACTCACCTAGTCGTCGCAATCTCATTCTGGCGACAGCTTATAGCTTTCAACTCGGCTAGTTTTGAATCGACCGTAGCTCGAAGGTCTACCAGTTCCGACTCGCACGAAATAGCTCGCTCCACTGCCTCAACCGAGATAGTTGACTTGACAATATCGGTCAACCTAACAATACTTTTAGCGATTACTATCACAATTACAAATATTTCACCTTACTGTTGATCTTGATCTAGCTTCTCCAGATCTGATAGGATCGATGCACGCCTGTTCTCAAGCGACAACTCAGACTGGTCATGTGCCGGTTGGGCTGTGGGTTCGCTCTGTATTGCGAACGAGATGATCTCGTTTTGAAGAACTTCAAGCTGCTTTTGGGTTTGATCTTCCTCAAATCGAAGAAGCTTGATACGGGATTCGATATCTCCGATACGATCTTTTAGATCCCTCGAGGAAGATTCTAAGGCACCGAGCGTTCCTTTTTCCTCTTCTAACGATTTTGAGATTTCTTCCAGCTTCACAGTCGCACGTTGTAGATTGTCGTCTTCCCTCCCCAGCAAATCCAGTATACTGGTGTCTTGTTTTTCCAAGAAGACAATCCTTTCGGATAGCTCTGCCTTATCCGAACAGTTCAATTTACTTCAACATGTGGAAAAAACTGGCCTCTTACCTGGTGTTGGGCCGCTCTTTCTCGTTTTTCCTGAAGCTTTGCAATTCTCAAGCGGATCGATTTTTCTTCCACCTGAAGGGCTGAACGCTTTTTTGACAGCTGCGACTCCATTGCAAGAAAACTCGCTTGCCGTTTTAAAGCGGTAGACTTAGCCAGATCTGCTTTAGTTTTTCGCAGCTGAAGGAGTTCTAACTTCAAGTTCTCGACGTCAGCACTGCGATATTTAGAAGTTGAGTTGATCTCAAATTCGAGGTCTTGACGGGCTTGTTGTAGTCTTGCTTCTAGCCCAGCAATTGCATTGATTGTTTCCTCGAGTCGTCTCTAACGTGTTTGGTAAGTGTGCGTGTGTGCGTGTGTGTGTGAGAGAGAGAGAGTTTGGGCGGCTACCTCACTGGCACTTACCGAGATGTCGTCTTTGTCCAGACGCATGAGACGGTTTTGCTCTACAGCCTGAGTGGCATAGCTCAGGATGAGATTTGCATAAACACAATTCTCTCCGGGTAAGGAAACTTACACCGTCAAGGTTTTTGACGATCTCACTGTGTCGAGTTCTACACTCTGCGATATCTGATGATAGCCGAATCATTGACGTACCACATTCAGAAGATCCCGGCATTGAGCTCGACTTCGGGGCCGTGTCATTTACTGTGATTCGGTATGCATGACGTTTTTGAGCGGTGTCTCTGCTAAATGCTCGTATCGCCCCATCGGAGAAGAACAAGTCTCCGCTGAGTGTGACGTAGTTACTGTGACTCTGTTTCACAAGTCTAGCTGCTTGTTCCGCGTCTTTACAAATTAGCCACTTCTGACTAAACTTGTGAAAGACTCGTCTGACGTTCTCGTCTACACACACCAATGCTTGGCACATTGGTGTCGAAACATCGCCGCGTTGGTTGGAACAAGGCCTCGCACAAGTGGATGCAGAGCAGCTGAAAGAATCTCCATAATCTTCAAGCACGCAGCATGATACTCTTCCGATTTCTTCTTCAGCAAACGCACGAGATACTCGAACAGCCAGATCACGTTCCCGAACAACCACATACGACAGCTGGCCAGATAGAGCAGAATTGATGGCGTCCGCATACTTACTCTCTGTCGACGCCAACTCACACAGCCGCCCGAGTATCCTGTGCTCTCCATGGCGACGCTGAAGCTGTTGGATTGCATTATCACCTTTAGAACTTGAAGTAATCATGTCTCGTCGTTGGCGCACAGTTAGTAAGCTCTGCTCTAACTCGTTCATTTTAATTTCGAGCTCCTTCTTTGAACCAGAAAGCTGTTGAAGATTATTGAAAGCCATTTTCTCCCGAGACTCGACTTTGAGTAACTCTTCCTGTTGGGAAACTCTCCTCTTCATCTCTTTGGCAAGCGCCTCTTCTACCTGTCTTACTGATTCCTTGGCGACAGTGACGGCTTTTTCTTGCTGAGACTAAGCGGGGTTGGTAGGTGTCAGTATTTGCACGCGCCGAGCATTCCATCAAGACTGAGTACCTGAGCTGCGCTAGCCTCATTCAAAACTGTTTTGATTGATTCAATTTGTTTGACCACCCTGGCGAGCTGGGCTCTCGTTTCCTTATCTTCTTGAGAGCTTGATGTTCCTAGGTTTGCGATTTCTGTCGCTACCATCTCAATTTGGCTTTCGATATCGCTGCGAGCAACTAGATTAGCACTTGTCTGGGCTTGGAGCTTGACTATAGCATTCAAGTGAGCATCTTTGTCTCGCTGGAGATGCTGAACACGAACTTGCGTAGTTGTCCGTTCCGATCTGTTTGCATCTAGCGCACTGCTTAGCTTGGCCTTGCTTCGAGTCGTATCCCGCAGCTTTGATGTGGCCACCGAGAGACATTGTTGCCAATCATTGATACGTCTCCGAGTGGTAGCGTGATTATCCGCTATTTGATTCTTCTTATTTTGCAGCTCGTTCGCCTCGATTTGCTCAACTCGAATACTTTCTCTCACTCCACTTAACCGATGTTCCATCTTCTCCACCATAATGCGATCTAGCTGAACTAATGAAAGGCATAACTCATCACGTCTGATGCGAATCCGCTCCGTTTCACTGATCCATCTCTGAAATTTGTCAACCTACACATCCAACGCCATCAGCACGAGTGTCATTCCGTTGATTGCTATCAGATACGTCTGACATCAGGTTGGCATAGGCGTGCATCATTGTCCACCGCTATTATTCGAGTTCGTAACTGTTCAACCTCGTCATGTTTGTCATTCCATTGACGATTCAAATCGGCCAGCTGTATGTGGATGTCGAATCCACTTCATTATTGAGCTGTCATGCATCCTTAGTCAAGGTTTACCATTACCTGATCTTTCAAGCCGCAAGTGCCGCTGTCGCAATTGTGTGAGAATGGTTTAAAAAACACCAGCATGCAGTCCATTTAGTGTACAAACATGATCCGTTCACCTAGAAAAATGTGAAATTGAGCATGTGAATCACGTGTAAGCCAACCACGGCATCTTACAGAAAAATAGCAATTGCAGAGAGGACATCTGAGCCAGGCCGGAGGCATTTCTGTCTCATGTATCATAGGCTTGGTCAGCGCATATACACGAATGGTCGGCGACTTCATGCACTGAAGTGATCTCACGCCTGGCGGATAATAAAACGGTCCTGAAGCTGTGAATCAATACCATGATTATTCAGAAGCAGTTCAATGGCTGCTTTCGACGTGGTCTGTGGCTAGCGGTGTCAGTGACCCAGTCGAAAGTGTCAAATATCGTTCGGCTCACTTTCCAAGTAGGCATAAGACCCTCGCCAAGTAAATACTTGCTTTGACTAGTGGATGCACCGACTACCCGCTTCACCCACAACCTTTCGCCGTTCGATCCGTCAGTTGCCACTTCAAAGCAGAGTGCAGCGCTCGCAGTTGCGCTACTGTTTGTCGATACGACAACGTCGTTCACGAGCATCGCGAGCCCTACAATTTCATGCATGCAAGATTAGCGGACCTAGATCTTCACCTCAAGCGCTCATAGGCCTACGTTGCACTCGCAGTTGCTGCGGCGTCGCACCAAGACAGAATGCGATGGCATCGACAACGCACGACTTTCCGGCGCCGTTGCGTCCAAAGAAGCTGCGCGCGAATGACCATCCTGACAGTCAGTCCCGCGCGTTGCATCATCTGCATCTCGGGGCACGCACCAGACAAACGAGTCGCCTGCGATGTCAATCGCATGCTGGCCGACATAGTTTTTGAAGTTGCTGCGGAGTGGGAGCACGTGAGTCTGTAGGTTCTAGAGCGTTTCCGAAGGCGCTGAATAGTCGCTCACTCCATGACGATCGTGCAGAGATGTAGCGACCGCGAGTCTCTTCTGTCTTCAGCAGTGTCCGATCCGCCGTGTCCCACATAGGATGCGTCCATGGCGTCGTCCTCCATATTGCCCTTGTTTCCCTTGCCGCGGGTTCGCGCGCAAAGTGATAATGCAGTCGGGGGAAACTTCAACTCGGAAAACGGGTTGAACCCGTTTTACGGTGCTCAGCTTTGGTCAATTGGTCAATGGAAATGGGTTTCGACATGTGATGGGTTTGTGAACCCGGGTGCGCACCATAATCAGATTCGCACAGGATGAGAGACAATGCTGCATGGGCCCGTGATGGAGTCCTCGCTGGCGGCGTCTATGGCAGCAAGGGGCTACGGGGAGCAGCGGACCCCGGCGCTGAACGGCGGTTGAAGCGATCATTCGACATTTTGCTGCTGCTGTGACCATCTGAACTGATGACGCGCTGGTGGATCGACTTCCTGTTCTCTGTTGCCATTCTCTTCGGCAGCGTGGCCGCAGCTACTACAGATGAGCGAGTAGAGAAAATGCTCGCTACAATGGTAAACGGCTAGTCACATGTGGGCGTTCTCACGCATCTCTAACCTGCTCGCGTGGCTCTGCAGAGTGTGGACGACATGTTGGGCCAGATGACGCAACTGGATCTCAGCACGATTCTCAACCCGGACCGATCACTCAACGAGACGGCGGTATACGAGCATGCGCGGCTCAAAGTGGGGTCTTACCTGAACACGCCGACGTTTACCGAGGCAGATTCTCCCGATATTGTGACGATGAACACGACGCAAGACAGGAGATATTTGGACTTCGCGCCAGCCGAATGGCGCGCGATGATCTCCAAGATCCAGGCAATTTTCATGAAAGAAGCTGGGCATCCTGTGCTTTATGGTCTGGATTCTGTACATGGGGCAAACTATGTGCGGGGAGCAACAATATTCGGCCAGCAGATCAACGCCGCTGCGAGTTTCAATCCTTCGCTGGCGTTCACTATGGGCAAGATCACGGGTCGCGACACAGAAGCTGCTGGCATCCCGTGGGTATTTGGGCCAATTCTCGAGATCGCACAAAATCCACTGTGGTCCCGTACCTTCGAGACCTTTGGCGAAGACCCACACCTCGTGTCGGTGATGGCAGACTCGATAGTGCGCGGCTTGCAGAGCAATAACCAGACAGCAGCATGCATGAAGCACTTGATCGGATACTCTAAGACGCCGACGGGCCACGACCGCGACGGAGTCACCATCTCCGATTTCGATCTGCTCAACTATTTTGCCCCGCCCTTCCTTGCGGCCATCAAAGCTGGTGCAAAGACAGCCATGGAGAGCTACATCTCGCTGAACGGTGTGCCTGTTGTCGGGAACTCAAAGATTCTCCAGAACCTCGTTCGTCATGACATGGGCTTTAACGGCCTTATCGTTTCCGACTGGGCTGAGATTCTCAACCTCCACGATTGGCATCATGTTGCGAAGACTCAGCTTGATGCCGTCAGAATTACGATGACTAAGACCCCTCTCGATCTCAGCATGGTCCCGTATAGTACAACGTTCATCAGTTTGGTCAAGCAATTGGTCAGTGAACATCCAGAACTGCTTGATCGTGTGCGAGCATCTGCTCGAAGAATACTGAAGCTAAAACTCGATCTTGGTCTCTACGAGCGTCCAGTACCCGGAGAAGGAAATGAAGTTTTGGTTGGTGGAGCCGACGGACGTCAAGCTGCTCTTCAGCTTGCTCGAGAGTCGATTGTCTTGTTGAAGAATGATGTTGGCGTCCTTCCGCTCAAGGAAGACAAGCGTGTGTTTCTAACTGGGCCTTCTGCAGACAATATCGGGAATATGTGCGGTGGTTGGACTATCAAGTGGCAGGGAGTGTCAGGCAACTCGTTATTTCCCGAAGGAATCAGCATCAAGCAAGGCATGGAGCAGGTTTTGGGCACCACGTCGAGATTGACCTTTTTCAACGGACTCCACGTGAACGGCTCGTACTCACTACAAGACTTGGAACGCGCAAAGCTAATGGCAAAACAAGCGGATTACACAGTCGTCGCTATCGGTGAAGGACCTTACGCCGAGAAACCAGGGGACCTCGATGATCTCAATCTTCCGATTGGTCAAGTTGATTATGTGCATGAACTGGCCTCGACTGGATCGAAGATAATCATCATCCTTGTGGGTGGACGTCCTCGACTTCTTCGCGATCTTCCGAAGATAGCCGATGCCATTCTCTACACTCTTCTACCAGGAGAAGTTGGTGGCCTCGCTGTCGCGGAAATTCTTTATGGTATTACAAACCCGAGCGGTCGTTTGCCTATTACATACCCGAAGGATCACGCCAACATTGCAATTCCGTACAATCACCGCGTGAGCACAATGTGTGGCGACAACAAGCCTTGCGAGATGCAGTGGGTGTTTGGCCACGGCCTCAGCTACTCCAAGTTTCGGTACGAGAATCTCACCCTTAGCAAACATGTAACGAGCGGAAGGGATGGCGATGATGTCACAGCAAGCGTGATAGTCAAGAATATCGGAGATCGTGATGGGCTCGAGACAGTGATGTTCTTCCTCACACAGTCCTACCGAGAAATCTCTGTACCGGAAGTAAAACAGCTGAAGAAGTTCGAGAAAATCTTCCTCAAAGCTGGCGATGAGCGTATCGTGCGTTTCACATTGCGTCGCGACGACTGGAGTGTGTACGACCCACAAATCGGTGAAGGCTTCAAACGAGTTGTTGAGGACAGTGACTTTCTCTTGGCAGTCAAACCCGACACAACCTGCGAGCTTCAGACACTCGGTAATCCACTTTGTGCCAAGTTCAGCATCCAATCCGCCTCACCAACTAAAAGCAATTGACCCCACTCTTGGACTGTATTATTTCTCTGATCCTCGCTTCCTAAACCTGATGATACTCAGTGTGTGGGCCATCTACCGATGTGTTTGTCAACCTCCCTCCGAACAAACTGGTCGGTTGCTCTACCTCCTTACCTTACCCTACTCATCCGTAACGCCGTAGGCCTCGCTATCCCTCATAAGATTTGTGTCCGCGAGATCCAGAAACTCGAGGACGAGAGGCATACCCCGCGTGTTCGCCGAGCGCTTACACACTTCCTGCAGGTAACCGTGGAGACGCACGGTCTTTTCCTTGAGGTAAGCAGGGTCGAATCGGTTCCACATTCGGGTTTCCGGGAAAGGCGGAACCTGGTCGTGAGGGAAGATCTTCCGTAGCTGACGATGAAGCTTCCCAAACTCCGAGTATCGTCGATTGACAATGCGCACGCCGTCCGAAGAGGACGTGACCTGGATGGTAAAGGTGACGTACTGCTGGATCTTCTCCTCGTGTTTGATCGCATAGCCCTCGATCTTAGTCTGAAGGTACTCGCCCTTCTTGGAGCCATTGCTTGATGACACATTCGAGTCGCGATCTCTAGTCAAGAGCACTGCCGATGGACTGTTCTCCAATAGTTCCTTGTGGCGGATAACCTTGGCCTTGGGCACCTTGGAAAAGTACTCGAACCAGACATTGAACGTCGCATGGTCCCGCACACGCATGTCGACTGAGGTGCCAGTTCGTGACACGACACGGAACAAGTACATAGCTTCGTACGCGAAAATCGTGGCCTTGCGGAGCTTGAACTGACCAATAAAGTCAAGTCGTGGCGAACCTTCAAAACAGGATAACTGATTCTCTTGAAGCACCAACCAGCGGTTGTTCCAGCCTTCAAAGAAACCCTTGGCTGATTTTTCTTGAAGGAAACCAGTCTTGAGGGCTGAGAAATAGTCCACGCATTGGTCAGCTGTAGTCTCGGTCAAGTGCTTTGTCTCCACACTACAATATCACAACAACATAATCAGTGAGCAAGGTTAGAACGAGTAAGAAGGACAAAAATCACGCACGTTTTAGTGGCGCGCGCAAATGGAGCCTCTGGATGAACACTACCAAGCTTGAGGATCGTTTGTTGGATCAAACTCAGCCATTCGTCTCGCACAGGCGTCGATGGAGCCTTGAGCATATAGCTGTCCGGAACTGCCGATGACATAGGAGGGCGACGTGCTGGTGACCTCGGCAGAGAGCATGAAGCTGCTGGCGCAGCCGGTGGCTCACCTGAGATAATGCGAAGCGAGAACGAATCGTCACCGTACGTAGCCTTTGTCTGCGGTGTCAGCTTCATGACCCATTTACGCTTGCACGCAACCTCTAGAATTCGAGGTAGAATGAAGAGTCGTTCTCTGTCGATCATAACAACGCGCTCGTTGTAGAATCCTGTGCAACGATCTCGAATGCGCGCGTTCGAAGACACCATGATCTTGGTGTGTGGAGTGAGCTCGACAATATTCCGCATGAGCGTTGGAAGCGGTCGTTGAGCACTCATGTACCGATGCAACTTCTCCACCACTGGCTTGCAGATCTGCATGATCGTGAACATGATCACATCCTCGCTCATCCAGTACGACGAGTGGGAGGCCGTCGCAAATGCGATTTCCATCATACCCTGTTCGCGCTTTCGTCGCTTCATGACGTAATCAATACGGTGTGTGAAACCGTGGACCGGACTCGTTACCCGCTCAATCATTTCCTGAATCTTTGCAAACCCAAGGGTCCTTACGGAGTGGGCCTGTGTACATACATCGATGACTGAGAAACCAAACGATGTCTCCACAAACAACAGGTGGACCTCACCGAAATGAGCTGGACCGGTGGTTTATCGTGCATATCCTCCTTGATGAGAGGTTCCACACGGTACGCAATCGGGTCGATGGGGTGGAAAATGTTGTAGTATCGGGCACAGTTAGGCATCTTGATGCCCTCCTTGAAGTGGCCATCCTGCAAGTTTAATTCGCCTCGAGACAAAACCATTACAGGTACCGGCGATCTAAGAGGAGTACGTGGTCAGCACTTGCGCATCTAGTCAGGATTGAGACCGGCCTACCCGACACCGAAGAAGTTCTCAACCTTGAAGTCAAGACCAGGGAATCGCACGCCGTTGCGGGACATCTCGCCTGCCTTGTGGGTGAGAATATCATAGGTAATTACCGAGCCGAGTGAGTGTGCGAAAATCGAGATCTTGCCATCCCAGCCTGGGTGTTCGGCCATGAAGACCTGGTACTTTTGATTGAGCTGCTGGGTCACGGTGTCAACGATGAGCTGACCGTAGCGAGGTGAAAGGTAGTAGAGCACATCCATAAACGTTTCCTTGTTGAACTCACGGATGCTGATTTGACAGGTAGCGTCAGCAGCACGTTCGTTGGGTGCGATCGGCAGAAGTCGTACCTGGTGGAGCCTTCAGGGCAGATAAGATCGAAGACGTTGTCAACACCGGTTGGCTCGTGAAGATCTTCGTGCCACTCAATGGATTGCATCTCAAGCGCGATTGGGATATCACGGAACATCGTCTCGAGCATTGAGCGGAAGAGATCCCTGAAAGCGTAGTTCCCGCCCTCAAGACCAACCTGTCCATCCCATGACTTGAACTCTCCTTCCTGGAAATCGATATGCTGGCCAATGCCGTGAATGATGAACAGCAAGTGGTTGACAGTCGAAAGGCGAAGCTAGAGAATGATACATCGCGAAGTGAGAGCCATGTGCTATTAGCTACCCGGTTGGAGTGGAATACTCACCGTCGCCGGCAGCTCGTCGATATGGTCGTCCTCGCTGTCAACGTCGCTTTCATCTAGTCGCAACGCATTACCGTAAGTATGTTCCATTTGGCTCCGACGCTTACTTTCCAAAGCGATCGTACCTGGTGAGGCTTCACTGGCGTTCTTGATGTTGCTCCAGCTCTTTCCGCGGTTCGGGTCGAGCTCATGAGCTCCTTCAGGTGCAAGCAAGTGGCGGTAGTGCTGCTTGAGCAGCGGAATTCGCACTTCAGGCTTGGTGAGCAGCCTGGCAAAGTCAATGATGATCGACGAGATCTGCTCTTTTGACAGGTGGGTCATCAAGTACCCGTAGAACTCTGCAGCGGTCTCCTGCTCCGTGCCAAAGAGAAGCGCCTGGGTCTTGAAGTTTTCAAACTCATCCTCGTCATCACTGAAGATCGCCTACAGTCCAGAATCATCATCAGAAGAGCCGCCAGCGCACACGTGTCCTCTTTGCAGCAGCGCACCTGCACGCGCTCGATGACCTGGTCGTTCAGCGCGCGCGCAGCTTTCTTCGACTTGACTGGCTCGACGTCGTGGAATCCTTCGGGCAGTTCGTCGTCATCTTCCTCGTCCAGTCCATCGGAGGAATCAGTCTCCCCGGGCGAGTGCGGCCTCGCCATGTTGAAATGCGCCGGGTTCGTCGCGACCATACCCATGCTCTCCTGCGCGCAATGACCACCATGATCAGCACCACTTGAACCGATTAAAAGAAAAAAAAGCGCAGCGCAAAAGTCAGAAACCACTGAACGCACCCGGATCTTCTGCCGGAAGAGCTCGACAATGTCGGCGATCATCGAGTCGCAGTCCTGGAGCGCCGAGAGGTTGTGCCAGACCGTCTCGCGCGAGAGCGACGCGAGCTGCATGCCGTGCCACTCAAAGGGCTTCTGGCCTTCGCTCTCAAAGTTCTCGACCTCCTGCATCAAGTGCTCCATGCGCTTGATGAGCTCGAGGATGTGGCGCTTGTACTTGACGATGTACTCGCGCGGGAAAAAGGCCTTCTCGGGCAGCTCGTCGACGCTCGCGAACATGGGGACGGTGGCCGCGATGTCGGCGGACGACGGGGGCGTCGGGATCGCGAATGGCGCCGCCATGGCCGCCGTGGTGGGTCTCTCGAGGGCGCGGCGCTCGGGGCGAGGCGATTGCCGCGGACTTCTCGACGGTAATCTCCTCGAAGGAAGCCTCCTCCGTCGGGGTGTGAGTCATCAGAGTGATGGTCGTTGGCGCTTCCAAAAGGGATCAATTGACTGAACCCTGTACTCAGATCTGAGGCGTGTACTCCGGACGACGGAGTGATATCCATGCGACGTCACCACCATGATCACGAAGGAGCGGCGATTACGGCCGACGGGAGAGCTGTATTACTTCTTGCCCTTGGTCTCTATCCAGGTCATGTAGTCGTCGATGAGTACAGGCCATGCCTCGTTCTCGTCGTAGTTGTCGTACGAGGTCTGCACTTTGAAAAAGAACTCGATGAGCAGGTCCCACGTGTCGCGCGTCACGCCCTTGCACGGGTTCTTCTCGTTCAGGAACTCGAGCCAGTCGGCCGTGAGCTTGGGGAAGCGCTTGGAGAGCAGCAGCTCCCACATCGGCGTCGCAATGTCAATCGCAAGACTCTTCTGGCCGGGCTCTTTCGAAAACCCGAAGCAGAACGAGTAGAACTTTTTGAAATCGCTGTCGCTTTCGATGAGCTTGGGCAACTTGGGCACCTCAACCTTGAGCTTCTCGACCGAGTCGCAGCGCAGCGCCTTCATACCGCGCGTCCACTCCTTGCGTGTGAATGCGCACATGTACGCGGCCTCCATCTTCCAAGCGATCACGAGCACGCCGATATCCTGAGGATCGACGCCGACGTCTTCGCAAAACTTGAGGATACCGTCCTCGTTAATCTGATCTTCTTCGTCATCGGCATCTACAGCGCCTCGTGGATAAGGAACAAGCTCGAACATTCGCGCCAAGGTTGACAAAGACGACTCACCTGCGTACTGGTCGAACCATGCTTCAATCGCTTCTGTGGAGACTGGGGAATCATTGTCACTACCGCCAAACACGGGGTGAGGATCTCCGACAGGCAGAAAAGAAGCACCGCCACGACTCACTCTGAGTTGACCGCCTCGCCGCCGTTCGAGTAGAAGTTGTCGACGGCACGCATGAGGTCCCACTTGAACATCTCGAGGTACGAGCGCGCCGTGCTGTCCCTACATCCATCACGAAGACAGAAGAAAAAAAAACACACAGAGCCACTCTCTCATGAGACCCTCGGCGCGTCGCACACATCGTGGGTACACTCGCTCACGTACGAGGCATTGGTTGTGTTCTTGAACCGCTCGACTTTGTCTTTCTTGTCTTTGGTCAAATAGGACGACTGGCACAGCGAGAATTGGTCATCAGCATCACGGCCAATACGGTGATTTCGCCCTCGGGCTCGACGCGCGTCGTGAGGGGGGAAGCTCACCATTGTGGCGGGGGATGGCGAGGGAGAGCCGAGTCCCTTCTTGGCGCTTTTGAGATTAGGGGCTCGAGGTGAGACCTGGGTTTGGAGTCATAGAGCTCGAATAAGAGCCCCTCAGTGGGTGCTGGTCTCTTTCTGTGATGTGGTGCACACGACTACTACTACCACAATGAGAGGACCAACCGTCTCGAACATGGAGACTTCTTGGTGATGAAGTGACGAGACATTGAAGTGCACGAGAGGACAACGTAATAAAGGGGGTCAAATGAGTCGGGTGTTCTTTTTATGGGAGTTTGGGATCGTATCGAGCGAGGCCACATGCGCCAAGCGAAGCTAAAATAATCAAGAGTCGCAGCAAGCGACGGCGAGCAAACGGGGGGAGACACCTAAAGTATACAGCAGGGGGGGGGAGGGAGAGCAGGTCGGTCAGACCCAGTGGGCCGTGGTGATGAAGCGGCCGCCTTCGCGCACGCGGTTCGTCGCGACGTTGCTGCGCCCCGAGTACCGCGGTCCGCGCTTCCAGTTTCTCCGGTGGCGCTTCTCGAGGTATCGGTGCAATGCAAACTTCTTGTACGGCGACTTGTCGCTCTTGCAGATCCAGCACGAGGCCGCGTCGTGGCGGTAGCCGACGTCCTTGACGGGCGCCTTCGTCTTCTCCTCGCACGGCTTGGGCGACACGTCCGCGCGCAGGCCCGGCACGGTCGTCACCGGCTTCAACGTGAAGCTCGGCGCCCCGAAGCCGAGATCCATGCGAGGGATCGCGACGCGCGGGATGCGCGAGTCCAAGTTCTTGAAAACCGGCGTGCGGATCAAACTGCGCGGGTCGAGCGGCGCCTGCGTGGCCCAGGTCGGCGCGGCCGGCACGATCGGCACCGAGGGCACGTAGTCCTCGTCGTCGTCGTACTCGTCCTCGTCGTCCATGGCCTCGTCAGCATCGTCGTCCGAAGCCTCGACCGCCGCGTGCTCGAGCGCCTGCTCGGCAGCGAGCGCGTCGAACATCGACGAGAGCTCGTCGACGTTCACGACATCCTTGTCAAGGTCGCCGATCCAGTCACCGGCAACTTCGGCACCAGTGGCCACATCTTCTTCGTCGCACGGCAGCGGGAAGTCGACAACGCCGCCCTCGAGCTCCTCAAAGATGGCCGAGAGGTCCTCGACGTCGCGCGCGAGCTTGTCGTCGTTGACCTTGTCGAGCAGGCCCTCGGTCGAGGTCGCAAAGAGCGCGGCGTCGCGCTTGGTCACGGGCAGCGGCGGCAGCTCCTCGCTCCAGGTCGTGGCCGGGTCATGAAGCCAAACGGTCGCGGCGTCGCGTTCCACTTGGCTCAGCATCGTGTTCTCCTTCTTGTTCTTCTTCTTCTTCTTGTAGTAGTTCTCCTAGTTTGGTCGAGCGCGTCTGTCGTCTCGGGTCTTTCTTGCTTCTCTTTGTTCACGTGTTCATTCGAGGAAACCATCCTTCCAGTATCCAGTCTACCTTGTCATCCTTTTCTCAAGCTCGTTCCACCTCTTCCAGTGACGTTCGCAGCTTCCTCCAGTCTCGATATTTGTGTCACCAGCAGCGTGTTCTCCATTTAGGCAATCGCGCTCGTGTCGTTTGTTCTTCGTGTGGTGTTAAGCATACTCAGAAAGCATCTTCTCAACCCACGCACAAAAACAAACCGGCAGGAGGCAAAAGTCGGAGAGCGTCTCTAGTGCACCATCGTGGAGGTGGCTCCTTCGCGGAAAGACAGACCCGGACTTAGAAAGACATAGTCTCCCTACAGTTCTTGTCGCAGTTACTTGCGGCGGCTTCTCGGGGCGTCCGGCGGGGGGGAGGGGGCCTTTTGCGGCGAATGCGGAAATGGCGATTCGCGAATCGCGCGAGAGCCGGCGGCGCAGTCAACACGGAGAACCGATATGCAGTTTCACAGGTTCGCGGAACCGTTCCGCTGGTTCTTGTGAGCAGGAGCGACCTGACTGCGCATTCCACAAGAACGCGATCGAGTCTCACGGGGCCAACGCTGGGATGGCACGAGGACCAGCACTCGCTCAAATCCCAAAGTTTCCCCAGTGGAATGTTATTGGGGAGAAAACGGTCTTTGCGGGATTCAATTTGGTGCATTTGCTGTTGTAAGTGATGATAAAAAGAAGGGAAGCTCTTGTATAATAATTCATCATGGCCGGGTTCTGCGCCAGTGCGACAGTGTTGAACACCTACACTCTCTCGACCCACGACTGAACTTTTCGCCTCAACCCATCAGGGCCTTACCTTTCTAGTTACAATAACCCCCCCCGGGGGTTCCTCTTCCTCGATGATCCGTACTTAACACGACTCTTCCAGTATTGCACTCTTGTGTTTCTTTCGTTTGCATCTCTTCCCACAGTCCAAAAAAGTTGGCGCCAAAACCATGGATCGGTACCAACGCATCGAGAAGGGCGGGTCCATCGGCGAGGGCACCTACGGCGTCGTCTACAAGTCGCTCGACCTCAAGACCAACGAGGTCGTGGCGCTCAAGCGCATCCGCCTCGAGACCGAGGACGACGGCATCCCCAGCACGGCGCTGCGCGAGATCTCGGTGCTGCGCGAGCTCGAGCACCCCAACATCGTGCGGTGCGTTGGTGTTGGCGTTGGAATCGACGCCAACAAAAAAACTTATGTTTTTTTGTTGCTGGTGATGCAGTTTGCTCAACTGTCTCCAGGAGGACGGCAAGCTCTTCCTGGTCTTCGAGTTCGTGGACAAGGACCTCAAGCGCTTCATGGAGCACAAGCTCTCGGGGCTCGACGCGCCGCTCATCAAGGGGCTGCTCTACCAGCTGCTGCGCGGACTCGCGTTCTCACACTCGCGCGGCATCATGCATCGGTATGGCGAAACAAAACATAATTTTTCTCTTGGCGTCGACTCGCCAACTTATAAACTTTGGTTGTCGAACAGCGATCTCAAGCCGCAGAACTTGCTCGTGAGTCTCAACGGCAAGCTCAAGATCGCCGACTTCGGGCTCGCGCGAGCCTTCAGCATCCCTGTGAAGAAGTACACGCACGAGGTCGTCACGCTCTGGTACCGAGCGCCCGAGATCTTGCTCGGCCAGGAGGTCTACTCGCCTCCGGTCGACATGTGGTCCGTCGGCGTCATCTTCGCCGAGATGCTCACCAAGAAGCCGCTCTTCCCCGGGGACTCGGAGATCGACCAGATCTACCGCATCTTCCGGTACGTGGCCGATGCAAAATTAAGTTTTTTCTTGTCGTTTTTCTAATGTGAGGATGGTTTGATTCATGCACAGAGTGCTGGGTACGCCGGACGAGTCGGTGTGGCCAGGTGTGACGAAGCTGCGAGACTACGCGCCGACGTTCCCCAAGTGGAGAAAGAAAAACCTCCGCGAGGTCTTCCCGCAGCTCGATAGCGACGGCGTCTCGCTGCTCGAAGCCATGTTACGCTACGACCCGGCGACGCGCATCAGCGCGAAGGAGGCGCTTCGTCACCCTTTTTTCGACGACGTCGACTCGGAGTATGTCTAACCAAATACTCGCTTCGAAGAGTTCAGGTTGCACGGTGCGTCATCGTAGTCTAGATCGTTTCCATTTTATCCTCTTTCCTTCGTAAGTACGTTGAGAACACGCTCTATTTACACGCCACGTGATTTTTCATTCGTTCCACAGGCTGCTTATGTCGTCCTCTGCGTTAGCACGAAGAAGAGACTGTGTCCGCTGGGGGTCCGTCAAATCTTCAAGCTCGCCTGTCTCTAGTTGGCCTACCACATGCAAGGATGAAGGGAATGCCGAGTGGATTCCATAGGCTGCGAGATCGGCGATCGATACGCTCGACTGCCAGTCTGCACGACACGCAGGCAAGGATAGAACCTGGGAATCCATGATAGACTTTGAGGAACACTACAGTACCTGGCGGCTCCGAAAACCTTTCCGCAAAAGTCAGATGATCCAGCAACGGATCGCTGACTTTGATGTCTTCAGCAGGCCTTCCCGCGTCAAAGTCGTCCTCTTCCGAAGGCGGAAGCTGGCCATTGACGAGCACGACATACCGCGATGGATACGCAGCTGAGAATGGCTCTGACGTGAGCTGGGCATCGGGCTCTGTCGAGTCTAGCACACGAGTGGGTGAGGTGTGAAAGAGGACCTATCGCTTTAGACATCATACCTTGCTGGAGTTGAGAAGGGCGGCGGATGTCTGACTGCTGGAGTAGAAACTCCACATCGCTAATGCTGCTCAAGATATCATTCAAGAACGCATCGCGATCTATCGGCAATTGCAGGCCGCTTTCGTCCACGAGTGATAGGAATGGATTCTCGACTGCTTTGCTGCCATTCACATCCAGCGGAACTTCGGATGGAAGGGGAGCTTCGCAGCGCTTACTGATGCCATGTGCCTGTACCGATCTCTCGGTTGGTTTTCCAACTTGATGGACCGGAGTGACCTCTTCCTTATCTGGTGCTTGAATACCATGGGGATCCGAGTAAAGCTCTAACTCGTTTGGGCTATGACAGCTAAGATGTTGGCCGCTTTCGCCTTGGTTACGACTTTGACTGCTCGCCTCGATCCAGTCACGAGATGCATGAGTGTGATCTACCACGCCGAGATTCGAGGGAATTTTTTGCTCGTGTGATGGAACGCAACAATCCCTCCGAAGCAGAGGAGCAGCACCTTGTTCTCCGTGTTGTCGGTGGCCACCTTCATTTACTGGTCGGCTCGACTCCATTTCGCGGGCTTCCATTGCTCTTTGGAAGGCACTTTGATGACCAGAAGTCTTCGGTTTTCTCCTCAAGCTTTCAGATCTGAGCAATCCTTGAAACTTCTTCAGCTTTGCTGTCTTTGCATGACTCTGTTGTCGCTGGAGAAAGCCCATAATCACGTCCAAGTCTTGTGTCCGTTTCGTGAGCATCGATCCTCGTCCCTCCATTGCAAATACGAGCATCAGGAACTTGATGACAATCACCAGCTCGGCGTCGCGGCTGTGACTTGGTTCATCGCACCACTGGAGTCTAAGCGCACACCGCACGAGAACCTCCACAAACTGAGGGAAGCTGAGGAGTATCTCGGCGCCTGTATGAGAGTGTCGAGACCCGCTTGCATCAAACGCAGTGTCTAATTCGCGTCTGTCGAAGAGCTGCGGGTGGATATTGCAGTGCTTCATCAGCAACAAAAACATTGTTCTATCCATGAGTCCACCTCGGATACTAGCAGTATTCTCTGGTCTCCACGAGAAGAATTGTTGGAGCTGCTTTTGGTACTTCCGGAAACACTTCAGCAGCTTGGGCAGGCTAACGATGACTTCTTTCGGCAGCTCTGCGCGTATCCAAAAGGGACGATTCGCTGAAGAATGTAAAGCCGTCTTCCCGAACCGTAGCCGGAGGTGAGTATTCACGAGCCACGAAGATGGATCCACTTTGCTCTGACGTTTTGCGGTGGATAAATACGAAGGATGTGTGAGGATGAATTGTTGGAGTAGCTCGTTGAGCTGGGTCCTTGGTTCTTGAATCCCACTCGGCACTCGCTGGATCGCGCGCTCCATAGCAGTGATGAAGCATCCGGTCTCAAACAAGCCCAGATCTCGAAGCATGCAGAAACCTCGTGCTTCAAGCCAGCCATTCAAATTGCTAGGCTCACTCATGGTGTCTCGCTTTTGGGCGTAGTAGGTGACTATCGATGTCATGACTTCATCAGGGTCAACTTCGCTTGTTTGATCACCAATTCCGGTCTTCATGTCGTCGAGCACGGAACGGAAGATTGAGTTCGCCTGTACCTCCTGGTGCCGTGCAATATCCAAAATATCTGCCAGTTCCTCGCTCGCCTGGAGAGGTTTAGTTCTTATCACTGGTTTTGTGGTTCGAGTTGACATTTTCCCCTCTGTCTGATGAGGTCTCAGTGACTGATCTGCCGTGTACAAGACTGGCGCGGAGGGTAGTGTGCGATCGCGAACACAGTTTCCACGATTCGATTCACGCAGAATGCAGGCGGTGGGTGGTGCAGGTGCGACGACCGAGGTCGTTTTGGTGACGAGAGGATGGCGAAGCTCCTGGGCCGGCGGTCTGGTTGGGCTGTATGGATCCATGGACGCGATAGATTCTAGAGACAAAAGTGGGCCATTATCTTCGCTGTCCAGGCGAAGTGGGAATTTTGGAAAGGAAGGAGCTCCTATTCTAGCCTGAGGAGACTTGGGCTCGTCATCGTAAAATGGAAGCTCTTCTACCTGTGTTGGAGGTTCTCTTCGGCTCTGGTTTTGATGCTGTTGAATTTGCATAACACTAGTCACTGCTTTGAAATCTCCGCGAAGTGTTCGCTGAGAGGTGTTTTGACGAGGTACAGCTCGAGAAAGTTTTTGAGCGCCCCTTGTTACTGGATTCGGGTCGACATGGTGCCTGGCCATTACTTTGGAGCTTCGATGAAGATACGAACTCGTTTGCATGTCGGGGTCGACCATTCTCTCACTCCTCCTCCCACGACCAGTGGCCGATGGGAGATCGAAAAGTGGCTTCTCGTTGCAAGGCAATCTCACTCGTTGTGAAAGCTTTGCTGCGTTTGATCTTGTCGTGCCCAGTGTTGTGGGGAGTTGTCTCGATGACCCCGCGATGCGGTTGATCGACATATTCTGTACACTTCTCCTCGCATCTTCGAGAAGCCGTTCTTGCTTTCTGTGGACCACCTGGCGCCACCAGTTTTGGAAAATCCTAGAGCACACACGGTTGCGATACCAGCACTCGGCGCTGAAGAGATCCGAGAGTTGGCGGCGGCGCCATCTATTGAACCACAAGCGCACGCTGGATCGCCTATACTTGCTTCTCGTTGCTTCAGCAGTCTGAATCTCAGCGAGAATACTTCGACGACTGAGCGCAATTCGTTCTTGCTGATGTTGGCGAGACTTTGTTGCCGAAGTCCAGGTTGAAAACGTCGACGCAGTCAGTCGAAGGGTGCGCCGTCTGTGGAAGAAGCGGATTCGCTTCCCCAGATCGTTGTTTGTTGCCGCGGCAATGACGCTGAATGTATGCCATTTCTTCAAAATCTTCTTTGCCATGCAAAAGGTTCTCCAAGCGACAAAACAACATCTCAGAAGTCGCTGCTCGCTTCGACGTTGTAGATGATGCGCAGACCCTCTTAATAATACCAACCTCTTCCACCTCAGCCAGAATCGGTGAAGTGGAGACGTTGATGGGTATAACCCGAAGACTTGCCGGTAATAATGAAGTTTCATCTTGCGCTTGGAGATTCGAGTATGCTCTTCATGCCACACATCCCAGCAAAACCGCTGCCAAGACCTTTGGCGACTCGCCTCCAACCTACGCAGACCGCTTATTTGGCGAAACCTTGTCGCCCATCGCCAGTAGTAACCTTCGACGAGCCGTCTGTCGTGGAGCGTGTAAATCTGCTCCAAACGACGACGTTGTAGGGATCGACTGCGAGCAAACGTGTGCCAAGATGAAAGAGCGCTGGATTCACTACGCTTGCAGTGGAAATGATGGGCTCGGAGGCGCAGATCGTGTTTCTCTCGTCGCTTCGACGCGTAACACCTCCACCAGTCAAATGCAGCGGCTTGCATTCGGGTGCAAAGTGTTTGGCGCCTGGCGTGAGCTCTTGAAACTACGAACACTCGCCTTCTCCATGCCTGGAGAAACTGATGGATAATAAATCGCAGCCGGTTGAAATACATGCGTTCCATCTCTAAGTTGATGAAAACAAACCGGCGCCACCTCGTCCACCAGCGCCACTTGGGGTTCCACACTGAGCGAGAATAAGTTAGCCGTGTGGAAAAGTATGTCACCTTTCCATCAAGCTCATAGTGTCGTCGGACGTAATTTCTCCACTCCGTGAACACGAGACGTTTGAGAAAGCACCGATGACGCACACGAATATGACGAGCTGCCGAATTTTGAACGCACTTGCGATCGACGGCTAGAGATAAAGCGAGAAGCCCTGATAGGAGGTGGTGATGGAGGTGATGGCGTGTGGCCTGGACGATTTGGTACTTGTGAAGCCTCCTCCACGCTGTATGGCGACGCCAGGCAGTCCAAACACCGATGATCGCCGAGCGGAATTGCATCTGTTGTGCACGTAGCTTCTTCGCTCTCCATTCGTGGCGAAAACACCACACGAGTCGCCACGTCGCCAGCACTTTACCAAAAGTGATGGCTTGCACTCGCTTAGCCAGTGCCATTTCCTGTTGCCGCTGCAAGTGATATGCAAGAAGACCGTCCGTCCAGACGCGAAGAAGAATACGCCTCCGTGCGATGCCATCGGCTGTCCGAAACAACTGGGTCATTCGCGAGTGCTCTACGGTCCAATCTCGGATGGCTCGCAAAGCGCGCCTCCGTTGTCGCAAGTGAATCTCGTTCGTGGCCTTGCGAAAGCGGGTCGACTCGCTGGCCCACAGCTTCCAAACGCCGAGATACCGTGTCAGAATCGCCTCCGGGTGCCAGAGCGTACTCGTCCGTCCGAGATCAACAGCTCTGACAGCGACACTCCATGCTCTTAAGTGTTCTCGCTGTATCCTCTGCGCCACCCTTGCTTGTAAAACAACGATTCGCCGACCGTGGTGGAGAGTCGCATTCCAAAGTGTAAAGTACTTTCCTCTGGAGAGAACCATCCGAACCCGCCACGATTGGAGGTGCTCGCGCTGCCGCGCATCATTGAAGAGTCGCCACCGTCGAAGCAGCCTCCTCAGTCGCTCGCGTACATGATGTCCATGCAGCTCAGCAGCAAGCTCGCATCTTTTCTGTCGCTGCAACTGTTCGACTCGAATGAGATCCAGGAAACCTCGAAACAAAACGCGGCGGCGTCGCCTGTGGAAGATCATAACCCGCCACTCGAGCCAACAAGATCGGAGAACGTGGTGGCGGCGAAATGCTGTAACCTTGTGCAGCTTCTTCCGGTGGTGTTGGCTCCACGCCACGAAATCTCTCCACCGCCTCCAGGTCCTATCTCGGCGGAGTCGATTGAACAACGGAACCTTGCGCCCTTCAGCCGCCAGAAACCTCGTCACACGACCGTGCAGCGATGCCCACGCTGCCCAGGAGTGCAGTGCACGCGTAGCTCTCCAGTGGATGAGCTGGTGCCACCGTGCGTCGGTCAAACGCCGATTATACACGGCACAGTGCCACTTCCCAAGCACGCGGCGCTTCACGAGACGCTGTCCGAGGACTCTGGCTCGCGCAAACTCCTGCTTCCGCTCTATCCGCTGCTTCCACGCCGTGAACCATCGCTGCTGAATTACTCTCGCATCATCTCGGTGGTCCTTGCGCGTCTGCAAGAGGCTCTTCCGTGCGGAGAAAGTGTGCCTTTGTTGTTCGTCCAATGCGGTTGACAGCGGCGACAGCGGCACGCGCACGAGGCCTCCAGTCACCTGAGACTCTATGGGTCTTGTGTGGATCCGGCTGAGCGGCTCGTACGGCTGCACCGGCGCGTACGGAGCGAGCTGCGAGTGCTTACGCGCGAGCTCGCCACTCGTCTGGAGACTCGTCTGCTGGAGGCCAGGGGCCGCCTCCAGCGCTGCCGGTGGCGGCAGTCGGTTGAGAAAGGCGTGCGGATCGTTCTCTTCCTCGCCCGCGGGCTGCTGCAGCACGCCGAGCCGGTAGAGACGCGCGAGCTGCGACCGCGCGAGTGCCTCGCCGGTGTCCATTTCTCGCCGAAAGGCCACTTCAATGGGGCTCGTAATGTTGTGTAACTCAACATAACGGGGTGTTGTGTTGCGAGAATGGTGCAGAGCTCTTCAAGAGCTCAACCGTCGTCGGACAAGCCTTGTCCGACATGGTGCACAGCGTCGCCGCCGCTCACTTGGTATTTGGAGCACGCAGAGAGAGAGAGAGAGAGAGAGAGAGAGAGAGAGCCCTTGACGACTCGAGGGTGGATTTTCAAGTTACACAAGAGAAGGAAAAGCAAAAGCATTCACGCAAGAGCGACCTCATTCGCTAACGTCTACAAAGCGGCGACTCGCTTTTAGTGGTGGGCCGACTCGGGCGAGTACTCGAGCGTCGTGAAGTTGCGGAGACGCAGGGTCTCGGCGTCTTGGCGGTGGCCAAGGTTGAGGTAGTTGGTCATGATCTTGTTGATGTACGTGTTCTCGTGGAGACCCTTGCACATGCGCTCAAGGACAAGAGGACCCATGCAGTGGAGGTCAACATCCGTGCCGACGTGGCCCACCGTGGTCCAGCCGATCTGAGCAGGCAGCGAGATGATGTGGCCGAGCTCGATCATGACGTTGTTGAGGTCCTTGCTCTTGTCGACGGCCGTGGCGATCTCGGCCTCGAGGGCCTTAGTGTCGACACCAGCGAACGACGTGACGTTGGTGTATGTCTTGAGCAGATCCTTGGACGAGTCGAGCAGCGACTGCTTGCAGGCAGCGGCGTCCGTGCACGCCTTGAGCACCGGCGTGAGCTTGTTCATCATGAATTCAGTCGACGCCTTCTGGAGCTGCAGCGCCTTCGGCTGCCACTCGTACAGCGAGCCGCGACCGAGGGTGAGGCCACCGGTGCCGTGGTCAGCGCACGAGATGAGACCGACGTTCTGGTGGTTGGACACGTAGTCCTTGACGACGCCCACCGTCTCGTCGAACGTGATCGCCTCCTTGGCCATGGTGCCCGGATCGTTCGAGTGGCCAGCGTGGTCCACGCGGGAGCCCTCGATCATGAGGAAGAAGCCGTTCTTCTTGGCCGTCGGGTTGTTCTTGAGGATGCTCAGGATCGAGTCGACCATTTCCGGGAGGCTTGGCTCGCGGTCCGTCTTGCCCTGGCCCGCGGCCTGCTGCTCACGAGCACGGTCGACCTCGTACGACATGTGGCTGTTGTGGAAGATGCCGAAGACACGGAGCTTGCCCGAGGCTTCGTTCGCAGCCTGGTACTGTGCGAGCTCGCCGTAGTTCTTGACGATCGTGTACCCAGCGCTCTTGAGTTCGTTGTACATGTCTTCCGTGAAGTACTTGCCACCGCCGCCGAGGAGGAAGTCGAGGTTCTTGTTGGCGACGTATTGCTTGGCGATCGTAGCCTCATCATCACGCTCAATAACGTGGGAAGCGAAGGCCGCCGGCGTCGCGTGGGTCACACGCGAGGTCACGATCATGCCCGTGACCATGCCACGCTTCTTGGCGGCCTCCAGAATCGTACCAAGCGGCTGCTGGAAGTGGTCAACACCGATTCCCTTGTCGTAGGTCTTGAATCCGGTCGAGTAGGCCGTGGCCGAGGACGCCGAGTCCGTGATGTACGAGGTCGATGAGTGGGTCTGCACCTGCCCCATGAGCAGCGGGTCGATGTGGAGACGCGTCTTGAGCGACGGGTCCAGCACCGTACGCGCGAGCGTGAAGATGTTGGGGCCCGTGCCGTCCGGGATCATCATGATCAGCGAGCGAGCATCGTTGATGTTCTCATCCTCGCCGTAGTCGTAGTCAAGCGTCTTGTACTCGAACGTGCGTCCAGCTGAGATGGACTGCGGCAGCACAAAGGCGAAGAGCGCGAGCAGGCAGAACTTCATGTTGGGCTTCCTGGACTTGAGCGGAGCTCGACAAGTTGAAGAATGAGAACACGGCTTTGGTCTCGAGCGGCGTCCCGCGCGTGTGGCCCGCAGCGAGTGTCAGTCGCTCCCGCCCAGTCCTTCCGCGCAGACAAGCGTCAAGGAACGGCGGCGGCGCATCCCGCTGCGTCTTGTCGATGCAAGTGATCCGTGAAGATTCGACTAAGGGCTGCTAGTCGATCGAGCAATCGGTATCCGATCCTGTCGAGGAATAGGTTTTCACAGTTTTCACACAGTGCAATATCGAATCAATGTGGATCTGCTTGTGATTCGATACGTATTTAGAAAGGTTTTGGAGCTGCAGAGCGCTCGGGATTCATTCGGGCAACTTTGAATCTTCAATGGCCCGGACCTTCGCGATGTCGTGGGTGCCTGTCAACTCTCCTTCCCGCATTTTACACTCTCACACATCAAAAGCACCAGTCGCAACCGCCCCAAAATCCCCCAGAAGCTTGCGTCGCCTGCCACTCCCGGAGTAAGCATTTCGTAAAATGGGTTAAGAAATTCATCCCTTCTTGAATTGCGCGACAACAGCACTCGCGCGTTGGGAGTTCAATGCCCGTCCGTGGCCTGGAGACAGGCTCTGAGGTCCCATTCTGCTGTGGAACATCCTAGGATTCGGCGGACCATCGCGTCAGTCTCACATAGGCGTCGTGGCGTGTGCGTGAATCTCGAAACGAAAGTGGGATTAATTACGCGTGGCCGTGTGGCGGTTCCCAAAACCCTGTTTTGGATACCGTAAAACAGTGTTACATAATACCGTACCCATCTGAGTCCGGGTTACACTGACGTTCGTCCTGGCTGTCTGGGTCCTGTGACGTAACCGGAAGCCCCATGAGCAGCTCCTCCCATTGCAGATTCCCACCTTCTCCTCCTCCTCCTTCATGACGGCGACGACTCCAGCGGCCGCGGCCCCGTCTGCCGCCCCGACGACCTGCAGCGGCGGCACGTTCGTGCCGTGGGTGCCGGTGGTGGACGGCGTCTTCCCGCTGCAAGCGGCGCCCGGTTTCTTCGTCCAGGGCGACGAGAACGTCGCGGACCCGCAGCACTACCCGCCTCGACTGGGCCTGCTGCCCAAGAAGACGTGGTCGGACGTCGACACAGCGCTGGGCGAGAAAGACGCCAAGCTCGTCATCTTTTTGCGCCACGGAGAAGGGCTCCACAACGCCGACAAGGCCAAGGTCGGCAACGACGCGTGGGACACCGAGTACCAGTACAAGGCCGACTACATCGATGCGCCGCTCACGAGTGCGGGCGTGCAGCAGGCCAAGGACGCGCGCGTGATGCTCGAGGAAGAGCTCACGAACGGCGGATTGAAGCTCGACGTTGTTCTGGTCTCACCGCTCGAACGGACGTTGTACACGTACGAGCACGCGTGCGCTGGGCTGCCGCTTGATGCCCCAGTCGTAGCCATGGAGATCGTCAGGGAGACGCTCGGCGTATGTCCGTGTGACCAGCGCACGACCACAGCGCCGAAGCGAGCCGCATTCCCACATATCGACTTCAGTTGTATCGCCGACGAAGATGATCCGTGGTGGAAGCCCGACCATCGCGAAAGTGACGAGGAGATCGATGCTCGCGCGAGGCGATTCCTGCAGCAGGTCTTCCGCGACCGCAGCGAACGCCGCATCCTCGTGGTTTCGCACAGCGGCTTCACACGCGCCTGTCTGCGAGTGCTCGGCCACCGGTACTACCGCCCATCAAACGGCGAGTTGGTCCCAGTCATCATCCACGCAAAAGCGGCACACTCAGATGAACTGTAAGACACACCTAAACATGTAGATCCAAATGCGCACTTTTATTTTTACGAGAGGACAGGCAAGGCAGCGACTCGAATCTCTTAGAAAGGTCCATCTCCTTCAAGTGGCTTCAACATCACCTCTCCATTCTATCGCCATCCACTTCAATCCATCGAACTTTCGACTTTGAGAGCGACAGGTGTGGTCCTCACGCGACATGTTCGCTCCTGCTCATCTCTTCGTGCGTGCCTTCAGCTCGAGATTCGCGCTACAGTGTAGTCGGACCAAGGATGGCCTCGCGACTGTCCTGTTGCTGGCTTCTTCTGAACGCCACTATCGGCACTCTGGTCGTTGGTGATACCGTCTCGCTCCGGTTTGTGCCCGGTTATTTCGTGCAGAGTCTGAATGGCTCGCGAGCAGTTCGTCCTCCGAACTTCGGACTCCACCAGGACGTGACCTGGTCCGACGTGTACAAACGCATTGCGAAGTCTCCACTAAAGGCGAAACTGATCTTGCTGCTACGTCATGGGCAGGGAACCCACAACGTTGCGATCGACAAGTACGGAAGCGACGCGTGGAATTTGTATCTGCGCGCACTATCAGTGTTTACCGACGCACCGCTGACGACTTTGGGTATCGAGCAGGCCCGGAACGCGTCGATGGAGCTTGTAGAACAGATCGAGAAAGGACTACGCGTACACCAGGTTGTGGTCTCGCCTTTGGACAGAGCCTTAGCGACCTACAATTCAGCGTTTGCCTCTCTGGGAAGCATTCCACACCGCGTCGTTGAAAACGCACGGGAAACACTTGGGGTGTACACTTGCGACAAGAGACGCACGATCACCGAGAAGAAGAGAGACTTCCCAAAATTAGATTTTAGCGGCGTTATGACGGACGTGGACGAGCTGTGGTCGCCGACGCACCGAGAGACGGACAATGAAAACGATATACGAGCTGGAAGTTTTCTGTCTGAGCTGATGGGACATCCTGGTGCCAACACGATTGCGGTGGTGACGCACAACCTCTTTAGCGCGGCGTGTCTTCGCATACTCGGTCATCCACCGTACTCACTCGCGACTGGCGAATTTCTGCCTGTTCTCATTGAATCGACTGCCTAAAGGGCCCACTTACTCTCCTCCCCTCTCATTTCTCGTGTTATACGCGTCCGTTTATTTGTCTTGCTTGTCAAAATAGTCTGCCGCCCACTTGCGCGTCGTGTTGTCCAGCACCGTGTCGACGAAGTGGTCGATCGGGTGGATGATCAGCGGGATCACGCCCAATCCGATCGCCGTCGGTGCCCAGCGACGCAGCACGGGCGACTGCTGGAGCGTCTTGTTCGCGACCGCCGAGCTCGCTGCCACCACGCGGTTGATCGTGAAGCCCGGGATCGCAACGCTCGCCTACAACAACCCCAAACATCGTTAGACGTCGACCACCCAGCAAAGCAAATCAACGACCGCGCACCAGCGTCTGCCAGAACAGCGTGTCGACCGCCGCGTAGTTACGCAGCGCGTCGCGCCGGTCGTCGCTCAAGCCCTGCGCCTGGGCCGCGTCTCTAGCCTTGGTGGCCTTGTCGTGCGTGTCGCCGAAGACGTAGCAGAACGCGAGCGCGTACGACGGGCGCACGAGCCAGGGCGCGAGCGGGCGGAAGGACTCGCCGAGCTCGTTCGAGTAGCCGAGGTAGCGCACGAGCGAGTCGCGCCAGATGTCCTCGCCGCCGGCGTTCTGCGTCATGGGCTTCGGATCTTGTGAGCAGCTCAAGGGATGACACAGTTGATAAGCGGCGTATCTACTGAGATGACACCGTAGAATATGCTATATCAGTGAGTAATGTAACATATGCTGTTGAATCGGTACAAGATTCTCTAGCTTCAGTGCAAAGTTCAAATGTATCTCTATACAAAGGTTATCTGTTTTGAAAGTGAACTATTTATTAGGTCGGTAAGCAAGTGATATCCATTAGAAGAGGGTTTTGTCGAAAGCAGTTCGACTAGGCTGGCATCCAGCTCTCGAAGAAGCTGCTCGACTCGAGTGTCTGACCAACGGCGCAATCGATGAGGCGATGTCCCAGTCACCATTGAATGTTTTGTGGTTGAGACGATGCCTCCGCTGTTGGATCGTTCTTCGTCGCCACGATGCAAGTGAGACCAGTGGAGGAAGGTGGAAGCGAGGGACCGTTGTAGCCACAGACCCAGTTTGTCTGAGTTTCAAACCTTTCAACTCGAGCACTCTCTTGCATTCGCAGCAGACAACCCAGAGGTCGTTTAGTTGAACATTCGGGAGGTTATGGGCGTTTGAATGTTCTGTGGTAGACCACCCAGACACTCTGAAACGAGTAGAACGAACACCCGGAGTTTCCCGTGCATGTGTGTGGCGGGGGGCTACGCCGCGTGCCCCGTCCGGGAAACCCCGGGTCGTGGATTCTTCTCACGCCATCGCAACACCTAGTTGTCACCAAGCCATGGGAAACAACTCGTCGCTCCCGTCTTGGTCATCCCAGACCCTAGCTCTCGGACTAACTGCTTTGTCGAGCGCCTCCCATCATGAGAATGGACTTCCGCGGATCGATGCAAGAGTTCCCGCGGAAGGAAATCCTTCCACGCAACAGAACTGGGAGACAACGAATCTTGGCGTTCATTGAAGAGCTCAAAGCGTTGGGGTTCTTTTTCCGCATCCGATCACAGCCCCGGAAGCGGACTGTTCCCTCCGCCACTCTTTTTGGAAGGAGGTCCTCGGTCCTCGGGCCTCTGGTGTTGATGTCGACATGCCCCGTCCATTGCAAACGGCTCTTTACGCGATGGAACTTCAAGTCCTTTTGCATAATCAAGGACAATCCAGCTGGGATCCTCTGCACCCATTGACAACTCAGTACACTACTACATTCTCCCCATTATCCAAGTAGTCAACTCGACAATTCCCATTCCCAACCGAGACCTACTGATCGTCATCCACTGATTTACACTTTTCTAGTTGATTAATTAGTTGCGACCGAGTGTTGAAGTCAGCAATGCTGCCCATCACGACCATCACAGCAGATGATGACCGCCGAGTGTCACGTCGGAATTAACCAGCAGTTACAAAGAGCAACCATGATCTAGGTCTCCGATCTATGAGGCCACAGGTCGACTCTCCGTAGAGTGGCGTTGTGTATTTCATCCTGTGGCTTCCCACCTTCGTCGGTCGAATTCTTCCCGAGACAATAATCGCTATGACGACTCGCCCTCCGACTCTCTGCAGACTGATCCATCCACTCATTGAACCAGAAGGCTCGTTGCTGCACGCGATAGCCACGGAGGGAAAAGATCGTGGGAACTTCAATCGCCGTGACTGCGTCGTATCCATGGATAGGAAAAGGCGTGCTTGATGACTGGACGGGGCCGTCTCGCTGAATGGCGGGCCTTGCGACACCCCCTTTCGCCCGCGTGCCTGTCAGGTGGCCCAAGGCCAAGGTCCTCGTGTCCGTTATGCGAGGACCCTTCCACGCTGGTATCCACAGCTCTCTCATTCTCCAAGTTGCTGCGCGGCGATCACGATGAAGCTCTGCCTGCTCGCGCTCTTCGCCTTCGTGCTGCCGCAGTCCATCTCGGCCGGACGCACGTTCGAGTACAAGACGCTCGACTACGACTACGGCGAGGATGAAGACACGAACGCTGCTCGCTCGCTGGTCATGATGATCCCCGACGGCACGGGCCCCAACATCTTCACGCTCGCGCGTACGGTGCTGGACCCGACGCTCAAGACGCGCCTCCACATCGACCCACTGCTCATGGGCCAGGTGCAGACCCACTCGTCCACGTCGTACGTGACCGATTCGGCCTCGTCCGCGACGGCCTACTCGACGGGCTACAAGACCTATGACCGTGCCATCGGTGTCGACCACTTCCAGAAGCCGCTTGGCACCATCCTTGAAGCCGCCAAGACGCGTGGCATGGTCACGGGCATGATCGTGACCTCGCGTGTGACCCACGCGACGCCTGCATCGTTTGCCTCGCATGTCACGGAGCGTGACGATGAAGCCACGATCGCCAAGCAGTACGTCGCCAACAAGAACTTCGATTTCATCCTCGGCGGCGGCGGCAAGTACTTCACGGATGGCATGTACAGCGAGCTCAAGGGTGCCGGCTACACGATTGTCAAGAACTACGCCGAGCTTCTCCAGTACCAGACCGCCAACGAGGCCTCGGGCAACCTCCGTGTGGTTGGCATCTTCCACAACAGCCACATGTCGTACGAGGTCGACCGCGCCCGCGAGCAGAAGGCTGCCGGTGAAGGCAAGACTGACCGTGAGCCGAGCCTCCCGGAGATGGTCGACTCGATCTTGGCCATCATGAAGAACAACCCGACGGCCAAGAAGAACGGCTTCTTCCTCTTGATCGAAGGCTCGCGTGTGGACCACGCTGGCCACTCGAACGACCCGGGCACCATGGCCAAGGAGGCGATCACGTTCGACGAGACCGTCGGTGTTGTCAAGGATTACATGTCGACGCACCCGAATGTCGGTCTCGTCTCGTGCGCTGACCACGGCACGGGCGGCATCACGCTCGGTCGCGGCGGCGTCTACGAGTGGCACCCACAGGCTCTCCAGAAGCAGACGGCGTCGACCGAGTTCATGGCGAGCAAGCTCTCGTCGGTGCTCAAGGCCTGCACGGATGCCACGGCCTGCAAGCAGACACTGCTGGACACGTCCAAGGATCTGCTCAAGACGTACACCAACGTCACGTCCCTCAAGGCCAACGAGACCGCGACGCTCGAGGCCGAGATCGCCACGGCTGTCGACAAGAGCAAGGACCTCAACAACGTCATGATCGAGCTCGGCCACATCATCTCGCTGCCGGCCAACATTGCGTGGACCACGGTGGGCCACGTCGGCACGGACGTCGACCTCCACTGCATGGGTCCGCTCGTGCTCGAGCGCCTGTGCAAGGGTCTCCACGAGAACACATACATCAACAAGATCATGACCAACTACCTGAACCTGGCCCACCGCCAGAACGCCGAGACCCTGCGCCTCCGCAACATCTCGACGCTCATCCACTCGCCCGAGGCCGGCCACCACTAAAACGTGCGGAGGAGTAGATGTGATATTGTCGGTTTCATACAAGTACACTGCCTTTTTTTTTTTTCTTTCGCATTTGCTGCCCTCCACTCCCTCTTCTTGACATTCAAAGCGGAGACACGGCGTCCCCAGCCGTGCACTTCTGTCGGAGTCTCCGAGCAGCGATCCGTCCGATCTCTCTCCGTTCTCTACCACACTCTCGCATCTCTGCATTCAGTGGATGCCGCGGCCCAGTCCAGTCAAGCACTGCAGTAACACAAAAGTAGTAGTAGTCGCAGGATAGAGCTATTCTCCAAATCGTCTCATGAGACTGAATCTCTCTCTCTCTCTCTCTTTCTCTCACTAAAAGAGAGAGAGATTCGTTAATCGACTTCAACATGATGTTACGAACCTCTTTCTGATACATGCCTCGTTAAGGAATTCCCCTTCTTCCTCTCCCTGATCCCAACAACTACACCAGCTCGCCGAACCTCGATGGCGTCGCGCGCCGACTGCGCGCTCTGCAGACGCAAGGCGAGCGTCTTTCTATGTGCGCGATGCACGTCGGACGCGCTGCAGCAGCGGCGCACGATGCTCGCGGCGCTGCAGGCCGACGTGGCCGTGCTGCGCAAGAAGACCGAGTTTGCGCTCAATGTGCGTAGCTCTTCACGAGCTCAATCTTGTTAATGGGTTTGTTACTGACCCCACGGCGCGGTGTAGTCCAAGAGCGCGCTCGTGGACGCCGAGAGACGCCTGGACCAGTGCATGAAGCGCGTGGAGCTGCTGGCCGAGCGCGTGATCAAGACTCGCGAGGTACTTTGCAGTGGTATGACAGGCATTAGAGGCTGTTGAAAGGGGGCTTGTTGCTGACTTTTTGCTGTGGTAGAACGACTCGCGGTCGTGGAGAAGACGACCGAGTTTGAGAAGCGATCCGAGCGCGTTGAGCACGGCCAGCAGCGGCTCCAGGAGGACGCGCAGAGCGTCAAGACACTCTACCGCCCTGTGCTCGATAGTCTCGACCTCCAGCTCACGTGGGCACGAGACGTACGGATATACTGCTCTTCTTGAGTAGCTAGAACGATAGCGAAAGCTCTAACTGTGTCTCTACTTATTGCTATCTATGTAGAGCGCTGCGCGCGTTCGTGGTGACAAGTTGAGAGAGATCTTCGCACTCTTCCGCCTGATTCCTGAAGACACGACAGCCGACGACCCGATCGGCGACGATCTGCTGGCTGAGAAACCACTCGAGACGCCACGTAAGAAATACTTTCGGTCCATCGCTTTGCTACCGTTGCCCATGTCAGGCCGCTATGGGGTCATGCCGCCTGAGATCGTGGCCGGAGCGCTCGGCAAAGTCATCCACTTGCTTCTGCTCCTGGCCAAGCACCTCTCACTCGCCTTCCCGCACCCGATGGTCTTCAATGGTTCGTTTTCAACGATCGGCAACACGAGTGAAGGTGCTGGGTGCCATACACTGTATCCGGATGGAAGCCTCGGCTTCGAGCGAGGAGTCTCAATGCTCCACGAGAACGTTGCCCATCTGGCCGCGACCCAGGGTGTCCAGCAGCGCCAGCTTCACGCAACAGACCTGCTCGGGAACTTACTGCTTGTGTACAAGTCTCCGTCGCTGGGAACGATGGAAGAAAATGAGAGTGGGCGTTCGCCGTCTGCACATGCCGTTAAACGGAAGGAGTGGGTGCTTGTGGTTCATTTGTCGATGGATTGGGATTATCGTGGACTGACGTCTTGTGCTACACAGTCCGTCACAAAGCCGACTCGGTCAGTCAGCGTTCCTGCTTGAAAACTCGCGCACACTGAATGGCAGTGCCGAGATCCTCCCTGACTACTCAATCGTACAATAATTGAAATCCACCTTTTGGCCGCATTTATTGTGTTGAGCAGTTGAAAGACGTTCTGTACGAGCAGGGAGGCGAAGAAAGTTGTTACTCTGTTAGCATCTATCAAGACCAAGACAAATGGAGTATTTGCTGCAGCTGGCGGCTACATCGAGATGAGCGTTAATTGCGTGCATTAGAAAACAAGCCGACTAACTAGTACCACGTATTTACTCATAGACGGCTGGGATCATATCTGCTGTGTTGCAGCTTCGGCAAACTGCTTGTTCAGCATCCGTACTGGAGATCGTTGAATCTGTTGTGCTGACCATCGATCATTTAATTGTTTGTGTGGAGAGAATACGCGTAGACGGACGACCATGGCTGAGTGATACCCATACAATAATGATGATATTCATCATTGTGTGTGGTCTTTCACGGAGCTTTCTTCTGTATACTACCTTAATCTGTTGAATATGAAGCTTCTATATGATCAGGAGCCAAATAAGACTGTCTTGTGTCCTCTCCTCCACTTCGCATGGTGCGTCTAAACGGTGTGATTGACTTTGTACGCTACGCTCACCGGAAGGTGATGATCAGTGCAAGCCTCAATCTGCAATGCTGGGGTCGATTTGTGGGTGGTTACGCTTTCTTCACTCTACAGCGCGACGGTATTGACACGAGTCAAGCACTCGGTATACCGGTCCGTTCGCTATTCTCTTTTTTTGAATTGCATCTCACATTACTTCGCAGGCTCCAAGTCGGCCAGCAGCGGCTCGATTTGTGCGCTTAACGACAGCAAGATCGCGACGGGGGACCAGAACTGAGTGATGGGTATAGAGAACGTAGCACAATCTATCTCCCATCAATCATCTCAAGCTCCACCAAAAATGAGGTAGTGCAAGAGTCTGTGCTGCCGGTAGATGCAACTGTTGGCACAGATCTCTTGAACGGACGACCAATTGTTTACTGCCCGTGGTTATCAGCATAAGTCGAGAGTCTCAACGATAGTGGCAAGACCGACCACGTATTTAAATTCAAGAAGTGCGAGGTACTGGATGGGCACTCGAAGTCGAAGCCACTGCGAGGCAATAAGGAGACGTTAAGGTGGTTGCAGTTAATCCCAGGAGTAACTCGCAGATCTGTCGGATGCTGCTAAATCGACCACTTCACCGAAGTCAACGAGTGCAAGATGCTGGGTGAGCATTTGAGTCTCAACCACTTGTGAGGAGAAGATGTTGTGCTAAAAGTTGGTTTTATCTAACGCTAAGCCCTTTAGGCTTGTTTATAATGTGGCGTCAAGCTCACCGAGACCTTCCTTCTCCGATGATTGCTTTCGCAGGCGATCAACGTCCTCGGTGCTGCGTCGAAATCACACGCGTTGTCATCGAACTTGCTCCTAAACAAGTCAAATGCCGATTCGTTGCGGTCTCGAGATCAGACTTTGACGCCGTGTGGTGCAAAATATTGCAACGAGGGATCTCTTACGATCCAGCTAAGTGGGCCGGTTTTTGAGAGCACTGATGTTTCAAAAGGATGAAAGTCGCTGCCAACGATGACTAAAGAGCTCAGCCTTCAGCTCGAAGACTCTAGGCACAAAGCTTAAAACGGAGCGGACTCAACGTGTGACGAGAAGAGACGAAAGAAAAAGGTGTAAGCAGCAAGGTCGATCATTTGGAACGCGAGTTGACGTAACGAGACCTACGTGCTAAATATAAAAGACGGGACGGACCTGGGCCTCATGCCAAGGAGCGCAGTCTCGCTGGAAGAGAGTGAGACAAACAGACAGGAGCGTTAGACGACTCGACTTTGGCATGATGGCCTTGTCCTCGTCGTCCGAAGACACAGGCGCCTACCATTCCTTGCCAATCGTGGTCCTTGTGCGACCGCGTAGTAGAGACGTCCGTGAGCAATTTGATCACTTATTCCACGAACGCTTTGCGAACCTTCCGCTTGGGCACGCCCGCGAAGAGGCGATGGACGCTGAGGTCGAGCACGGAGAGGCGCGCAAGCTCGGCCACGGGGACGCCGAGGTAGAACTCGGCCTTGTCCAGCTCGGCCTGCTGGATGTAGCGGATACGTTTGGGCATGGGCTTATCCTCAACCATGTCCATCTCCATTTCCACCGTGAAGACCTGCGGGTAGGTGCGGACCTTGCAGGCGTCGAGAAGCTGCTGTTGCAGGAGCTTGTCGCGCATGTCGATGGTGGTGGCGACGTCCATCTCGACGAAGCAGAGGTCCATGTCGTGGAGCAGGTCCCGCGTACGGTTGGTGCGGCCTCGCTGGAGCACGTGGTCGTACTCGGACGAGAAGAGCAGGACGCAGATCTGTTGCAGAGAAGGAGGCGATGAGTTTGGCGAGCCATTTTCGATGGAAGGAAGGAACGCAAGTAAAGCGGGAACGTACCTTTTGGGTTGCGTCGTCGACTGTCGCGGTCGCGAGGGTGTAGTAGTCGTGAAGGCTGGCCGCGGCCCATCGGAGCGTTGCGACCACGGTGGCGACCAGCGCGAAAGCGCGAGCGAGCGTGCGAATGGAAGTGCGAACTGAGGCGGTCAGCACCGGCACGCAGAGGCGCTCGAAGTTGGCGTGGAAGAAGAACGCGGCGCCGTGGAGAAGGCGGAGGGCGAGCGGCAGCACGTCGAGCGCGAGGATGGCGAGGATGGCGAGCCAGTTGACGATGGGGGCGAGAAAGAGCACGGCCGCGACGTGGAAGTCGGGCAGGCCGACCGTGCGTCCATGGCCGCGTCCATAGCCAGCGGTGGCGCTGGTCGAGGCGGCGGTCGTGTGCTTGGGGTCGTACATGGCGGTTCGAGGTGCGATGGTGATTGTGATGCGAGGCAAATTGGAGAATGGCGAAGAGCAGCAGGAGCGTTTGGCTCGATTCGTTGGGAGCTCGTGGCTCGCCGCTCGTAGCTTGCGTCGGTCGCAGCTCATGGCTTGTGGGTTGTAGCTGAACGTGATCGGTGGAGATCCGTGGGAGCGACGAGATCTGCTTCATGGATGTGGCTCGGTTGTGTGTGTGTGGTCGGTGGCGTTAACGACGCGCGAGCCTCTCTCAGTGTGGGTCGCTGTCATTTGCATTTTCCATTGTGGTTGGTCGTGTCCTGTGCGATGCGTGAACTGTCGTCTGTGGAGTTGTTTAGGATTCACGGAGTGAGGTCAATACACCTCACTTGCGTGTGGTCCGTCGCGTCGAGAGAACGACTATTGCTCGCTCCATATGGCCTTTGATTTCTTTCTCGAACACTCGGGCCACGACCAACTACGATGGAAAGCACACACGACAGAGACCCACACTGAGAGAAGGAAGTCTCGTGTGCTCTTGCTACTAGTCAAACCGTATCGCCACCCGGAGGGCAAGCAGTGGGAAGTCCCACTGAATGGTAGCAGTAACTCGGACGGCCCTTAGGTAGTTAAACTTCTTGTCGTGCAAGTTTCGCCGAAGGCAAGGAATCGCCTGCTCATCTCACTCGAGGATGCCAGCACGTGGCACTATCGCAGTCTTCGTCTTTTCAAGTTTATCCTTCTGCGCCCTGCGGTGAGCAGAACGGCTTACCCAGCGTTTCTTACGGCAGTCTATCGAAGGTGTAATGTTGGCCAGCGTTGATCTTATCGCTGCCGCGTCTCCGTCGACCCTGAAGGTCGGAGAGGAGTCCATTGTGATGCCTTCTCACCGCTTCCTTTCGATGATGTGCTTTTGGTCTTGGCATCGAATCCAAGGGAACTCCCGTCTTGGGTTGTGCATCCAGTACTACAGCTCTAAAAATTTCATAAGCGGAACAAATGGATGGATTTGATGTTGAGCCCTTACATCGATGCACTTGTGAACTTGGCACCGCCGGCTTGACTGGCAGCTTCTCATCTATTGAATATAGTCTTGTGAAGAGCTTTCCCCTCCTCCTCAGGGCATATTGCACCTACTCGCTGAAGACTAGGTCATTCGAGTCTCTTGACCTAGCAGCCAGTTGACGGCCCCGTTGTCCACTAGCTTCTCGTGTAGCCTGTGACGTTTCTATTCTTCACCCAGTTAGGATTCACGTAGTCGAACTTAATAGATTTCGCTTGCACCATCATAATCATCATCATCAAGTTCTTCATTAATTAAACTCTCTTGCCCACTCAGCCTCTTGGCGCTTCAATAGTACATTTAGTTCTCGTTCTTGCTGGCGGATCACCTCTTGAACAGCCTGCTCATGGTACGATCCTTGATGCATCCGTTGCAGGGCCACTTCTCGTGTAAGCGCAGCCTCTTGACGTAGCATTAGTTCATTCATTTCTCGTACGTGCTGGCGGACCATCTCCATAGCAGCCTGCTCACGGTCCGGTGCCTGATCCATATCTTTCAAGAATGCAGCATGTGGAGGGTTACATCGCTCAATCACCGCCTGCAACTGCGTAGTGATAAACTCGATTCCGGGTTGACTGTGACGAAATAGTTGCTCGAGCTTAATTTGCTGACCGGCCAGTACCTTCCCAAATGCTTCGAGTCGCTGGATTTGCTCAAGTTGATCCCGTGCGTAGTCTTTTTGTTGTATCTCCAGCTGTGACAGTAGCTCGGCCTGACTCAGTCTTAAGTGCTCTCGCGTGGCCCATCCTCCGCTGGATTGCATGGCCAGTTGTGTCTTGAGGAGGTTCATCTCCTCGAAGATCCGTGTGTACTCCAATCGCTTCTCAGTATCTTCCAGGTGCATGAACTCATCCGGATACACAAAACAATTGGTTGAGCTTGTGGTCGCCTCCGCAGTGGACTCATGTGAAAACGACCATGACATCGGGGTTTTGGGCGAGATGGCAGTAGACGCTGGCGGGTGAAATCGAACAATGAGGACCTTCTTAAGGGCTGGAGAATCGTGGGGTCCCTCATCAACCTCATTTTTAATGGAACTTGAGATGATTGATAGGGGATGAATGATGACAAGTTCACTATACCCATCACTCAGTACAAAAAGCTTCATCTCTGAACGTCGTGCGATCTTGCTGTC